>OY282580.2:600000-920000 GCA_958299025.2 Drosophila histrio | reverse complement strand
CGCCAAATGTCATAATAAATTTTCATTGAAAACAACAGGAAAATTTAAGGAGGAACCTCGAAAAACACCCTCGCAGTTTAGTTTAAAAACCGAGGAGAGTTCTGATAGCAGAATGACAAAGCACTTTTGATATGATATTACACAATAACAATAAAGGCGATCGCGATAAGGATCAAGAGAAGTAGAGGGAGTGGGGGAGAAAGATATAGAGTTAGGTATAAAAAGATACAAACATTAAGGACACGCCACTCGAGAAATTAAAAGAAGCCTTAAACGCAGCGTTTAGCGGACAGCAAAGCGAGGTAGGGGTTGGAAATTTGGAGTAGATATAGAAAAGGGAAGGACACAAGGGACAGGGTCAAGGGTAGGGGTAGGTTCGAAGCAGGAGTAGGGGTAGGAATTGGAGTAGGGATTGCCTGGCCAACACCCGCGCTAAGATCGGCAAACAAAACTCGAAACAAAGAACGATTTGCCTGGTTATGGTTATGGTTACATATGAAGAAATAGATATAGGGGCGCTGGGACACGGGGATCAGGGGTAAGCAGCGGCAGGAAGCGTGCCAAAAGTGCGTTGGGCAAAAACAGGGGGATGATAAAAGTAATAATGCTGATGATGATGATGACGATGATGACGATGAGGATGAGGATGACCACAGGCTGATGCTGCACGAAATACTGGGAAAGGTGTGGGCCAAC
This sequence comes from Drosophila histrio, assembly GCA_958299025.2. Lineage (NCBI taxonomy): Eukaryota > Metazoa > Arthropoda > Insecta > Diptera > Drosophilidae > Drosophila > Drosophila histrio. The sequence continues at coordinate 919,304 of OY282580.2, read as the reverse complement.
ATCGAGTGGCATTTAGTCCAAGTGCATTGACTGACGCCTACACAATGCACAATTCGAAGCAGTTGGTTTCCCAGATAAAGAGAGAGAGAGAGGGTATCTATCTCGTTTTGTTGTTTGCAGCCTGAAAAAGGGCGACTATCATAAATCACATGTCGCCGAAAGAGACAAAAACGCGTCGTTTTTGCACCTGGAAGCGTTTTGTGGGCGACCAGGTCAATTGGGTCGCAGTTTGCAGTTTGTGAACTCAGTTTCAACTAAATTACTCAACAACATATATTGCTGCTGCCACTGTTGCTCTGTCGCTGTCTCTGTCACTGTCGCTGTCTCTGTCGTTGCACGCACCATTTGACAATGCACTCTGAAGAGAATGAAACAATTTCAAAAATTGTAAATAGACTTGATGACTTTATTTAATTTTTATTGCATTCTCCAAAGCATTTTTGGCTTTTGTTCATTTGCCATCTATTGTCTGCCATTTGGCACACTCGACACACACAATTTTGCCAGCCATTGTTACAAAATAGTTAAACAATTTCCTTCGTTTTTCTCAGCAGCAGCAGCAGCAGCAATTGAGTCCGACTAACGCCTGCAATTGCCAAAAGGCCAGAGTTGAACCAAGAAACAGCTTGATTCTTGGCAGTTCATAAGATAAGAAAGATCTAGAGCATAGTTTTGGTATGCTAATTTATTGTAGAAAGTGAAATGAGACTGGCAAAGAAATTATATTAAAAGTTGGAGGTATTTTTATTATAATTAAAAAGGGTTTTGTTTTAAAATAAATTCTTAAAATTATAATAAATTATTTATAAACGTTTCTTTTAATTAAGAAACAAATATATAGATTCTTGCGGATCGTAAGATTATATCATATTTTTGGTATGCTAATTTATTCTAGGAATGTCTAACAAAGAAATTAAATGCAATTAAATTTCTATATTATTTTAGCTATTTTTATAAAAATTTAAAAAGAGTTTTACTTTCATTTAAATTCTAAAAATTATAATAAAATAATTGTAAATGTTTCTTTTAGTTAAGAAAGAAAATATATCAATATTTCAATTTTTTGGCATAATGAATTATATATATGCATAATTTTGTTTAGCTCATTTAATAATTTAATTAATTATGGTTATGATAAAAACTGAAATGGATATTTAAATTATTTATTTATTTAAATAAAGTTAATTTATTAATATTATTGTTTTATAAATGTAAAAAATGAATTATTTAATAGATGAAGAGGTCTACACAAAACATATAAATTGGATATTCGGCTTGTTCAATGTAAATAATTCTTAGATGTTTTACTCCATAAAAGTATAAGAGACTATTAAGTTTGTCAAAAAAAATAAATGTGAGTAACAGGTCTAAGGAAGTCTGGCAGACCCCTAAAAGTATATGTATACTTTTTCAGTTGATTAGATTGCCATATCCGTCAGTTCGTTCGTCCGTGTATCCGTCTGTCTGTCCTTCTGTCTGTCCGTCCGTCCGTTCGTCCGTTCGTCTGTCCATCTGTTCGACCGTTCGGTTATCCGTCTGTCTGTCCGTCTGTCTGTCCATCCGTCCGTCCGTCTGTTTAAGCGCCTAGATCTCAGAGACTATAAGAGCTAGAGTCACCAAATTTGGTATGGTGGTTCGTCTATGAACTAAGAAGCACCAGTTTATGTTAACATTTTGCCACGCCTCCTGCCGCTCCCGTAAATCGAAAAGAAAAGTTTTAAAACCCCATAAAACGAGAATTATTAAAGCTAGACTCCTGAATTATGACAAACAAGAAAATTAGCTTGTCTTATATATGTAAAAGTAGGGAGTATGCTACATCATAGTATACGGCCTAGTCGCAGAGCTCAACGACTACAGCACATATCGTTGGATAGTCCAGCTGAGAACTGTACGATCAACAGAAATCATTAAAAGTATAATTTCACAATGAAACTATTTTAATTGTATGTTTTACTACGTTCGAAACTCATAACAAGAGCTGAATATTCATTCTCACATATATATGCTTTTATATATATAAATATTAATTTATATATATGTTTGTTTATTTATTTATATATATATATATATATTAGAAGTTATTAGTGAATATTCTAAAATCATTTAAATTCATACAGAATCAATATGATATCTATAGTCAAACAAAACTTTAAATGATACTTGAAATCTATTGAATTTAATTTGTTAATTTCTATTGAATAATTTTCAAATATTGAGTACATTTATTATGAATTTTAAAATGTTAAAATAATAAGTAAACATTTTTAATTGCTCTTCAATTGAAGAATATATTATAAGTCTCTCGGCTGATTCCTTAAATGACAACTCACTCGGAACACAGGAAATAAGCTGTGGCTTTTGTGAATATTATTTGTAATGAATGCAATACAGCGACTCATACTCATGTGTTGCAAGTCGGCACAAGTTGCCACAATGACAATTAAAAACGCAAATTTGCCACACTGTCTTAATTTAAATAAATTAAATTTTATGACACTTGCAGTTGCAGTTCGATGTGGTCTTTAATTGGCTTCATCTGCACCGCCAGGCACCGTTTTGGTGGATGAGTTAAGATCAGTTCAATCATCAAGTGTGGGAAGCAGTTACGTATTCACAATTCACAACAGATTTTTTGACCCAAAACCAGAACAGAAACAATAAAACAAATAATCTAAATTTAAATAGAACTATTAAAATAATGCATTTCTTTTATGGGAATTAAAGAATTATAGAATTAAAATGCGCATTTTGCAGTTTGCGTGTCAGTTGCAGAGATTTCCTGTTTATCCCAGTCAACTCAACTCATTTTATGTCTCTGCGCTTTCGTTTCTAATCCAATTGCACAAAATGTTATTCACTAATTAGCACACAACACATTATTTTATTTTTTTTTAAAGTAGTAAGTATATGATTCCCTACTCCGATTAAACGCAGTAGCCACTGACCATAGCGAACAATAATCATAATAATCATAATCATAATCATAACTACGCCCAGTTCGCACTTGAACTGAAAGAGACTCCCACTCTTGATTATCGCAATCATAAAATGTATATTTGTTCGCTATGATGATGATGATGATGATGATGATGTAGCTTTCTATTAACACGATTTGGCTGCTAGAAGAAAAGATAGCCCAAACAGATAGCCAACTTTATCTTAGCCAGGCTTTTACACTGTTCTTAACAAGACTTGATCGTTCCTGGCATAATGCACCGGCAACCAAACTGCCTAAAGAATTTTACTGTCAGTTTAAGACTTGAGTTTTTTGCACAGTGATGGAAAAGTTGTTTAGCTGTCAATGAAATAAATGTGGATATAAATTATAAAATTAGTATTTTACTAACTCTTATTGTTGTAATTAAATTCGTATAGAAGTTATTAACATTTTGAGCAATTCTTTTAAGCAAATTATTCAGTTTTATTCGATATCCTAGCAGGTCAAGAGTTTGTCAACTCTAAACATAATTTAATATATTTATCTTATACATATTTAATGAGTTAACTTAGTATTAAAGAGGTGCATTTAATAATAGTTTATTTTCTATAAATTAAATTAATATTATTAAGATATTAAGACACGATATTTAAGGTAATATTTAAAGCAATTTATTTAATTTTATTCAGAATCCTTGCAGGTTGTACTTTTATTGTGCTTGTCTATTCTAATCATAATTTAATATATTTATATTCTTTATATATATTATACATTTACCTAATATTCAAGAAGTGTATATATTTATTGTTTATTTTCCATATATTATAAATATATTTTTAAGATCTTAAGATATAACAATTAAGAATATATTAAAAGCAAACTATTTAATTTTATTCAGCATTTTAGCAGTACAATTTGTGTCAATTCTGAGCATAATTCAATCTAATAATCTTAGATGCAGTCAATAAATTTATAAAATATTAAATAAGTGTATATATTAAAAGTTTACTTAATAATTAATTATATTATTCTTATTAAACAAGTGAATATCAAATATAATGATGATTTATCAATAGAGTTTTCCTTCAGTTTTTATTTTAACTTCATATTTTAACTATATGTCTTTTCAAACATATGTAAATAAAAAGAAAGAATATCATTTCATATATAGAATATATTATAAAGGAAATTCTTACATCTGTCTATATATTTTTAATAGAATAATAAAACTATTGAATTTATAATTGAAAATAGTTTATATTAAATTTTTTACTTGTAGTGCTGGAAAATTAATAAAAATAAATAATAATAATAGTATTTAATATAATATATAGAATATATTTAATATGAATATTTTTAAGAGAATAATAAATCGAAAGACTTCATAATTTAACATAATGAAATATTAAGTTTATACTTGTAGTGCTGGAAAATTAAATAAACAAATTATAATAATAATATTTAATACAAGAAAAGATGTTTGTAATATTCTTACTAAATGTTTATGTATCAAAATAAAAAGGAGGAATATCATATCATATATAAAATATATTTTAAAGCAATTTCTCACAGCTGTCTATATATTTTTAAAAAATATTAAAACCAAAGAGTTAACAATTTAAAATAATTTAATATTAAGTTTATACTTGTAGTGCTCGGAAATTAAATAAACAAATAACAATAATAATATTTAATAGAAGAAAACACATTTTTACATATTTTTGCAGATACTTTTCTATATTTCAACACTCAAACCTTAAATTATAAAGAATTCTTTAATAATTAAAGTTAAAATCAATTGTTAGTCAGTTCTTCCTTAAAACAACAAACACTGAGTTTTGTTTATAGTTCTTAAGTTCATATGGAAGTAAACCTTTTTGCCACTTTTTACCTATAACTCACACCACTGTGCGGCAAGTACATGTATGACTTAATTACAATAGGCAATGGCATATTGTGGCATTAGCTGGGAAGCCATAATGAAGTAGGTGTTGCTTTTGGCTGCCTCAACATTAACATTCCAACTTGCAACAAGTTGTGGCACTCTAGCACAATCACCGAGAGACATTGGGGCATAATGAGGAGGCCAGAACAGAGCTGTAAATTAAATTCACAAATAATATGCACTATGAGGCGGTTGCAGCCACGCCCACAACCTTCACCTGCTGTTTGGCGATTGCATGTTGCAGTTGCAATTGCTGCTACTGCTGCCGCTGCTGCTGTTTCTGCTGCTGCTGTTGTTGCAAGTGGCAGGCTCACATGCAAAGTGGCTGGTGGCAGAGTCAGCGCCACTTTTGCGCTTCGTCAGTTTGCAGACACTTCGTTATAAAACAATTAAATTTTTTAAGGTGCAACAAGAATAAAATAAACAGAAAAGCACAAAAAAAAAAGAACATTAACAGCAACAATGCAAAGAGGCGAGCAAAATATTTACAAAGCTAATTTATAATTAGTGTGGCCAAGGCAAACGAGCTTTCCGCTTCCCGCCTTCCCACCTTCCGCTTTCCACTCTTGGCTGTGTGTCCCTTGCCAGGAAACGGGAAGTTGCAACAGACTCGAGTTTGCATGCTCGACCTTTTGGTATAATTTACAAATTGGCTCAGCCCCGAGACCGTATCCAGAACCAGACCTCGATGGCAATGCAATGAATGCTAATTGGTTAGGCGGTAGAAGGCATACCCTGTGTTTCATATAAACTAACAAAGTGGGTATATTAAAATATATAAATATACAAAAATAAAAATAGAAGCAACAGCAAAAGAGAGAGCAGTATTTTAATATTTATAATATATATAATTAATTAAAATATATTAGAATAAATAGAAGCAACAGCAAAAGAGAGAAATATTTATATATTAATAATATAAATAATGAATTAAAATAAATAGAAATAAATAGAAAAAATATAATATATATAATTAATTAAAATATTTAAAAATAAATAGAACAACAAGAAAGATCTGTATTTCTATATTTATAATATATAATATTAATTAAAATATATAAAAATAAATAGAAGCAACAGCAAGAGAGAGAAATATTTATATATTAATAATATAAATAATTAATTAAAATATATATGAATAAATAGAAGCAACAACAAGAAAGATCTGTATTTTAATATTTATAATAAATATAATTAATTTAAATATATAAATATAAATAGAAGCAACAGCAGGAGAAAGAAATATTTCTATATTTATAATATATATAATTAATTAAAATATATACAAATAAATAGAAGCAACAGCAGGAGAGTGAAATATTTATATATTAATAGTATAAATAGTTAATTAAAATATTTAAAAATAAATAAAATATATATAATTAATTAAAATATATAAAAATAAATAGAATCAGCATCAAAAGAGAGCAGATTTTAGTATTTATAATATATATAATTAATTGAAATATATTAAAATAAATAGAAGCAACAGCAAGATAGAGAAATATTTATATATTTATAGTATATATAATTAATTGAAATACATTAAAATAAATAGAAGCAACAACAAGAAAGATCTGTATTTTAATATTTATTATAAATATAATTAATTTAATATATAAATATAAATAGAAGCAACAGCAATATTTATAATATATATAATTAATTAAATTATATACAAATAAATAGAAGCATATATATAAATATTAAAATATTTATAAAATACATAATGAATCCAGGGTATACTCTAGTTTATCACTGCATTCCCATTCTATTTTAGCCACTATTGAAGGGCGACATGAATATTGCATAATGTTTGATTCGAGTACCTCAAATACTCATAGTTAATGTGGAACACCTGCATTTATTGACTTTCAATCGATGCATTGTCGAATATCTCATTTAGTTTATTTTCCTGACGTTTTTTGTGGTTTGTTTTTTATTTTATATCGAGTTGCATTCATTAAACACACGCAAATGCATTATGAAGTATTACTCACGAGTATGTATAATTCGTATAATTTGAGGTCAACATATGTAAGTATATGAGCATGTCTGTCCATCGATTGGGCAATTCTTATTCAAGTATATATTATACGATAATAGAGCATTTCGTTTTTGAGGGTTCCACCAAATGACTCATTGGGTTCTTTGATAATTTGTTATATTTGAAAATTATAATCTAGAATTTTACGGCATTTCTGTCAAACTTACTTATTTATGTTTAATTAATTGTTGTCGTATTTATTCATATTTTTATCAGTGTTGTTTGAGAGCCCAAGGATATTTATTTATTTATTTATTTAACGTCAACTAAAAACAGTCGACACAATAATTTGAAGTTAACAATAATTTATATACAATGCAATTTAAAAACTTAGGTCTGAAAATATGATAATCATTATTAATTTATTTAAAGTTAAATTAAGTTAAGTTAAGTTAATAATCCAGTTTTTATATTTTAAATAAATATTTGGAGGTTTTTATTATTTATTATATTTATTATAAATTAATTAACATATAGTTGCTTCAATATAAAATCTAACGTATTTCCTTGACATTAACTTTTATTAACTTTTCTGTATTTTTATTGTTGTCTCAAAGCTTAAATATTGTAGAATATTTATATAATACTTTTACTTTTGACTAGCTAATAATTTATTAAAATTTACTTAGCGACAATTGAAATTAAATAATACAAATTTTACTTTTATTTATATATATATATTTTTTATTTTTTTATTTCTAAAACTTTGTCAGATGAAATATTAGTTTATTATCTTTTATATCAAATTCAGGCTGTGATTTTGATTGAATGAAATAAATAAACAATTACTTAGTTAATGGCACATTGTACTACAATTCAGTGTCAATGTTGTTCAGTTATTTTCCCGCTAGTTCTGACGGTTTTTTATTATTTATGATTTATTTTTCTTGTGGCCTCAAGAGTTGCCAACACTGCTTCAATTAATTTATATTTTATTGAGACATATTTTCCAAACATTTATGCTGATTATTAACATTTTTATTATACACAGTTCTAACATTAAATTTGCCTAAAATATGCTATAATTTTAATATTATTACTATGCTTATTTCTAATCCCCTGAGCATCAAATAAAAGTTTCTCTAGTTTCAGTTGAAAGACAAGAGTGAAAAGTAATTAAAAAAACAGTAGCTTGTTGAAATAAATATTAAGTTTAGATATGCAGCTGTTAACTCGATAATACAATTTATGTGTAGGAATGCCCCTCATCTGTTGTAGTTGGGGCAGAAAGCGGTTGCAGTTGGAGTGGCAGTTGCAGTTGCAATTGGAGTTGGAGTTGGAATCCCATTCAGATTTAGTGGTAAAATGCAGGAATGGCTTGAAATAAATATGCAAGCATGCATATTCATGTCGACAGTTGAGAGAGATGCCAACTGTGTGCTGAACTGATAAATTAAACAATCCTCAAACTTAAAACTAAAATTGCAATTGCAATGCATTGCAAATTTGTGGCAAGAAAACGCGACTTAGAAAGTCACGGGCGGCAAATAGAAAATGTGGAAATGGCAAATGGGAAATGGCAAATTTATGCCTCGTACTCGTTAATTTTGATGTCTTTGATGTGGCAACCAGTGACAGACGGACAAGATTTAAATGTGAAAATGCCACAATTGTTGGCCCACGACCCGTCACCTTGTAGCTATAATTCTTTGTGTAAGTAATTAAAAATGCGCCGCTTGATAACTCAATGAATATTCAAAGTTCTGGTACTTCGAGCCAAGAAAGTTTTGCCACTGGGAAAAGCGTGAAAGCGTCAAAAGATTTATGCCAATTTACAATGTTAGTAGTATAAGTAGCCTGAGACTTTACACTTTACACTCATATGCAAATTGATAAACAGACTCGTCAAATAAACAGCGAAATTCTTGTGAAATCGTCGTCATTGTCGTAATTACGGGCAATTTTCCATGAATTTCATTAACAGCAAACGCCAAAAGTGCTGTTTAAGTGCCCTCCCTCAGCTGATCTACAGTGAAACAACGCTACATGCCCTAACCTCAATCCCCTGACTGACTGACTGGCAAACAAACAGACCATAAATAGTATAAATTTCCACATGACACGCGATGATTATGCACATTTAATGCAAACAAGTGAGTCCCGGCAAATGGGGAGAAAGGGTAGGGGAATCGGGGAATCGGGAATCGTCAAGCTGCATCTCTTCCAACATCATTTGCGTATGCGAGATCGCGTTTGTCTTGGGGCAGCAACTTGCCAACAAACTTGCCACACAGCTGGCAACTTTTAATTGCTCAAAGCTTAAGCGACAATGATACGAAGGCCAGCGGAATAGCCCACACACAGTGAGAAAAAAGAGGTGCTTAAAATGAGATGGAAATGAACTTCAATTAAGTATATGTGTTGCATTGAATTCTTACTTGATATAAGTATGAAATACTTAAGAATTACCCTTAAAAATGCTTTAAACAAGCACAAATAATCTATAAATAAGAAAAAATCAGCTTGAAAGATGATAACCTTAATTTTTACTATATACAAAACTTATTTCTTAGAGTTTGTAATGTTTTCTTACAGCAAATAATTAGAAGACAAGTTTATAAAGTTTTTAATCAAGCACCAATAGTCTTTTAATAAGCAAAAGTTGTCTTGAAATCAGATTACTTTAGTTTTACTTTGTAAGAAAATTATGTCTTAGAGTTTGTAATGTTTTTCTAGCAAATAATTACAGGACAAGTTCATAAAGTCTTAAATTAAGATAAGAAAAATTAAATTGCTCGTCTTTAAATACATACTTGATAAATGATATACGAAATACTTAAAATATGTAAGAAATTCTTTAACGAAGCACGAATAGTCTTTAAATTAGAGAAACTAAACTTAATTTAAGCACAAATTTAGATCTACTACCAACGAAAATTCTTGCTCGAGTTTGCTACGATTTATTACAGCAAATACTTTTAGAAGATATTCATAAATTAAGATTATTTAAAATACTTTAGTCAAGATATACAAATTGTAATTCTAGAACAAGTTCATAAAAGTCTTAAATTGAGATTTTAAAATGCTTTAGTCAAAATATACAAATTGTAAACTGTTTGTATACTGTTTTATATATTTTAGATATTATTAAGACTTAAAGTATGCTTAAACTAAGAATAAATTGCTTATTCCAATACGTTTTGAAGACTCATTTAAGTTAAAGAAAACTTATTAAGTAAAATACTTAGATTATCACAGCATATACTCACATAAAAAGTTCATAAAGTCTTAAATTAAGATTTTAAAATGCTTAAATCAAGATATTCATATTTAAATTGCCTTTATACTATGTATATTATAATTTATATATTTTACTTATGATTCAACTCTAAATTATTCTTAAATTGAGAATGAACAGCTTATTCCGATAACTTTAGAACACTTTTGTCAATTTGAGAATACTTATTAACTAATATACTTACATTTTCACTCAGATAACAAGTCTTAACTCAAGAGTATTAAATACTTAAATAGAGATATACAAATTGTTAACTGCTTGTCTCCAGATTTGTATATTTAACATATAATTTAGGCTTAAAGTATTCTTAATTTAAGTATAAATAGTTAATATGCTGTTTTTAACGCTCTTCTTAATGTAAATATATTTATTTAATAAAATACTTACATCATCGGAATTTAGAAATCCTAATTCAACTTAGTTTAATCTAAGCTTCTTTAGTAATTTAAATTTTAGCAAGACTTCAAGATAAAAACGTAAGGTTTTAATTAAGAAGTACTTACACTTTTTCGCTCTGTGCATTCGCAGTCAGAGAATCATTCGCATTCTCAATTCCCGTTCCCATTCCCGTTCCCATTCCCGTTCCCAGTCACAGTCGTATACGACAGATAGTTCAAATCGCAGTGCCTTCATTTGGCGACTCGTCGGCTTTCTATTGATAGTAAAGTGTGGGTCATACCCCCACCCTCTACCCCCTTCCCTCACCCTCCATCATTCGCCACCATCATTCGTGCATTTCGTGTCATGCTTCGGGCTCATCTGCATGCTCATATCTTCGTCATCTTCGGCTACAATGCTCCAGTTGTCCCCTACTCTCACAGCCGGGTGTCTGTTTCTTATTAGTAGCTCTCGCATTTGCGCTTTGCACGCCAAGTCATGGGGTAGGGTAGGAGGGTAGGAGGGTAGGGTAGGGAGTACTACTGCTTACTGGGCAATCAGTAGGCAAAAAAATTCCATGAATTAATTTCAGTTTTGCATGTTGTTATTTATTAAAATTTTTATTTTGCGTTTCTCTTTTATAGCTGCCGCTTTTCATGCCGCCTTTGCCGCGGCTTCTTCATGTTGTGCATGTTGTTGTTGTGTCTCGTCTTAGTTATTTTTCATAATTTTTTCTGATGATTCTTATCAGTCGATTGTCTGTCTGTTTGAGAATCCAAGCTGTAATTTAACATTAATACTTACTTTATGTCTTGGAAACTGCCATAAGAAATGAAAAAAACTATCTTGATAATTTTCTCTGATATTTATTTAAATTTTTATTGATTTTTGTTTATTTTTCATGTTTTGTTTTAATACATTTTAAAATTCTATTAGTATTTCTTTTTGTTGTTTTTGCATTTTTCTTTTTTATAATTTACAATTACAAATGTGTTTGCTGATAAATTCAAAAAGTTGTTAATATAAATTTAAATTAAAATGTTGGTTTGTTTACTTGCCCACATAAATGTTGTATTTTTTTTTTGTTATTATTGTTGTTTAATTAAAATTAAAAATCATTCAATTGATTATCACAGTATTCACGAAGAAATAAATATGCTTAAAAGAGTTGTTGATAATATGAAAAAATTTAAAAATATGTTTGTTTTTTTGTTTTTCCGTTTTTTTTTCTTCTTTTTTTTAGTGAAATTATTCGCTAGAAACTGTTTTACTTGACTTTAAAACACAGACGTCTTGGGTTAGACTATACTTAAATATTAATCATACGCCGTGTAGAGCAGACGACATTTAAAATTTAAATTAAAAGCATTTGCCTTATCTGTCTGTTTTTTTTGCACACAAGGCAAATGTTTTAATTTGTATGCTTCAAAAAAATGTTGGTGTTCAAATGAACTGCGGAACTAGTGAACTGTGGAACTAGTTCACTAGTTCAGTTCATTTGAGCAGCTATTTTTTAAGAGCTCATTTCCCCTTACTTCTTTTATACGTACTCTCATTACAATTAAATACAATAAATACCAATAATAGTTAACATAAACAAACCACATGGTTGTGTGTGTAGGTGTGTATATCTAGGTGTGTGTGTGTGTTTGTGTGTGTGATTGGTTATTGAAACCGAATCATAGTGAAGAATTAAGCTACTATTTGATGTGTTTGCGACTTTGAACCTGCAATGAAGAGCAAAAGTAAAAAGATAAATTAGTAAATTGCAGAAACTTCACATTTAAGAATGTTCTTTGAACTAATTTTAGTTTTAAGTAAATATATTAAACAATATATATATTGTACACACCTGCATTTAATTAGTTTTAACTGCGCCCATTGCACATTGTCTATGTCCCAATCTTAGACTCTGACTTTTCCCAATTTCAACTCCTCCTCGCCCCCCGCTTAGTGCATCATGTAGGACGATTCCTCATCATCGGCGCCCGTGGGACTATCGAGGGAGGGATTAATGCGTTTCTCCTTCTGCCGGCGATTGCAGAACCAAACACGGACCACCTCCTTCTCCATGCCCAGGCGATCGGCCAGTTGACTGATCTCCTCCGAGGTGGGCTTCTGATTGGCCATAAAGGCTTTCTCGAGAGCACCACGAATCGTTGTCTCAATGGAGGTGCGCTTCTTGCGACGCCTGCCAATGATTTCCGGTGTACTGACCGTGGCCTGCAAGGCGGCGGGATCAAAGACACCGCCAGTGGCCTGAATGGTGCGATCGGCATCATCGAGCCATTTCTGCAGCAACGGCTTCAGTTTACACATATTCTTGAAGCTAAGATTGAGCGCCTCAAAGCGGGAAATTGTTGTCTGGGAAAAGTCATTGCCATAGAGTTTTCCCATGGCCAGACCAACGTCGCCTTGGGTGAATCCCAATTTGATGCGACGCTGCTTAAAGGTCTTGGCAAATTGCTCAAGCTCCTCCAGATCGGTGGTCTCCTCCGGCGATGGTTCGCCAGCGGCACGTGCAGCTGCCGCACTTGCCACAGTCTTGGGCTGTGGCGTTGTCAGGTGCGTGCCACTTGTGGGCGTGCTGGGCGTTAGCATGCCGCTTAGCTTTAAGCTGGCCGCCGAATTGGGCGGTGTTATCTGCAGCGGATGCTGCAAATGCTGTTGGTGTTGTTGCAACTGTGGCAGCGGCGAACTTGCCGGACTGCGCATACTTGGAGCAGAAGGACTACGAGCATGTGGCGTTGAGCTACGTGGTTGTTGCAACAACGGTGACTTGCAGAGCGACAGCGATTCCTGCTGCAGCTGCTGCTGCTTCTGCAGCGCTTGCAACTGTTGCGTGGCCTGGGCCAGAGCTTGCAACTGACTCTGCATAAGGAACTGTGCGGCTGCCACTTGTGTGGCAAGCGCAGGATCATCCTGTGCCAAACCCAACGAACCACTGCGCAACAACTCCATATAACTATTGAATTGCTGTTGCAATGCCACCTGACGTTGTTGCAACAACTGCTGGAACTGTGCAAAGTCTTGTGGCGATATGGAACCAGCCAGTAGTGGGTTATTTAAGCCCAAACCTGCAGCAGCGAACTGAGCTTGGGGCGAGTTGAGACCCGGCAATGCCAGCATCGGTTGCATGTTTGCAACTGCAGCGGCGGCGGCGGCAGCGGCAGCAGCTGCTGTTGCCATTGAAGGCGTGGGCGTAAGTGTGGTGGGTGTGGTCACACTGGGCGCCAGCACAGGCGAGATCAGTGGCGCCACGGCTGGCAGCACACTTGGCGATGTTGTTGCCACCGATTTTACGGAATTTGAAGGGGATTGTGTGCTATGCCGCGAGTTGTCGCTAGTCAAATTGAGTGCACCGCCATTGGCATCGTCGTAATCCTCATCCGGTTGCTCCAACTTGCACACCTGATGGTTGTGATGATTGTGATGCTGCTGATGCTGCTGATGATGATGATGATGATGTGCCGGATGAGGTTGCATCGACAGCAACTGACGCTTCGCCTGCTGCTGCTGCGTCAACAACAATGCCGGACTCAATGGGGAGCGACAACGATCGCTGGAGGTGCCGACACTCGAGTTGTTGTCATCACAATCCGAAGCTGTAAGTAGATGGGGAGAGGCAGAAGAGGGAAACAAGTGTTGAATATAAGTATTGTTATAAGCGAAAATAATAAGGGACTAAAATACAGTGATAAAACAGAGGAAGTAACGCTATGATAAAGGGAAAAATATAGAGAATATCTGGAAGAACTGTACAGAGAATCACAGGAAGATTCACAGGATAAATACAGTTTAGAATACGGGAATAATTGCTATGATAACCAGTAGAGTGCACTGAGTCCGTTCTCTTTATTATTTTTGGTACGCCACAGATTTCATACCCTTGCCGAATTCTGATTCACTTTTCAACCGATCTTTCCTATGACATCTATATGATATAGTGATCTGATCCGGCCGGTTTCGACATATGTACTGCCTGCAGCAAAAAGACTGATCTGTACCAAGTTTCATCCAGATAGCTCTAAAACTGAGAGACTAGTTTGCATAGAAGTAGGAGGACAGACGGATAGACAGACAGAGAGACGGACAGACAGACAGACTGAGAGACTAGCTTACATAGAAACAGACCGACAGACAGAGAGGCAGACAGACGGACGGATAGGTAGACAGAGAGACGGATAGACAGACGGACGGTCAGGCAGACGGACGGACAGACATACAGACGGACAGACATACAGACGGACAGACAGACGGACGGACGGATCAAGCATATATATACTTTATGGGGTCGGCCACGCTTCCTTCTGTTCGGTACATACTTCTAACAAACTAAATATACCTCCACAGGGTATAAAAATAAGAAACACTAGCCTCTCTACCAAATAAATGTATTTATAATTAAGTTAAGCTCAAACTCTCTGCTAAAAACAACTAAAAATAATACAAAACTTTTCAAGCTAATGCCAAATTAAATACCCAGTCCAGCAGCCTGTCTAACTTCTAACATGCGATGTCCTTTTGCATAACTTTAGCATACAGAACGAATACGTTTGCATAATTTTGTTTCAATTTCATAGTCGGTTGAGTTTTTGGGTGAAAGGCTTTCTACGTGGAACACACACACACACAGAGAAAGGGGAAACGGAAAATGGGAAATGGAAAAATGTAGCCTTTTTGCCAAAAACTGTTAGTTTACATAGTTAGTTTCACCTTTGGCACTGGATATATAGTAGTATATGCATACATCTCTCTCTCTCTCTCTGTGTGTACATCAAATGGATTTCTCATGTTTTCTTTTCATTTTGGCTGCTTTTAAGTGCCAGTTTAGCATTTCAAATGCTTTTGGCCAACGATTTGTATAAATTTGCTATTTGTATGCATTTTATTTATACGAAAAGGGGAGAAAGAGGAATTCATCGCTCTGTCAATTGATTTGCAATAATATTTAAATGCGTCTCAGTGTGCCACCCTCACAAAATTGTGGCAATCAAAAAAGTTGGACTAAACATATAACCCTTTTTTTCTCTCTCTAAAGTCCGCTTTGAAGTGCTTCGACTTGAAATCTCAATTGTGGCATTTCCATTTCCATTTCCATTTCTATTTCCATTTCCCATTTCCCACACTTCATTCAGTTCGTTCGTTCGTTCAGCTGTGTCCGAATCTTTGCATATGTTTATTCTTTTTTATTATGAGTTGTGGGTTCAGGTTTGCTTCTTGGTGGTTGATGCTACGTGAATTTGATGACTTATTCGCCCAAGTGGATGATGCCCCACATGGTCCATCCATGGTCATCATCATCGTCGTCCTACCGCATTTGCAGACTCAAATTTCGCTTTTCTCATATAGTATATGCGCTGGGGTTATACGTGCGGCCATTTGGTATTCAGATGATGTGCAAATTCGATTTGTATGTGTTGTGTGAAGACCACAAGGCCAGAGGCGTAGTTGCAAATTGTTTGGCAATTGCTGGCAAAGTATGTGGCACTAATTTCATAGAGCTATGGTCAAGAACAGCTGAGTTACCATAGTTGCATAGGGCAGAAGTAAGGATAGTACTTTTTGCTAGAGAATGAAATCTAGCAACCATAACTTTACTTTAGCGTAAATTTGATTATCATAACTTAAGTATTTGCTGAGTTATTATGGTTAGTTTGCTTATAAAGCGGGTTATCTATAGGGAATTGATATAATTTTCAGAATAGCTATGAGAATGTTGAGAACAAAAAGATATTTTTGTTATTAACCCCCACAGAAGTCGAGTTACTATAGTTAGTTTGCTTATAGAGTTGGTAATATATTGATAAATGATATAATTTAGAGTTTAAGGTTGAGATACGTTGAAAATAGGCGATATTTTGTATCAAATTCTTATAGAAGTCGAGTTACTATAGACAGTTTGCTTGTACAGTTGGATTTCTAAGGACAATTGAATCTATTTAGAGTCTATTACGAAGATATCTGGAAATTATGTTTTTGCCTAAACCCCTACAAAAGTCGAGTTAATATAGTTAGTTTGCTTATAGAGATGGTTTCCCAGCAAAAATTGATTCCATTTAGAGTCTAATATGAAGATATGTGGAAATCAACTTATAGTTTAGCTTTAATCCCTACAGATGTCGAGTTACTATAGTCAGTTTTGCTTATAGAGTTGGATTTCTAAGGACAATTGATTCCATTTAGAGTCTAATATGAAGACATCTGGAAATCAAGTTATATTTTTACTTTAACACCTATAAAAGTCAAGTTACTATAGTTAGTTTGCTTATAGAGATGGTTAAGTAATAGCACCTCATATATTTAAAAGTCTATAGCAGAGAGAGACGGAAAACTTTTAAGTTTTTCATTGTATCCCCAACACAAATCGAGTTCCTTGAGGTCAGCATACTAAAGATCCCCTACTTGCAACGCCTCTGTGTCTTTTGGGCAACCAATAAAAAGCCAAATGGTCAGTTTGACTTCACATTTGTGTACGTGTGTGTGTGTGTGTGTGTGTGTGTATTTGCTCCCACACTCGTGCATAACGGCATAATTTTTGCATAAAATATATGTAAATATGTGTTCAAGGGAGAGTTGAGCTCATGTGAAAGAAATCACAGCAACTGTGTTCGACTGCCCACATACATACATACATACATATATAAAAGAATTCAAATCAAGCGAAATGCTGTCAATAATATAAAAGTAGGAGGAAAAGAAAAAGGTTCTACTATTATGGCCAAAAAGGGATACCAGGCCGTGACTAACGAAGTTCTTGGCACGTGGAACGTGTGGGCGTTAGCAACAATCTATAGACTTGATTATGATGTTGCCATGAAATTTGTAAAGTGTGAATTGCAAATTTTTACGCAGTACCAAGACAAGAATAACGAGTTATGAATAATAATGAGATGTGTGCTGCTGTTGCTGTTAAAGTTATATTTATAATGCATTTAAATGGGAATACAGATATCAAAGTCTGTCAATTAAAATTGAATTGCACCCTCAGGAAACCTCAATTAGCTACGCCCCTCAATGACACACACGAAATTGTCACCTAATGCAGTCAAGCGGCAAGTACTTAAGAAGCTGTTAAGTCACACACACACACACACACACACACAGAATCATTTTATAAGACATCAAAATCAACTTAAAGATACAAGCGATTCACAAGATTTGTTTGTCCCCTAAATCACAGACGATGCGACAAAAGTTTTGACAGCCATTGTTAGGGAAAACAACTCTTTAGCTCAACCCCTAGTTCTACCCCATTTCTAGCTCTACATTTTACCCCATCTATTTACTAGTTGTATGCCTATCCCTATCCCTATTTCTATGCCTCTAACCCTAACCCTTACCCTTACCCTTATCCCGAAAACCCATGTTCATAGCGCGTGGCCAGCGAGTGCGAGACCTCAAGGGTTGTTGCCTTTGTCACAGCTCTAACTTCTCCATTCCTCTAACTTCTCTCGGGTTCATTGTGAAACTGATGCCACGGCAGATGTTTTATGTACCCAGAAATATAGCACACATAGTAGTATATTTTTGTTGAAAAGTGGACAAATCGTAAATCTTAGCAAGGGGTTTTAGTTAATAGAGAGAGAGAGAGAGAGAGAGAGGACTCGGACAACAGCTGTTGCTCTGTATTTATGTCCTAATGGACTTCGGGAGCTGTGAAAATACTTATAATTATGGACCACTTACCGTTCGATTGCAGCGGCGATGGCGAGCGAGACAGACGACTGATATCTGTAATAGAAGAAATAGATAGAGAGAAAGAGTTAGAGATGCATTTAAATTAACTTCGCTAAATAAAATATAGTAAAGTAAAAGTGTTCTTAAATTAAATCATAGCAAAAGAGTAAAGTCAGAGTTTAAACTAAAGTATTTCTTTCAATTGAAGTCAGTCTTAAGGTAAGAAATTTAATTGACAAACTTAGAAATGCATTTAAATCAATTTAAATTAAGGAATGAATAACAAAGTAGAGTAGTAAAATATATACAGTATGTCAAATAACTATTTTCACAAAGAACATAATTCACATACAGTTTGCCAACTAATTGTTTGTTAAAATTAAATATTCACATATCTATATATCTATCTATCTATCTGTCTATCAATCAATAAATCAATTATTTAATATATCTACCCATCTATCTTTATATATCTATATTTCAATCAATCAATCAGTCAGTCAGTCAATCAATTAATATATATTTATCTATCTTTTTAACTAAATATATATTTATAAATCAATCAATCAGTCAATCAATCAATCAATCAGTCAGTCAGTCAATCAATTAATATATATTTATCTATCTTTTTAACTATATATCTATTTATAAATCAATCAATCAGTCAATCAATCAATCAATCAGTCAATCAATCAATCAATATCTATCTGTCTATATATATATATCTTTAAATATATATTTATCAATCAATCAATCAATTTATCAATCTATCTATCTATATATATATCTATCAATCAATCAATCAATCAATCTATCTATCTATCTATTTATCTACATATCTATATATCTGCTTATATATATGTATATTTATCTATCAATCAATATCTATCTATCTATCTATATATCTATCTATCTATCTATCTATCTATTTATCTATCTATCTATCGATCAATCTATCAATCTATCAATCTATCTATCTATCCATCCATATATCTATCTATCTATCTATCAATCTATCTATCTATCCATATATCTATCTATCTATCTATCTATCCAGCTACCTTTCTATTTACCTACATATCTATCTATCTATTTATATCTATTACCTGTCTCTTTATCTCTCTATATATCCACCTATTTATCTACCTATCTCTCTATCTACCTATCTAAATATCTGTTTATCTATTTCATTTATCGATATTGCTCCCATTTCTTATTGATCAACTATTTAAACCTTTCGCTTCGTCAGACATTGTAGCTACAAATGAGCTGCAGTTGCATGCCACAAACTATGCTTGGCAGCTAAGTTGCTTGCCACAAACTCATAAATTAGCCAAAGTCGCCGCAACTCAAGTTAAACGAAGTTGAGTTGAAGACGCGCCCAGATATCTGGCCATAAAATGTGGCCAACAAATGTGCAATGTAAAAATTTCAAATTCAAATTGAAAGCAGGAATAAAAACAGAGACAGAGACAGGAAGGGAGACTGCGAAGGACAGAGAGTTAAAGAGATGGAGAGAGAGAGAGATAGTGAGGTAGACTGTCCAAGCACCAGGTGTTCCCCAAGAGTGAACGCCATAAAAATATCCTTTTATGCTGCAGCGTGTCCTGTCTGCGGCCATTTGGTCAGTTAGCTGAAATGTATCGATATCGATTTGGGGGCATGCAACTACCCCCTCCTTCTACTCTCTTTCTCTCTGCCTTGAAAAGCGTTAAGTTTAACATTTTGTACATTTCTTGGAATTTGCTGCTCAGTTTATGCCTGCTACGTGTTGTCGTGTGGCAGTTGCAACTGCTGCTCGTTTTAAGTGCATTACCATGTATTAATAGAAATATTTTAGGTCAGTCTCTAACTTTATTTAGTTTACTTCACTTTTATATAAAGATATATACTTATAATTAATTATATATAAATGTCAAATATATAAATATAAGAAAAACTATATAATTTTTAAATGAAAATTAATTTTGTTCTTCTTGTAAATTATATAAAAATATATATATAATTAATTAATTAACTTATGTGTCTCTTCTTTAAGATTACTTATATAAATGGTTCAGTTTCTATAATAATTTAATAAATATATAATATATTATAACTTAAACTTTGTATCTACTATAACTCACAGATTCTTTGGCAATTTAAAATATAGTTAGCTAGCTTGATTTCTTTGCTAACTACTTCATTTATTCTATGAAATTGTATATATGCTGCTTTCTTTATCAAGTGATTATAAATTTAATCTTTGCTTAATCAAGTTTTGCACATAAATCAGTTAGCATGGATCAGGGAATACCCATGAATGGCCATCATAAAGATTAAAGACTTCTGGGAATGTTACATAAAATATGTGTGTAGACTTTTGCTGAATCATAAGAAAACAGCTAAGTCATCTATAGCTCTGACTGATATATATACCCAAAAAAAACCTCTACACGAGGTAGAAATCTAGTGACGAAAGCATATTCAAGCCTTTAACAATATTTATTTTAATATATAAACTATTCTAATATAATATAAAAATAGTTTGCCATTCTTCACATCTAGAACTCTGACTGATATAAAGTTACTCAGTTCTTTCACAAGAAATCATAAATTGAACAATACAATCCTTAAGATACACACAACTTATGGCACACTTTTCTCGCGCTTCAGCTAATTAGGCAACAATATGGGGCAGCAACTGTTGTTGTTGCCACACGACAAAACTCAAGTGGATCTCAGAACTCTGCCGACTACAGCGTACATGCAACATGATGTGGCATATGTGCCGTGGCCGCTGCAACTCTGTTAACATTTTTCCCAATTTCTGCCTGCCGCTCGCTTGCCACTCGTAACCCAATCATATTGCAGCACTTAAGGCGTCGGCGAGGCAAACTAATTTTCAAAAACTGCGCGTTTTTTTTTTTTTATTAAGGCGAATGTCCAACGCTCCATGGTACGTTCGAAACAGGGACATCGAACGTGATCTAAGAATTCCTAAGGTGGGCGATGTTATGCAACGTCACTCATCAAATTATATTCAACGCCTTGGTGGTCACCCTAACGCACTGGCCAGAAGATTAACTAGATCACCTAAGAAGAGAAGGCTCAAAAGGTGCCATCCATTGGATCTCCCCACAAGATTCCTTCATTGATAATTTTCTATAAATTTGTAAATTTTTGTAAATAGTACTTCCATGTAACAAGAGTATTTAAGCATCACCTGTGATCAATTTTGTCCTATTTTCTAAATGTAAAACTAGATTAAGTTGCCATTAATGGTAACAAAAAACTTGTTTAAATAAATATACAAATTTTTTAACAACAAAAAAAAAAAAAAAAAAAAAAAAAAACTGCGCGTTAAAATGCCACATAAATTATGTAGCATATTTGTGGAAAAGTCACCCCCGCTTGTGGCAAGTACGCGTGTGCCCAGCACGGGTCAAAAGAGCAGCGTTTTGAAGACCCTGTACTTTAAAACAGTAGCAAGGGTCTATTAAGTTTGTCAGTAGGCATAACAATGTGCGTTATAGTCAAAAGTCTGTCGGGCAGACCTAAGAATGTATTATATTCTGGTTAGCAACTAAAGTTGAGTCTTTATAGTCATGTCTGATTGTCTGTCTGTCCGTCCGTCTGTCCTACTGTATAATCACCCGGGAAGTCTTAATAAACTCGAAAGTTATGCAAGAAAACAATTTTAGGCAGTGTTGGGTTAAAGAAGGAAAAGATGAATACTGACAAAGCTTGCCGCGTGTTTATAACTACAGGGTCTCACCTAGTCGACTTCCACTGTTGTTCAGTATCTACATATATTTATGCTCGTTATTTTCTTCGATTTTTGGCAATGGAAATTTTAATTTTACAATTGCTAGCGAAATGCAAAAACCACAAGCACCCTCTGTGAATATTTTCCCGGAACACGCACAGCGGGTGGCGGCAAGAAAGCGAGTGGAAATGGCGTGTTGCAAGTTTGCGAGAGCTGCGAATCCATGAGATACTTTTGCACAATTAGTCAATGACCTCGACAGTGTGGTGGGGGTGTGTGTGGAGGGTGTGTGAGTGTGTGGTGTGGGTGTGTGTGTGTGTGTGAGTGTGTGTTTGTGGCAACATCACGTGCGCAGACTGAGTATCGATTGAGTCGTCGTCGTTGTCGTCGTCGGAAGCTGCGTGTCTTGAACTCTTGACCCCTCCCGAAATAATGTGTGTCTGAGTTTGCTTTGTTGTGCCTTTTGTTTCATATGAATTTTCGTAGCAAAACAAATCGCAGACAGACAGACAGAGAGAAAGAGATAGAAGTCTTTTAGGCGCTAAAAACGGAACTTGTCGAATTTCCGCATCAAAGTTTATTTACTCTACTTTTTGCTATTTGAATTTAACTTGTTCTGGCGAATTGGCCATAATGCTCACGCCCTCTTTCTTGACCATATCAATTGACCACGATAAGCAGCAACAGCAGCAGCAGCCTTCGAGCCATGTAGTTAACAATATATATTCATGTATTTACCTATTTCTTATCATTTCTTATAATGAGCTCATTGCTCAAGGCATGACTAAAAATAATAATCCATGTGTGTTGTCGTCAATCGAAGTATATTAATTTAAAACTTATTGTCGTGTTCGAGCGAGCAATCGATTAATTTATTATAATCAACTCCCCAAAGCTATGACGAAATTTTGTTTACCCAGAATTCTTGCTGCAGGTGTCGCTGGTTGTGTTGTGATAAGAAAAAAACTGAAGTATCAAGATGCGATAAGAGTACTATATGGAAATCATGAGACATATATGGTATATAGTATACCCAACTTATATAAAATAAAAGTCAAGAGTTTGAACCACATTAGCTGTAGAGCTCTTGAAAAATCTCTATCTATCTATATCGAAAGTACAGCTCATTAAAGTAATAAATTATCGGTTATTCAAGACCCCATTAGCTAGTACTACTATATGAAACCTCCTCCTCCCGCCCCTTTCTCAATGTTAGACAAGTTTTTACAACCAGTTGATAAGCAATAAATTGAATACATGGTCATTTTTTTGAGTTGTGCAAGAAATGCGTCTTCAATAAATACATTATTATTTTTATTCTTTTATGATTGCTGTTGACTGCATTTGTAGTAATTCCTCGTCAGTTCCAATTTCTAGTCGTGGACAAGTGGGTCGAATTTATTTGATATTTCTGATATAACTGATATCGACACCTGAGTTCGAGAAATTGCTAAACTCTGTGTTTTCAACTGGGGGGATTTTTCTAGTTTATTTAAACGGAACTAGATGAGTCAAACCATGTTAATTTTGGTTTATGATGTAATTAATTCACTTAGAATAATAATAATTGGTAGTAATACAGTATTTTTTTTTATCAAATTGAGTCATTTACTTTTCGTTGATAAGACTGAAAGCAATTCTTGCATTTTACTATGATAGCAATTATTATTTATTGCTAATTTTAATAATTATAATAAATGCATATATATTATAATAATTATATTTATATATATCTATTTATAACATTTATATATACATATTTATAATAAATATATTGTTAATAATCACGTTTAAATTTATTAACTAGTTACTAGTTCTTCTAAGATATTTTATAGTATACTTTGATGTATATATTCTATATGTGTATAAGAAAATTTAAGAAAAGATACATGATTCAAATTAGAACGTGGTAAAGTATGACTATCAAAGCTTCTTCTTCAAACTTTTCATAGAGAATTCCTGGCAGCATTTACACATTAGTTTGAGAAAAGTATTGTATGATTAAGAAGCTTTAGATCGTCTCTATCTATATTCTTGTGAGCATCTAAAGCCGAGACTATATAACCATGTCTGACTGTTTGTCTGTCCGTCCGTCTGTCTGTCCGTCCGTCTGTCTGTCCGTCCGTCCTTATATATGATCACCTAGTTCTCAGCGACTATAAGAGCTAGAGACACCAAATTTGGTATGTTGGTTCGTCTATAGACTAAGCAGTTTAAAATGTCCGTCCGCCTGTCTGTCTGTCCGTCCGTCTGTCCGTGTAATGTGTAATGCCAAATGAAATAATTTACAATCAAAAATGGCAAGTCCAATTAGTTTTCATTTAATTGACTATAGACCTTTTATTTAAGTAATGATCTGTTAGATATTCAAATTATGTACCCAAAAAGGACGTAAACCCACACTGGATATACCCAAAAGGACATATACTTATATAAGAATATTAAGTTAATATTATAATTAAGATACAATGAATGTAAAAACTTGTTCAATCATTATTTTAAAGTAATCTTAAACTTTGACTGGTTTTTAAAGTAAATAAAGATGTAATGATGAATAAATAAATTCTAATTGCATCATATCATATGATATTTTCTTAATTGATTCATTATTTAGGAACTATAATATGATATAATATAATATATGTAGGAACATAAATGATTCATCATTAAGGAAATATCATATGATATAATGCAATTAGAATTTAAACAATAACTATATTCAAAGTGCTCTTAAGTCTTTATATATATATAAAGAAAGGAATATACAAGGCACACATTTTAAGTAATAACATATTAAATTATTGATTGAAACTATAAATTATTTAATAGCTATTTAGAAAATGTTGTTAAGTTTCTATCAAACACATAAATATAATAGGGAATACTTAAGATGGGAATATATTTAAAATATATTTAAATAAATGAAGATCTCTATATTATAACAGGTAATTCAAATCAGAATAACTCCATTAATTATTGCCAAATTACTCTTAAGTTTCTACAGATCACATAGAGTTATTTTAGTGTTATTTTAAACACTACAAAGTACTATATAATCTCAAAGACTACATAGAATACTTAAGAGCGGCATATATTTAAAACATTTTTAAATCAACAAAGATCTAATTATTATATCAATTCTAAAAGGTAATTCAAATCAGAATAACTCCCTTAATTATTGCCCAATCACTCTCAAGTTTCTACAGATCACATAGCGCGTACTTAGTGTTATTTTAAACACTATAAAGTGTATTTAACTTACATCGATTCTGCATTAGGTGGACGGCAGCGTCTCGGGCGCTGTTGTTGTTAGTCTTTAGCAAATCATGCTTCAAGGAATTGTTATTATCCTCGGGACTAGCGGTGTGCCAACGTAGCTCCGACATAACCATTTTCACAGTACGGCAGCTCAATAGATATATATTTATATATAGATATATATGTTTTAGATATGTTTGTTCAAATGTTTTCTTTCACACTATTTGCAATTGTCAATGTTTTTCAACTTTTTTTACAACACTTGTCGGTATAACACTTAGTTTTCTTATTTTCAAACGTAAATCGAGAGTTTTCTTCTTATTTTTAGCTATTATTTTTATCTGATTTGCTTTTCATTCAATTTATTGCGCCGGCCTGCGTCCAAACGCGTTCGTGTTTCGTCTGAAACTGACAACGGAAGAACGACTCAAAGTGTCAGGACAACTCTCGACGACGGATAATCGCCTAGGCCTGTCTATGACGATGATGATGATGGCGATGATGATGATGATGTTGGTTGTTGATGATGCCGGTAAAAACGACGGGTACTCTGTCGCACTCGCTCTCTCCTTCTCTGGTTTGCCTACTGCTGCTGCTACTGCTACTTCAATGCCTTCCACACTCCCTTTGACGGCATTGACTTTGTTGTTGTTGTTGTTTGAGTGCGAGTTTTGAGTTGAAATTTTGTGTTTTTGCGCCCAAAACAAGGCAAGGGGAAGTTTTTTTCTTCTGCTCTGTTCTATTTAGCCACCCCAAGCGGTAAGGGTTGATTTCGACTCGTGTGTAAAAAAGAGCGTGCTTTTTATACTGATTTGAAGCTTGTTTTTTTTTTGGTTTTTTTTTTTTAAACACACGAGCTACACGATGTGCTTCAGAGGAGTCAACGCGTTTAACTGGTTTGACGTCGGCGCGGCAACTGCTGCACTTGGTACGAAAACCGCCAACTGAGCTGAGTTGGTGTGTGTGAGAGCGACGAGCGCCAACGAAACCGACAGAGCTTATTGCATACGAAAGCACACACGACACACATTGCGCTCTCGCTCGCGCTCTGTGTATGTCTCTCTGTGTGTGTGTGTGTGTGTTAGAGCGCACGCTCATTATTTACCGTTCTGACTTTGAATGTCTGTTAGAAACGCGTTCCACAATTCAATCTCATTCGCTGAGCGGAGAAATGAGCGAGCGCACGCTTGAGTGTGTGTTGGTGAGTGAGTGAGTGAGTGAGTGAGACTGCGTTTGCATTTGAGTGAGCCTGTGTGTGTGTGTGGGTTTGTGTGTGTGTGATTGCTCCAACATTTTATACGTTTTAAAATTTTACTACAATGTCTTGTCTCGGCTTTTGGGGTTGGGGCAATGTTCGTTTGTTCGGCTCACGCTGTCGTTCGTTGAACGCTCCATAGTGTGCGTCTGTATGTGTGTGTGTGTGTGCAGTATGCGTGCGCTTGTTTGGGGTGTGGCTTAAAATTTAAATTTAGCTTTCAAATGGCGTTGGCGTCGACTGCGCTGCCGTGTGTAAGTATGTGTATGCATATTATTTTATGATTGGCGCACACGCCTCAAAATACGAGTCAAAACTTGCGCGCGCTTGTGTGTGTGTGTGTGTGTGAGCTATGTAAAAATATTTTAAAGCTGCGTCGACGTTGACTGCAGCTCCATTGTCGTCTGCTTTGCGCTTTGTTCTTCTGCTGCTGCTGCTGCTGCTGCTACTGCTGCTGCTGCTACTGCTGCTCTTCTTCGTGTTGCTTCTACTTGTTGTTGTTATTGTTCTGTGCGCTCTCGCATTTATTTGCCATTCATTTATGCACACATGTGCTGTATGCAGACTTCCCCCACCTGCTCCCACTTGCGTTCCACTCCTTCGCCTGCTCCGCTCAGCTTCCCCTGCGACTGCCACCCGCAACTTTGCTCTGCAGCTTGGGGACTTCTCATTTTATTATTTTTCGTTTGCCACTTCGTTTATTATTATGATTTGTTTTGGACTTCATTTTATATATGTATAGGTAGTATAAATGCAGCAGATAATATTTATGTATGTGTGAGAGAATGTTGCAATGTGTAAAGTACAAAATAATTATTATAAACTATTATAACTAATATACATATAACTAATGTAAAAACCACATGGGTTAAATTTAATT
The DNA here is from genome assembly GCA_958299025.2 of Drosophila histrio. Taxonomy (NCBI): domain Eukaryota; kingdom Metazoa; phylum Arthropoda; class Insecta; order Diptera; family Drosophilidae; genus Drosophila; species Drosophila histrio. The sequence continues at coordinate 891,934 of OY282580.2, read as the reverse complement.
AAATTAAACATTATCATTATCATTATCATTATCATTATCATTATCATTATCATTATCATTATCATTATCATTATCATTATCATTATCATTATCATTATCATTATCATTATCATTATCATTATCATTATCATTATCATTATCATTATCATTATCATTATCATTATCATTATCATTATCATTATCATTATCATTATCATTATCATTATCATTATCATTATCATTATCATTATCATTATCATTATCATTATCATTATCATTAGCATTAGCATTAGCATTAGCATTAGCACAAGCATTATCATTATCATTATCATTATCATTATCATTATCATTATCATTATCATTATCATTATCATTATCATTATCATTATCATTATCATTATCATTATCATTATCATTATCATTATCATTATCATTATCATTATCATTATCATTATCATTATCATTATCATTATCATTATCATTATCATTATCATTATCATTATCATTATCATTATCATTATCATTATCATTATCATTATCATTATCATTGTCATTATCATTATCGTTATCATTATCATTATCATTATCATTATCATTATCATTATCATTATCATTATCATTATCATTATCATTATCATTATCATTATCATTATCATTATCATTATCATTATCATTATCATTATCATTATCATTATCATTATCTATGCCATTATTATTATCATTATCATTATCTATGCCATTATTATTATCATTAGTATTATTATTATTATTTTAACTATTATTATTATTCTAATAACTATTTCATTAATATTTAATTTAAATTAATTTTCTTAAATAATATAAATTCATATCACATAAATAAAATAAACTATAATCATATAACAAATTAAATATATAATATCTGATCTATTTTAATTAACTAAGCAATAAAGAATTTTATTTGTTGTCTTACAACTTTTTGACTTTTCAACTCGCATCATAAAAAACAATTTGGGCAACAATTTTCCCATTTTATTTTCAATATTCCCAGAAAACTTCCGACACACAAAAAATAGTGAGAAAAAAAACAAGCAAATTATAACGAAAAGTCAAATTCCAAGGTGAAAAATAAATAAATAAGTGAAAAAAATATAAGAAAAATCTTTCCAGATACATATCCATATGTATCTGTAAAAAAATCGTGGCCTACAAGCAGGTAAAAGATGCACAAAAACTCATAAAAAATTGTTACAAAGTCATAAAAAGTCGGTAGTTGTCAGTTCGCCAGGTAGTAACTGGCAAGAAAATTGTACAAATTCATTTGTCCTGGCAATGCATTTAACGCCCAAAAGGCGCAACGTTTCCGTTAGCGATAACCACCTATAGTGTGTGTATCTTAGGATCTCTGGTACTTGAACTGGATGTGTTAGTTTAAATACCCTGTAAGCGGAGTTGAACAAACTGGGGGGTGTAATAAAGTTAAGCCTTTAAAATTATGCCCTGTCACTAGCAATTTTTTTTAAATAACGATAACATTTTTCGTTCTTAAGTTAAACTCTTGAAACTTGGTAGGAGTATGTCTAATATTGTATACTACTTATGTTGTAAGTTTCATTAAGTTTGGCATTTAAATAATTATATTATTATGCTTTTCTTTGAACTATTTAACATTATAGGGAGATTCACTATTTTAACTATCCAAATATGTTCTTTACTTCACTGACTAAAGTGGTACTGTATCTGTCACTAAATTTAAAATGTAAATAATTTGTTTAGTTCTTCAGCTATAATTCTGATATTTAGTATATAGACATATTAACATCTTTACTAAAAATCCAATAAATTTCAGCTTAATCGGTTTATAAATAATAATAGTAATGCACTTTTATGTAAACTAACTATCATTATAATGATATAGACTATTTACTCTAGCGTAGAATGAGTTTTATTTTATTTAGCAAATTAATTAAGTCAAAACTGACACATTTAAGAATTTTTCTTTCGCCCACGCTACTTTTTAAAATCTAAATAAATAGTTTAGTTTTTAAACTATAGTATTAAAATTTATTAAATATATATATAAACAGTTTTACTGCATATTTTGTAAATTTCATTACAAACGTTCAATATTTAATAATATTAATGCGCTTATATGTTCGGAATCTATCACTATAATGAGTTACACTATTTCTCTATCTATTAATTATAACAGGGTATCTTTAAGTCGATTTGTATTCCATTTACAACGCTGTAGTTGGTATAGTTTTTGCGTTTTTTACGATGCGCGCTCTGGGGGCCGTAAATTGCGGCGATTTCCACGTAAATCATAAAAAATGTAGATACCTTTTGTGCCAGCCATACCCTGGAACTAAAAACGAGCAGCATCCTGCGCTGGGTCCTACATGTTAATTAGGCCTGACTGTTTGACTGTTTGGCTATATTTGACCGTTTGACTGTTTGGCAATTGGCTACTGGTTCTGAACCATTTAAATCTCACTCTATCTCTGCTTCTCACGTTCACAAGGACTTGCTAAAAAGGCTTCTCGAACACTTTGACTTACTGACTCAAACCATTTGACTTTTTCATTTTCATTTGGGCCTCGTGTACGCATATGGTCATAAAAAGAAAATATTTGTAGCGTTTTTTTTTTTTTGGTAACTGGGAACGTCCTTGTAAACATCGTAAACATTTCACTCATTGCCGAGAATTACTTAAGTCAATGTAGGCAAAAAGATCATAAAACTACGACTAGAAGAGTTCATAAGGTGTTTTTTTATTGGGGCAGCCGGAAAATATGAAAAAAAAAACTGAAATTGAAACTAAAACTAAATAAAATGGAAAGGCCGAAAAGGGGAATAAAAAAAAGGGAAATGCGTGTGTATATGTTGTAGTTGGTAAATAAATAGTTTGTTCTGCTTCCTCTAAAAATTTGTTGGGAAAACACTCGTCGTAACTTAAAAGTGAAATGCGTAATGAAGTCATAAACGGAGTTAGACCTTGGCACATGCAGGTATTCCGAGTGCTTTGTGGGTTTGTTCTTGTGGCTTTTCATTTTAGTGGCAATAAATGTGGAAGAAACAGAAGAAAAATTGAAAATGAAAACAGAATTCTCAAGTGATTTCTTATCAATAAAATAAAAATCTAGAAATAAATGAAAGTCTGTCAAAGGCAGCAAATCCAACTAATATAATTATATTCCCACTAAAAACTGACACTTTCAGTTTAAATTTAATATTAAACCAGTAGAGTGCAGTGAGTCAAACTTCTTTGTTATTTTTTGGCACGCCAAAGATTACATACCCTTGCCGAATTCTGATGCCCTTTTCAACCGATCTTTTCTATGGCAGCTATATGATATAGTGATCCGATTTATACTAAATTTAGTCAGGCTGTATAAGACATGACCAGATACATAATCTGTGAGTTTGGTTGAAGTCTGTTGAAAAATAAAAAAGTTTGCCTTACAAATGTATGATTTTCGACAGATAGTTCCTATGGCAGCTATATGATATAGTGATCCGATCCGACCGGTTCCGACATATGTACTGCCTGCAGCAAAAAGACTGATCTGTACCAAGTTTCATTCAGATAGCTTTAGACTGAGAGACTGGTTTGCATAGAAACAGGAGGACAGACGGATAGACAGACAGACGGACAGACAGACAGACAGACAGACGAACTGAGAGGCTGACAGACGGAAAGACAGACAGCCACACGGACAGACAGACAGAGAGACTAACAGACGAAAAGACTGACGGACAGACAGACGGACAGACAGACAGACGGAAAGACAAACGGACTCACAGACAGCAAGACAGACAGAGAGACTGACAGACGGAAAGACAGACAGAGAGAGAGAGAGAGAGACAGACAGAGAGACTGACAGAAAGACGGGCAGACAGACAGACAGACGGACAGACAGACATACGGACAGACGAACTGACGGACAGACAGATGGCTATATCGACTCGACTATTGATGCTGATCAAGAATATATATACTTTATAGGGTCAAAGATGTCTGCTTTCATGCGTTACACATTTCGTGACAAAATTATAATACCCTCTGCAAGGGTATAAAAATTACCCTAAAAAAACAAACACTTCTTGATTAGCAAACCTTCTTAATCCGCTGCAAAATCAAGCCACGATTTGCCAAGATTTGCCAAGATTTTTCCTCCTAAAACTCGTGGGAAAACCTCGGCTAAAAAAAAATAATGAAAAAACTACATAAAAACTGCCCATAAATTTTCAAGAGCTGCAAAAATAAATCAAAAAAGCAAAGACGCAATTAGAAGTGAAAAGAAATCGAAAGAAAGTTCCCTAAAATGTATAAAAAAAACCACCCCGTGGGCAACATATTTTTCCTGCTAAAAATTGCATAAAAAAAAGCGGAAGAAAATAGCTAAAGAAATTTTGCAGAGTTGGGGGTTGGTTGCTGCAACTTGCAACTTGCAACATATCCGCATATGCATATGCTACGATATGCTCGATAAGGTCGACTACCTGAGAGTCCTGCCCAGAGTGTCCTGAGTGTCCTTATGTCCCATCGTTGATCGGGGTGTCAAATGCACGCAAAATACCGTAAACCGTAACGTGTTTTTTCTTCGATTTCTTCCACTTTTTTTGTGTCTCGTTACCTTTTGCTTTTGTCTTGTATTTCTTAAAGGAATATTTCCCTATTCCAGAGACAACGCAATTGATTTGAGTCGTTTTTTACCCAAAAAAAAAAAAAATAATAGAAAAAATGTAAGAACATAAATAAAACGCTCGATGCGTCATTGAATGTCAATAATGCGATGCTTCATCATGTTACCAGAGACAAAGCCGAATCAAAATCGTCGTCATTGGAGATATGCAGGCAGCCTTCAAGATTGGAATAAAAAACTGCCAAGTCTCGGATCATGCATAATTTGCCCAAAGAAAGAAACTCGCGCCAAACTGTGTACAAGCTGCAACAGCTTTGATCTTGGAACACACACCCTCCTAACTCCCTAACTAACCCAACTAATCAAATGTAACTTGAGTTCTGCATTTTTCGTGCATTTTTAGCTAAAATTGTCAGCGGATATTAAGATGCTTAACTGTCGATTAGAATGACGGACAAATTTAATTAATACACACACACACAAACACACATAACTGATGGGGGTGAGTTCGCATAATAGCAGGGAAGGAAGGAAGGAAAGGGGTGCTCAAAACACCCCCTAGCTAATATTTTTGGAGCAAAAATGTGATTTCTATCGCTAAAATTGTTTGCAGAGGGTGGAACAAAAGGATTTAAATGTAGAATTTATTGTTGAGTTTGGGTGATGAAAGTAAGTAAATAAATTCATATACAAAATAGGTATTTTAATGAACAATTGTATTGTATATATTTAAATATATCTCAGTTTTATATATGTGAAAGCGAATGTTTATTTAAATTTGCTGTAGATGAAAATACTATATAAATTAGGTATTTAAAGGTATTATTTATATAGGTATTTATTATATAAGGTAGGTATTTATTTTATATAAAATACGCAGCTGTTGAAAGTCATTAAAATTGAGATTGAATAGGAAAATAAGAGCGATTTAAATATGTTACTAATACTTGTGTTATACCTATAAACATTTGCTTGTTTCACTCTTAATTTCTTTCTTTTCTAAACTCTCATATTAAAGTATAGAATTTAATGAAAAATTCTTTTAAATGCGACATTGTTGAAAGTATATTATGTAATGATGATTGATTGATTCATGATTAATTTAAAATCAATTAAATACACAGGTGCTTAATTTATATAAAGAAGATATTTGAATAGATTATTAAAAGCAAATGCATCTTTTAATATATTTACTTCACTAATTAAAATAAATATTAATCATCTTATGTATCTTTTAAATGTAAAAATGGAATATCTATCTAAAATCTGTTGAAAACTCTAGTCATAAATGTAAAGCTACAATATCAAGCTTGAATATTAAAGCTACAAATTTCGATTTTCACGTTCTTCTTCTCAGATTTTAAGGTAGAAACTGACAGAAATATCTAGGTATTAGGTATTTGAAAAATAAAGTTACACATTTAGACATTTTCTTACGTCGTCTCAGGTTTAAGTATAGAGACTGTAGAACATATTTATTAAGTATAAAATCCCCCCCCCCAAAAAAAAAAACCGCTACACGAGGTAGAAGTCTAGTGACGAAAGCATATTCACGTCCCAAAATTACTGATATCAAAATTGCAAATGATGACAGTATATAAAATAAAATATCTTAGTATTATTTTTACACCCCAAAACTTTTAATATATCTAGTTTCTTATCTGAGCATATGATCTAAATATGTTTAAATTGCTGATAAAGAAAGTAAATAAATAAGATATTAAAATATAGTAAAACTAAACATTTGGATAACTTTTCACTACGTCTCAGTTTTTAAAGTAGAAACTGCCAAAGATATAGATAAATAGATAGATATTTTGGTAGATTATTTGTATTCCCCGGCTCGTTTTTCCCCGACTCCATTTTTTTTATAGTTTCTTTACTATGTTTTAAATTAAAGCATATAATCTAAATATGTTTAAATAGCTGAGAAGTAAATAAATATTTTTCATTGTCTTTTCATCTTCCTAACTCTCAGATGACGAAAATATCTCTATTATTAATTAAGCAAGTGTTGAAAGTAATTTCAAAATATAAATAATATAAAAAAGATTATAAATAAATAAAATATAAATATATATAAAATATATAATTTTTTTCCTAATTTAATAAGTTGCTTACCATTTTGTTGCTGTAGCTTTAAGCAAACATCCTTGGCACTGGCATTGCTGAAGTGTTCGTAGAGTGCCAGCTCCTGTTGCTGCTGCTGCTGGTGTTCTTCTTCTTCCTGCTCCTGTTCCTCCTCATTCTCCTCCTCGTCCAGGCCCTCTTCATCCTGCTCCTCCTCCTCCTCCTCCTCCTCCCGCTGCTGTTGCAATTCGGGTTCAGTTTTCAAGTTGAAAGGCGACAACAACGTCGTGGCTTCAACAAATTCATCACTTGACTGCAGCAGCATGAAGTTTCCATTGTCCTTGTCATGCTGTTTATCCTGTTCGTCCTGTTCGTCCTGTTCGTTCTGATTTGCGCTGACATCGCGCATATTTGTGTCAACATCTTCGCTATGCTCGCAGCTCGTTAGCGTCTCGCTTTTAGCCAACGTCTTGGCCACGTGCTGTTGACTTTTCAACGTGTCGAATTTAAAGCTGCCAACTGCAATTAAAAGATATAGAAATACAGATAAATAAGCAAAGTCGCCATTTTATAAGTTTACTTCATATTTAAATAGATTACATAATGCACCAATCAGCGATAACTCTTTAAAGGGTTGCCAACACACACACAGAGAGAAAGAGAGATTTACATAAGCCCCACAAAAGTCAGTTGGAAAATCACAGCAACCCTTTTATTTTTTTTTACGACTCCGTCCGCCATTTGAATAAGCTGCTCATAAAAAAACGCCTCCCCTGGCGAGTCGTTAACCCAACAACAGAAAAAAGGGGTTGATTTACATAATAACGGCGTGGATTTCATTTTAATATTTCCCCCGGGTTCGACTACGTTCCAATCTCCATGCGCAAACTCCAGCTATGAGCTCGACAATATGCTGATAAAAAACGAAATAAAGTAAACTGTGAGGAACTCTTCAAAAATCAACCAGGTCAAGAAACCATTTCATTGGCTCAAGTGGCTCAAAGTGGCACGGCATGTGGCATGTGGCATGGTGTGCCGGGAAAACTAAATTTGTATTTTCATGCCCAGGCGTTGAAGCTTGAAGAAAAACGGCAGGATATTGCTCTCTAAAGTGGAAAACCTTTCATATGGAAATAATGCTAATATGAGACATTTTTGAGTGTGAAAAAGTTGAGAAAGAAAAAGGAAAAGATGTGAAGTGAGGAATTAAAAGAAAGAAATACTTAAAGTATATAATAACATATAATAAAATATAATATAATAATAAGTTATGCATTTAAATGGGGAAAAGTTATGACAGATTTAAAAAATATAATAAGTTAGGAATTTAAGTGGGAAAAGTTTATGGAAGCTTTGTTTAAAAGTGTGAAGGAAAAAAACCTTTAAATATGTCACTAAAATATAATAAAAATGTAACATATTTAAATGGAAATTATATTATTGAAATATATAGAAATATATACAAAAATAAATAGAATGTTTGATAGGTTAGGAAACTAAAAAAGATTTTGAGCAGTAGGAACTAATAATATGTTAATTGAGCTGAAGGCCGCTGCCGCCATGGCCTGTAAACAAGGTAGCCTATTATTTGATTATTATTAAGTTAGCTCTTAAATAAATTAATTAATATGCTAATTATATATATTTATAGAAACATAATGTATCATATAAATAAGGAAAAATCGAAGAAAAACGACTGTATTGCTAATAATTTAAAATTAAATAAATTACTATATACTCGTCATTGTGTGTATTTAAAAGATATTGATTTATTCCTTATACTTTTTAAAGTAAAGGATCTAGCAATGAAGAGATACGTAGAAAAATGAAAGGTATTTTAACTTAGTTTCATTGGGCGTTTAGAGCTGGGATCTCTTTAGAAAAATACATGTTAATTATTTAAAAACTGATTTGTATTCTATTTACTATTATAATTATCTATAAAAAGTTTTGGCATGGATATTGATTGACTGCACTAAGATTAAAGGCAACCAAAAAAATAAGTGAAGAAAGACTAAACTACAAATAAGTTTAAGTTTTTCAAGACAATTGAAAGTGAATACTTTAGAGATGCAAAAATTATTTCAACACATTTCCAAAATGGATACCATTTAAAAAAGGGTTTATTGATTTATAGGGACACTTTAATTTTATAGAATAAATACTTCAATTTATTTGAGAGCAGTATTGTTTATAAGACGAATTATAAACAAGCAATGACAAACCTTTATCATTTAATTATCCCAAAAATTATTTTAGTTATTTAAAAAATTCCTTGTCTTTATATTCCTTACATATGATAACAAATAGCAAAGGTATTAATCAATATTTAAAATTAAATAATTTACTTTAAGCAAGCTACTTTGCTGTTTTTAAAGATAAAACCAGTCGGTAAGAATACAGTCGAAGTCGACTATGAGAGACTGTTTACTTATTCTTCAAAAAGGAAATTGTAGTAACAAACTTAGGGCCGATTTCTCATCTTGCCTTTTGTATTAAAGTGTAGATAAACCTGCCGATAAGAATAATTTGATTTTAATGTCATAAATTTAGTCCCAGCCTCTCTATAACTTAGAGGGCAGATCATCCTCTCTGTAAGTTTTTAACGTTAGCCTACTGTGTTACCTGTTTTAGTTAGGAGGCCACATTATTTAAAACTTTAAATATTTTGAAAAGGGAAAGATGAGAAAACGAAAAATGTTAAATTCTATATATATTAATAGTAAAGTAATATTTTCATAAAGTAGGCTGTATCGGTAAGATGAGAAATCGGGCCTTAGATACTTATATATAAATCTAAATAAATTTGTCGCCGCTTGAATTAGTTTACAATTAATGAAATAGAATCGATATCCAAGGAAAACCACGGAGAGGCTACTACGAATGTAAAGAGGTAATTTTACCAAATATCCAATTTTCGGGGACTTGCGAGTCAAATTGAGTTCAATACAATGCACTTGACTTGATCCAAATATCTTGTTTAACTCTTCAGGCTTTAATTAATTTCGTAAAATGGGCAAACAAGTATTATATAGTAAAGACAATGTGTTCTTCTTCACTGAATAATATTGTGTTTTGAATAACTTCCAAGTTTATTATCCGATTGTGATGAAGTTTTCAGGATACAGGACTGTAGCTTTAATATTTAATAATATTTAATATTTATTTATTTAATTTTACTATCAACAAATTAACAACACCTACTTATATCATATTATTATCCCAAAAAAATGCTATTAAATATTTAAGAAATTCCTCGTCATTATGTATAATAGTCTAAATTATCTATAATAATCTCAGATATACTATATTTTAAATAGGTTATAAATTTGGCCATTCTTAACTATTCTTTGTGTCTTCCACTATTGCATATTTTTTATTTAGCACAATAGTTTCTTAACTGAACTTGCGGTATTTCTGACCCATTTCTCGCTTCGTTGGCCCAATTCCGATTTCTGTTGCCTGTTGCGCAACCTGAGAACGATGACTTCTAAGAACGCGCCGACAGGGACAATAGAACCAACTCGGATCGGCTCGGAACTGCTCGGCATTTGGCACTAAGCCACTAAGATAGAAAACATATATAAAAAACTGCAAACGAATTACATTGTAATAGGGACGATGAAATTATTAGATGTTTGCACCGTTTGACAGACGACGACGACGGCGGCGGGGGAGTTCAAGGGAGAAGAATAGATTTTTCTCGAAGAGTGGCAACAATTACGAGGAAGTGCCACCCAAAAAAGATTGCAACCCTGGCAGGGGCCATAAATCTGATGTCAGTTTTTGGATTTTAATTAAGTACGGGAAAAACACACATCAAAAGGCCCAACCTGCATCATCAAAATGAAAAAAGAAGAAAAGTGTCCTCTTGGCCAGGTGTAAAATCAATGGAGGTGTTCTTCGTTCTTCCCTCTACCCTCTTTCCTCTTCCCTCTTTCCTCTCGGTAGCGTGGGAACAGCAGCTTGCGTAAGGACAATGCAAACCAGCACCAAGTGCAATTTCTGACATTGTCTCTTGGCCAGTCAGTCAGTCAGTCTGTCAGTCTGTCAGTTGAGTTGCACCCGCTGCGTAACGGGCTCAAAGTGTAACTGTAACATTGTAAGAGAAGAATGAAAGAGAGACAAGTAAAGTTGATTTGTTGGCTACGCAACAAGAAGTGATTATTATTGTTGTTATGCTTTTGTCTACAATTTATTGCAGGCACATTGATCTTCTTCTTCTTCTTCTTCTTCGCTGTCTATGCTCTTTTGTCGCACACACACATACACACACACACATGCAGACCGCCCAATGCATGTCGAAGTCGTTAGGCCAAGCATAACATACTACATACTACTTGTACTGCAAAGCTTAAAGCTTTTTGCGTCTGCGCTCATTTAAATAGCGGGACCCTCTCTCTCTCTCTGTTTATCTTGCGCGCGCGCTTGCGCTCTGTGCTCTGTTTAATGCGCTCACGACACGCAATCAAATGATGAGCAGCGTTTGTCAGCGCTGTTAAGGGCCAAAAATAAAGCTAGTATTAGCTACAAGTGTTTGAAGATAATGCAGACTGGTTAACAGCCAGCTTATAATTTTAACTGATATGATAAAAAGGCACTTTTAAATATTTTCTATGGTAGGTTATTCTTTTAAAACTTTTAGTTTTGCATTTAGAAAGAAAGAAAGTCGACAATATAGACAAAAACGTGTCTGGCTTTAAATTGTTATAATGCGTTCGTCTCTTAATAGATTTGACGAGATATGACGCCTAATTTATGTAATTATGAAAATAAATCAGCAGAACAGTAGTAAACATTTTTTTCTTCAATTTTCCAGGAGTTTTAACAATCAAAAATTTATTTAATTAACAAACTTTTCTTCAACATAATAATATATTTAATTTCTATTTATTTATATTATATGTTTCGTTTAATTATTCAAATCCTAGCTAAGAGCATGTCTTGATATTGTTCAGCCAAGTTCAGCTATAAAATAGCTATAAAGGGCAACACTGCTGTGTAGGCTTTTGCATACGCCAAACACCATTCGCATTCCCATTCCCCACTCCCCACTCGCCATTCCCCAGTCACCATTCCCCACTCTCCCACTCACCACTCTCCCGCTCGCAGCACAATTAGCGCATTTAATTTGTGATGCGTTGGCGTCGACTGCGCATCGACTGCGTCGTCGTCAGTCGCTGTCTCACTCTTGCGCGTGCATTACACGCCTTTCTACACTTCGCTGCTCGTTTGCATAAATTTCGTGCCAGGCACCTCAGTCTGCCTCTTTTACGCGTTTTGCATGCGCAGGTGCAACAGCTCGTGACGTTGTTGTTGCTGCTGTTGTTGTTGTTGTTGTTGCGTTTGCTTTGTGTTCGTTTCGTGCGTTTTGTAATTGCAGTTATTTAGCCCACGTCGCGCTTTATAAAGGCGAACAGCAAATAAAACAAATGCCAAAGCAGCAGCAGCAGCAGCAAAAGAAATAATTGCGTAAATTTATATAAAATACATATATTTAATTTAATTTATATTTCTATATTGAGTGAAAATGTGTTGGAGTTTATCAGCCATAATTATGTGGAGACTGCATGAAAGGTTAGTCGAAGGCGTTTAAAGCATTATCATTCTCTTTTTTTTTTTAGAAGAAACGGGAATATATTAAATAAAGATTACACACTGTGACAAAAAAAAATCAAAACAAAACTTCTGGAACGGGACATAGCGTATGTTTTAGGTATAGTTAAATAGAATTTTGTGGCATACTAGAATTTTTTAGATCACATCGAAATTTTGAATAACGGTAAAAAAAAACTTTTTTGCACATACGGTGACTTTTACGCCCATAGCTTCGTCAAATATCCACTGATTTTAATTTTTTTACCTGTTTTGGAAAGAAAAAACTTATGTCTTTAAGCGTGCCATACATGACTTAAATGGTTTAATTTCCTTTATTGGAGTATTTGCTATTTACACTTTGTTTTGTGTATTTTTTTTTAAATTTTTAGACTTTAGTTATGATTTTGAACACTATTTTATTAGAAACGACGTAAACTTGTTATTTTATTTAAAAAGAACACATATTTACGAGTAAAACGCGTGTTTATTTTCTAAAATCGCTCAATAATTCGCAAAGTTATAATTGATTTTCGAAAACGAAATTTCCGCATTGCGTTGAAAATGTATGGTCACTGTAAGCCCCTAAAAATTGTTTACAACTGCCACATAATCGGCGTTTCTGTTATTGCATAGAAAATGTGCCCATATGTCAATGACTTTTTTTCTTAAAAATAGAATAACTCAATCAAATATTACTCTATTTTTAAAAATTAAAGTGCAGAAGTCGCAAAATTAAATGTTTTTTAAAATTGCGTACCAAACTTAAATAGTTTTATACAAATTTGACTTATTAATTTTCGTTCAAAGTAAGGCAAAGTCGCAAAAAACTTAAAAAATCATTATATTTTTACATGTAGCCTCCTTATTTTTTATCCGAGATTGCAATGTAATACACCGTTGGAAAGGTGCAACTTTTTTCCTTCCAACGACGTATTACATGCTATTGTACGATGCATAGTTTAAGACATATGATATTTTAACTCCAACAACCTCGCAAATACGGGTTTTTAACCGTTATTCCAAATTTTGACGTGCACGAAAAATTTGTGGTATGCCACAATGTTACATTTAACTATATCTACAACCTACACTATGTCGCATCCCAGAAGTTTTTTGACTGTCACACCGTGTTATATATAATTAGCTAAGGAGTTGCTTAAGCATACTTATTAAGTATCTTTTATAACTATATCATATTAAATTTATAATTTATATTATAATATATAGTAAGAAGTCAAACAGTCGGAACCCCGACCGTAATATACCCTGTGGCAGTATAGGGCCATGCTCAAATTCACTCTCGATGCAATTCGTTTGTAGTTTGTTCTTTTCAATTTGTGGGCGAAGGGGGCGTGGCATCGTGATGAAAGTTTCAGGACATATCGTCCACAAACTATTCATCATGTGTGCCAAATCTCAAGTCTCTAGCTATAAAACTGCCATTTGTGGGTGAAGGGGGCGTGGCATCGAGATGAAATTTTCTGGACACATCAAGCCCAAGATATTTATCATATGTGCCAAATTTCAAGTCTCTAGCTGCAAAACTGTTCTTGTTATGGACTTTTTCTTGATTTGTGGGTGAAGGGGGCGGGACAACCCAAAAGAAAAGCTTAACTTGATCTGCTTGCAAATATTACCAATGCTGGGAGACCAAATTCAAGCTTCTAGCTCTTACCAACTGTGAGATCCTTTCGTTCATAAGGATGAACAGGCGGACTGACGGACAGACAGATAGACGGACAGTTCGAAATGGCTTTATCGACTCGACTATTGATGATGATCAAGAATATATATATTTTATGGGGTCGGAGATGTCTGCTTTCAAGCGTTACACAATTTGTGACAAAATTATAATTTATAATATAATATAATATAATATAATATAATATAATATAATATAAAATAATATACTATAATATAATATTATAATACCCTCTGCAAGGGTATACAAATTTGAAGACCTCAACTCATACAAGGAGTAGAAATGTCGCCAAATATCACATTTTAAATGAAAATATTTCAAATCTGCAATGTTATAAAGAATTCCCTTTTTTTACTATAATACTTTTAACAATATTGTAATTAAATAATGTATAACATTTTATTTTAAATAAACTATCATTATTTTCACAATATTTACTACAATTTATTTTTGGCAAGCTGCTATATTTAATTTGTTTTCTAATATATTTCATCTCAAATATAAAAAGCAGTTGCAATATTAAGTTAAAAATGACATAGAACTTTTAAATAATGTGCTTTGTCTTGAATTTATTATACGATTGAAATATATTAAATATTAAATCCGATGATGTATTAAGTTATAATAATTTTCATTTAAAAATTCCATTTAAATATAGTTCTTTAATATTTTAGCGACCTCTTCATTTGCTTAAAACTAATTCAAAATATTCCTCTGTGATAAATCTTCGCTAGTTTCACATTCCCCATCAATTAAATGCTAAACTCTTGCCACAACATATTCTTTAGTTTATATTCTTCTCATATTTAGTTTTAATGCACATTATGTAAAGTCTTTCCAAGAGTTTCTCCCCTTTTTTCCCTCTGTCCGACAACATATAATTATGCACTTAACACATATCTTGGCTAAGCATCTAAATTAAATTTGTGTTAAAATTGCAAAAAAAAAAAAAAACAACGAAAGCAGCGAAATATGAATTATAATTTCTAGTTTGTTTCAGGGCTCATTAATTTCGCTTGTTAACAAATATTTTTGATTTTATTTTTTTTGCGGGAAAACTATTTAAATTGAATTCCACAAGCAGCTGGAAAACATTTGCATGGCTTTCACTTTGAAATGGAAAGATGGAAAAAAAGGGGAAAAATCGTAAAATGAGAAATGGAAATGGAAATTTGTCGCAAATTACTTTCACTTCGTTTCGAATTACAGTTGGACAGATCGGAAGTCGCGGCGTTTTGTTGACAGAATCCTTTCACTATGTATATATGGGGGAACTCCCTCTCTCTCTCTCTCTCTTTCTCTCTCTCTCTCTCTCCGCTGACTCCTCTTCCCGCTTGTCTGCGTTCATGTGTTTGCATGTCAAATTAAATTTCTATACAAATAGAGGCAGCTGCCTGAACCCGCAGCCACAAGCCTTTTTGGCAACAGACGGGGGGGGAAAGAGTGTAAACTGAAAAGTGAAAGGAGCTGAGAATATGTCAGAGGAGTGGGAGAATTCATATATATTCCAAAACTGACTCTCTGCATCGCCTTTAATGATGATAAATGCGACGCTCAAGTTCCGCCACATTTAACGACAAAATATCATTGACTCACTTGAAAATTTGATGTGCAAGCGAGACAGAGAGACAGCGAGTTGGCAACCCTGGCACACCGATTGGGTTACACAACAACGACAAGAAGAATAGCAGTAAACAGGGACGCATGCGCAGCACGCTCTACGCATCCTTTCGGCATCCTTTCGGGTTCAATTCCCCGACTGTCAAAGGTGCGTTGCGCACGCGCTGATTCTCTTGATCGCCGCGCCCCTTTTGTCTGTATTTCATTTTTTAACTGCGTGATGTTCACAATGATATCTCGGCGTATATAGTAGAATGTTAACTACTATGTATTCTACTATATATTCTATGCTATTCTCTAACCGCACCCCTTTTGCCCACATTCAACTTGCTGCGATCCATTGATTTCTCTTACTCATTTTATCATTTTTAAAGCAAAGTTTTTTTTTTTAAATGCAAAACAGGGTTGAAATACCGTTTTGGCCATGCCCACATTTTGTAGCGCCCACTTTTGGTTTCCACCCCTTTTTATTTTTTGTTGTTGTGTGCCAAAAACATTTCTCAGGCAGCTGCAATAAAATTTTTCGTATTTTCGGTTTTATTTTGCGCGCAATTTTTGCTTAAAAAAAATATAAAAAAAATACACAAAATGGGAAAACTAATTGATTGAAAAATGGTTGGAAAAATTCTGAAATCCGCTTAACTGACATTTTAACCTCTTGATGTGTTTTTTGTTTTTCTGCATTTGTAACGTATTTCTTTTCTTTTTTTTTCAGGGCTAGCAAAATTTATGATTGCCTGCATAAAAAAAAGGAATGTTTTCTTGGGAAAAAAATACATTTTAAATTGTTTGGGAAATTGTAGAAAATTGCAAAACGGGCAAATAAAAGTCGTAAAAAAAAATGTTGCGGGTTGCGTAATTATAAAGAAAGAGTTGGGATGTGTTTTAATGTGATCTAGAGAACTGTTTTTATGCTTTTATTGAACATTTTATAATACTTTTAATGTACTTTCTTTTCTGTATTAAATTTTTGTAACCCAAAAATTGCATTTCAAATCTTAATAAATACAGAATTCATGGGAAAATTATTGGGCAGCAATATGAAATATTTGAAATATTTTCCTTTATTTAAATAATGCAAGTTTAAGACAATTATACCAACAAATACAGTAATACGAAAATATGTAAGTGGTATTATAAACAAGATATTTACTCGCTTTTTAAGAATTATAGGTAAGATATTTCCTTTAGGACAAACGTTTAAAAATGGACAGATATAAAACTAAGTATTCAGTAAATTTTGTTTAGTTTTTATTAATGATTGTCTACTCGAAGTCATATATTTGAAATATGTTCATTTAATTTAAGTACGGAATTTGTCTGTTAATAATATTATGATTTTAGCTTATTTATTGTCTTTTATTGATTCAAAAAATGCACTAATTTAATATAATATTATATATATATTATTATATTATCATATATATATATATATATATATATATATATTAATATTATCTTATGCCACTTTACTTCAAATTCAAATGTTCCCAAATATTTTTTGCTCAATTCTAACACATTTCTCACCAAAAGATACAGCTGTCTATTCCACAACCATTTCAATATGCCAAACAAAAGTCGATTCTTAATTTTTGGCAATTTCTTTCTATTTTTTTTATGAATTTACCAATTACAAGACTGCCCAACTGAGCCAGACAATCAAATTATTGGCTCAATATCCGTTCGTAGTGAATGCTAGGATACAATAATAACAACAACAACAACACCAACAACTAGCAAAGGACCCACGCAGTCAGAGGAGGTCCTGTCTGGAGGCAAGGGTAGCTTCCTGGTTCTTTCTTAGTCCAAAATACAATTAAATTTCGTTTAAAATGTTCCCTGTACTTCTACGTTGTTGTTTATACTCTAAAAGGGAGGCAAATCTTTTTTTTTTTTTGCAAAATAAATGGAAAAACGGGGAGAATAGAAACTGCAAGACAAGCGACTTGTTTACATTCCCACGTCCCTTGCAGCAAGGTGCATGCTGCATGCTGCATATATTCAAAGTGCATAATAAATAATAATAATGAGTGCTCATCTCAGGGATAATGCGAAATGAGTTCCAGGTCCTTTTCTACTCCAGTCGAGTGTAAAGTAATGCCAAACGATAGTAAAAGTCGTCCTTGTCCTTGCACTCCCAACAAAAAACATCTTCTACCTGCGATTGGCAATAGATTTCTACAGATTGCAGGTGATTGCCTCAGTCTCAGCCTCAGATATTGTTCTCGTCACTTTCCCAGCATATTCTTAGGACTCTTTTCTGGCCCAAATCTTATGCAAAATCATTGAGAAATTTGCATGGGAAAGTGTTTTGCGATGCATTCAATCGAAAAGGGAGCGAGGATTATGGGAAATGAGTAAAGTGCCATTTCATGCTGACAGGTTGCAACAGTTTTTGGTTGAAAGTGGAAATTATAAAAGGCAAATTGATTAATTGTAAAATATTTGATGGAAATTTAACATGATTTTCAGTAGATTTCGATAAAAGAAACTTCTATTTTATGGCAATAAAAGATATTTTCTTACAGCTGGCAATTGTTTCTGAATGACAGGCAAACATGTTAAAATGGAGAATTGCATAAATTATATTACATTAACTTTTAAATTGAATAGCTAGCGTTAAAACGCCTTTTTATATAATTTATTTATTTTATAAAATTAAGCAATAATTGAAATATATTATAAATTTATAGCAGTTAATTTTTGTGACTTTGAAAATGTGTTGCAAAAATTATAATAATAATAATTCGTTTATTTATTATCAATAGGAATTGTCAACAATATTTTTGGAGAATTATAATAAATATATTTATATTATATATAAATAAATAAAATATAATATAAATATACAGATAAGAATATAAAAAAATATAATATAAATACAAATAAGAATATAATATATAATATAAAATATAAATATATACAAAAAAGAATATATATATATATATAATATAAGTAAATATAATATAAATATATGCAAATAAGAATATATATATAATATAAATAATATAATAAGCAATAAAACGCATTTTTTTAAAACTATTTATTGTATAAAATATAGCAATATTGAAACATATTTTAAATAATAACAGTCAATTTTTGGGACTTCGAAAATTTGCTGCAAAAATAATAATAATAATAATTCGTTCATTTATTTTCAATAGGAATTGTCAGCAATATTTTTGGAGATTTGTTGGACAGACTTGTATATATATATAATATATAAATTTATAATAATTATACAAATGAGAATATATATTTAATATAAATAAATATAATATAAATTTACAAATTGGATTATATATTTAATATAAAGAAACATAATATAAATAGAAATAAGAATATATATAAAATATAAACAATTATAATATAAATACAAATTAGAATAAATATACAATATAAATAAATACAATATAAATATACAAATAAGTTTATATATTTAATATAAATAAATATAATATAAACACAAATTAGAAAAAATATATAATATAAATAAATCTAATATAATTATACAAATAAAAATATATATATATTATAAATAAATACAAATAAAATAAATATATAAATTTTATTTAAAAAGAAAGCATTTATAAAAGAAACAGATTTTAAAATAATTCTTTTAAACAAAATATAAAATAATTATTTATTTTATTTAAGAACAAATGGTTTTTAGACCCATTGTTACAAAGGCCATCGGCTGAAAATATAAAAGAATCTCAACCGACTTGCTGTTAACAGTTTCTCGTGAGAATTTCGCATTTAAATCAATTTAATTGCGAATATCTTACGATTTCAGCAAATTATTCGGAGCGAAACCGGCAAGATATGCAAATTCAATTATAAAAAAATTACAAATAAATTATCTCACAATTTCCCCACAGTCTAACGATTCGCTTTAGGAATACAAAAGTCATCTCTTGTTTCTACAATTGTTTTGCAATTGTTGTTGTTGCTGTTGTTGTTGTTGAGGTCTAGCTTAGTCTTAGTAAGTAGTATTATTCATAACATTTTGCCCCACATTAGTCATGGTAATTACGGCAATATAATTGCAATAACAATTAGTACAATTATTGCAATTTACGTTTGTTTGTTTGTTGCTATTTCAATTTGCAAATATGCCTCATTATTTTTTATACTTTGCATTCACATACAAAAAAAAAATCGAAATAAAATTGGAAAAAATGGAAAAGTTTTGTAGCTTAAAAACCAAAACACATTAAAGTTTTTCGCACCATAAAATTAAGCAGCTAACTGTATTTTATTTTGTTTTTTTAAGTTTGTTTAAAAAATGTATTCCTTCCTTTATATTTATGTTAACTTACCCCCCCTCTGTACTCCCCTCTTCTCTCTTTTTTCCCCTCTCTGGCCGCTTCCTCATTCAACTGCAAGTTTGTAATTGCAATTTTTCAATTTCGCTTGTAAACTTGCAGCATTTTTCGCACTTGCAGCAGAGTCGGCAAAACTTGGCAACACGCAACAGGCGAGTCATAAATTTAATACTGCCCCACCTTCCAGTCATACCCCCTCCCCCTTCCCTCCCCTTGATACCCTATCCACCCGCTGTGCCGTCTTTTGCATATTTTACGAATGCAAAGCGCGCGCCCCAATTCGTTGCACTTCATAAATTTTTACTAGGCGCTGCATATGCAGCATGCAGCATGCAGCAAGGGGCAAGGGACACTGGGAAAAGGGGCACAGTCCGCAGCAGTCCAATTGCAACAAAAAAGCAGCTTTAATTAGCTTTACTGTTTGATGCGTGCAGCTGAAAACAATGCTTTCAACTTTGCCGCATCGTGTGGCAGCTAAAGATCAAAGTCAAGGATCAAAACGATCGACAGAGTCCCAAATCCGTTGTCCATGCTTGTTATGATGATTTTTCTGCCTCTCACTCGTTCAATATTTCCATCTCTCTCTCTCTCTCTCTCTCTGTCTCTCTGTCTTACCATTCATAATAATGCCAAGTAATCGGCAACAAAAGTTGCACAAATCAAAGCGGCAACAAGACACAAATGTCAAAACGAAAAAAAAAAGCCAAAAGCCAAAAAGGCAACAACAACAACAACAACAATAAAAGCCGCTCAACAACTTGGCTGTCAGCCAAGACAAACGTCTCTCCCCCCTCTGTCTTCGTCTGTCTTCCCTTGCCATTGCATTCTTTGCGTTTCTTCCAGCTTCGTTGTCCCATCATCACATTGTTTCTTTTTTTTTTTGTTTTTTTGTTGGCCTGGTTTATTTTCTGCCTCGAGTTGGTTAACAACAAACAGCAAATTGACACTGAAATTGTTAACTTTGATAGAAATGTCACTGAGTCGCCGCGTTGCACCCACTGCCATAATCGTTATCGTTATCGTTATCGACACGCAATTGGACACGCAACATGCAAATTACAACTGGCCTGAAATGACCTTCAATTGGATATATATTTATACCCTGTGCCCATTAAAAATGGGCAAAAAAGGGTATAATGAATTTGTGTGAATGCATGTAACAGGCAGAAGGAGGAATCTCCGACTATATAAAGTATACAGGTATATTCTTGATCAGTATCAATAGCCGAGTCGATATAGCAATTGTCCGTCTGTCGGCCTGTTCGCCCGCCCATCTGTCCGTCCTTCCGTCCGTCCGTCTGTCCGTCCGTCCGTCTGTCTGTCCGTCTGTCCGTCCATCTGTATGAACGCGTCGATCTCAGCAACTATGAGAGCTAGTTTTCTCTTATTTTGTTTATACATTTGCTTACATTTTACGGCTTTATTTTTATCATGTTTGGTTGATAATGATGTCGCCTTGTTGCAAGTTATATGTAAATTACTTTATTTTAGTTCAGACAAAACTATTGGAGTTTCTCAAACTGTTATATAAGTTGAACTACATTTTATTTAAATATTTAAGACTTTTTTTTTGGTAAGGAAAAACACATTTATTAAAGTTGACAAAGTTTAAAAACTCTTTTTGATTAATTTTCTTATAGTTCCTATAATTGTTTCCTATATTGGCTGATTGAAACTTGAAATAGAATATCGTTCGTCACAGAATTTGATATCAGAAATTTTTGGGGCTTGAACAAGCTTTCGTCACTAGAGCTTTATTTGCTGTAAGAAATTTTGGGGCTTGAACAAGCTTTCGTCCTGAGAGTTTACCTACTTGTAAGGAAATTTTGGGTTTAAACATGCTTTCGTCACTAGAGTTTACTTGTTGTTAGAAATTTTGGGACTTGAACAATCTTTCGTCACTAGAATTTTACCTCTTGAAAGACATTTTTGGACTTGAACAAGCTTTCTTCACTAGAGTTATATTTGTTAGAAATTTTGGGGCTTGAGCAAGCTTTCGACACTAGAGTTTTACTATTTGCAGAGGTTTTCTTTGCGGATTTAATAACTACGTAAACATATTTTCAGCATATATTCATCATTTAAACGATCTTTTCTATTTTAAAGATATTTTTTAATATATTTTCAATGTTTATATGTATAGACATCAATTTTACTTCGCTTTTCTGGGCTAAGGGGGGAATTGTTAGTCAAGGCAAAATGTTCTTGTCAGTTTTAAGTCCAACTTTCATTCATTTTAAATATATATTTATATATATTAAAATCAAGTAATTGTCATTAAAAGAATCAATTTATAGCTGATTTGATTTAAATAGATAATCTATTTAATTACTCGATCAATTATATAAACCAGACTAATTGAATATAATAAATTAATCAATATTCATATGAGTTGTCTACAGCAATTCTATGGCATATATTTAGTATAAATTTTCCTATAGTTTCCAAATTTCTAGCTATAAATCGATTGCAATTTCCAAATTCAAAGATTTCATGCAATTAAATTTAATAATATAGCTTTTAGAATTTCGTATGTTATTTGAGAGTTTCAGCAATTGTTTTTTAGTAGCTAATTTAATTGTTTCTATATACGTATATATATTTTTTGTGTTCGTATTGTAATTACACAAACATTGCGATGCAATACTAAACTGTTCGATATTAGTAATTAAACGCATTGAAATTACAGTTAGCAAAGCTCTGCGCTGTTGTAAATGGTAGCAAGGAGTAAAAAAATAACAACAATTTGCAATTGCAGCAAACACGAAATGTACGCAAATAAGCCAAAGGCAAAGCAAAAGTTGTAATTTTTCAATTGAATGCACAGCTCATGTTCTTGTTGTTGTTGTTGTTATTGCACGCATATTTGCAGTCAGGGTTACAACAACAAAAACAAAATTATAAAATGTTAGCTAGAAGAATACAGACGACGGGGGTAATTAGCATGCAGTGCGATTAACATATAATTAATTGTAGAAAAATGCCAGCAAAAGGTAAAATTTTATATTACGCTGTGCACTCCAACTGAAAATTGCTACAACAACAAATATTTATCAGCTTTGGCATCGCCATCGCATGCAAAATACATTCTCTGGCAAAATATCGCAGAAACAATTACAGAATATGCAGTGCCGAAATCTGATTACACTACAAAAAGCGGAGGGAACAAATGTGGAGAGATCTTTGTTAATGAATCTTTAATTTTTACATATATATAATTTTGTGGCTTGAATATGCTTTCGTCACTAGACTTTTAGAGAGGTAGAGGTTTTTTTGGGGTATATATATAATATAATTTTTGTATGTATTATAATTTAAAATTATTATACTTTTTGGTGGAAGATTGAACAAAATTTCTATGAAATTATAAAGACTATTATTTAAATCATTTTAGATAATAGTAAAAGAATTGATATATCTGCAAACTAAGCAATAAATATAGCTAATAGTATGTAGAGAAATTATTGTGAGTTCATTTTGAATTTTTTATAATATCTAGAATTTATTATAATAATTTAAATATTATTCATAATTTTTTAACACTTATTCTTAATAGATTTATAACTAAATCTAAAGTTAATCTCAATAAATATGTGAGCATTAATTATATGACAAAGAATATAAAGAAAGAATTCTTAAAATATGTTATTTAATTTTGTAAAACATTTCAAATTTATTTTTATATTTGTTAATTGTGTAAAACATTCTAAATATATTTTTTATATTTTTGAAAAATTTTTTTCTCAGACTGCTTACTAAATGAGGTTATATATACTATAAAGTCTGTGTAAAAAGAAGTTTTGTTAGCAAAATTCCTTTTCTTAACATTTATTTTTCATTTTATAAGAAAGAAAGGACGAAAAACATCAAATTATTTTTTTTAATAATATTTAAATAATTGTTTTTTTGGAAGAAAATTCAAAAACCAAACATCGAACTGTAATCTATTATAATATAATATTTAAATATTAGTTTTAGACTTCTATTACAACCACAATCTGCACTTTAAAAATATTTACAAAACTATCAACAATTGTTAAGTTACATACAGCTTATAATGATGATGTGCACCGACCTGTAAGTGTATATGGAAAACAACAACCAGGTGCAGTGTGCACTAATTAGTTGCACAACAGACCGAAAAAACAACAAAAGATACGCAAATATTTTAGCTTTCATAACTTGAAAGCCGCGTGCGGCTGTAATTGAAACTACAAATGCGACGTTAGCAGCGCTGTCGACGCTGACGCAGACGCTGACGCAGCATTACAGTTTGTCTCGGAAAGTTCAATTAACGCATTTTCCTAGCAAATAACTTGTAATGCTGCCGCCGGCGGCGGCGGCGGCGGCGGCGCTGTTAACCACTTAAGCGATCAAACAGGCCAGAACGTCTGCAGAAACGAAAGACTCAGGCAACGAACTTGCCAGCAATCGATAAAAAAAACCGCAGTGAGCGTCGGAATTGGAATTGGAAACGGAATAAGTAATGTTTAGCAATGTTGCATATGCAAATTTTGCTATAAATCAGAGAATTGCAACACTTGCAACAGTTGCAAACAGAATTGAACTCCCGCTGTGTTATCGAAATGAAGTTCTCAACAGTTGGTCGCTCAATTAGCCGCCACTCTCTGGGTGCCTCACTGTTGTAAGTTGCAAGTTCTAGCCGTCTTGGTTGCTGCTGCTGCTGCTGCTGCACGTTGTCATTGCCAGGGTTGTCGCTGCAGTTGGAGGTGGCAATTTATGTGGCAGCTAGGCGCACATTACGTCCGTTGTGTAATTAGCAAATGCTTAATTATAGTGCACATATCGCCTCCTTTTCTTTCTTCAGCTCCTTTTTGGCTTCTCTTTGCTCTTTTGGCTTAACTAATTGCTCTCGGTGCAAAGACGGCAACTTGCAACTTACAACTTGCCTAACTGACTGACTGACTGGCTGACTAAATGAATGAATGTTGTTGCCACAGACTGACACAATTGCCTGTCAATTGTAATTAGTTGTGCTTTTTGAGCATTGACAAAAGGAAAAGGGGAAACTTTGGTTCTTAGAGCACAGTGGAAAGGGCTAGTTAATACAGTTTGGTCTCTTCTTTCTTATAAAGAATTACAGTTAGACAGCTATTAACTGCGGGCTGTATGAAAAATGAATTTGTCGCTTAGAAAAATTGATTTTAAAAATTATAATAATTGCTATAATAATTATAATATTAGTAATTTAATAAATGATTATTTTGTAATATTTTAAAAATGTATAAATAATTAATTCGGTAACTTTAATAATTTTAATAATTTCTATAATAATTATAAATATAGTAAATAAATAAATGATAATTTTGTAATATTTTAAAAATATATATAAACTTATTTCGGTTACTTTAAAAATGTTAATGATTGCTATAATAATTATAAATTTAGTTAATAAATAAATGATTATTTTGTAATACTTTAAAAATTTATAAATAATTAATTCGGTAACTTTAAAAATTTTAATAATTGATATAATTATTATAAATTTATTAAATAAATAAATGACTATTTTCTAATATATAAAAAATATATATATACTTATTTTGGGCACTTTAAAAATGTTAATGATAGCTATAATAATTATAAATTTAGTAAATAAATAAATGATTATTTTGTTATATTTTAAAAATATAAGTATATACTTATTTTGACCAATTTACTATTTTATAAACATATCAACTGCTGCAGTCTGCCATCTAGCGTTAGGTAGCAACAACTTAGGTTTAAGGGTAGATTTTCCAATGAGCAGATCAATATGGTATTGGTTTTTAACAGCCAGAACTAAGATCGATGCCAATCAGAAGTGTTAAGGGTTGGAAATAATGAGCAAAAACTGTAATATGAGTTTAAAAAAGATGCAGCAGCCATAGAAGAGACATAATATATAATAAAACTTCTGCTAAAATTGTTTTATAATGTTAAGAAACTGACAGACAACTCAATATATATTTAACAACTTCGTGGTCACTTTTTGTAAGTTTACTTAAAGTCTCATTTAAGTAACTGAAAGATATTAATGTAATATTTTAAAGTAACTCTCAATTAATATTTAACTTGAATGCTTTGGACTAAGATAAATCATTTAATTAAATTTTTAGACATAACTTTCCATTTCTATTAATTTCTGTTTTTTTTTTACACTTAAGTTTTCCGGTACATATTTAAATTACTTTGATGTCTTACTCGCTTTACAGGCTTGTTAAAATATTTATAGCTATAAATACTAGTATATCTCTTAGGAGATAAACAACAACAATACACCGAGTTGGCCAACAACGTCGGCAGCTTAATGGAAAAATTGTCTGGCCATTTGTCAGCAATTCCATTCAGGTGCAAAAATCAGTTAATAACTCTTTATAACGCAGACAAATAACAACTTCATGCAGACACATGATTCATCAGATAAAACAGCAGCAGCAGCAGCAGCAGCAACAACAACAACAGCAGCAACATGAGATCTCGTGACAGAAATTGCCGGCAGCAACAGCAGCAATTGACAGCACAGCAGCGACATCTAGCGGCCACTGACGGCCATTGACGATGTCTCGAATGGAGTGTTAAATAACAATTACAACTTTATGAAGTTATTTGCGTTTATTGTTGTTATTGCTTGTTGTTGTCATTGCTGTTGTTGTTTATTGCATTGAATAAAAATTTACAACTGCCGAGAGTGAAGATTGAAGTGAGTCTTTTTGGCTAATTAGTGCAAGCAGAAGAGCAAAGATCCTCCTCGTACCTGGCTGGTATAAAAAGGTTTCCAAAACTAATTTCAGATATGCATCTGCTGCTGTTAGTTGTTGCTGTTGTTGTTGCTGTTGCTGTTGTTGTTGCTGGCCAAAAGCACGCCCTCCATTGTGGCCAAGCCAGAGGTCGCACAGTGTACGTTAATACGGGCCAGGCTTCTGTTAGGCAGATCGAGGTTGAGTCTCAGTCTCAGTCGCAGTCTCAGGCTGAATTAAAACCAATCACAGCAACATGCAAAAGAATCTACAGCAACAACATGTTGTTGTTGCTGTTGGTGCTACACCGATTTTTCTTTGGCAGCGTAAAAGTTATATACAAAAGTAATATTCGTCATAATCATAATGATAGGCTTTCAAAGCGTAAAGCAACGGCAACATCTCTGCAGCAGCAGCAGCAGCAGCAACATCTCTGCAGCAGCAACAGCAACAACGAAGCAGCAACATCAACAGCAGCAGCAGCCGCCATGCCAGTTGATTATGATGATGACTCGCGATCGTCCTCTGTCCTCTGTCCTCTATCCTTCGTTCTTGCTGCAGCAGCCCACAAAAGTAGCCGCATGCAACACAGCAAAGGCAACAGCAACAGCGAGAGGGTGGGGCAGTGTGCGGCAGTGTGGCAGCAATGGGGCACGGCTGTGAAGCTGCTGGCCAAGCGAGGCAATTCAAAGTCGTCAGTCTCAACGTACGACGTCCGCACGATCCATGCAAATTAAATGAAACGTACGAAGCTAAAGCTGAACAAAAAAAGTTCCCATGACTCGAGGAGGCAACTACAGATGGTTGTTGTTGCTGTTGCTGTTGTTGCTGTTGCTGTTGTTGTTGCTGATGCTGCACAAGAGTCGGGCACAGGTCCAACGTGCGGCCGCCTCTTGTACCTTGTTGTTTTGTATACCCTTGCAGTGGGTATTATAATTAAGTCAGCGATGTGGTAGATGTCATAAATTATATATATATTCTTGATTTGTCTGTATATTTCGATGCAAACTAGTCTCTCAGCTGATAATACTTGGTAGAGTTGCGTCTCTTTGCAAATGATCCAGACGGAATGACCGCTTGAAAATCTATACAAAGTATGAATAACTTTTTTGTTTCTTGAGATTTCTCTATCAAACTGACAGTATATGTTCCTAGTATTATCTTAAATATCCTTATCAAATTTAGTTAAAATCGGACTACTGTATCATATAGTTGCCATAAAGAGATCGTAAAAAAATTTACATCTATTATGAAAAGCTTTTTTGTTTCTTGAGATTTCTTTACCAATCTGACAGTATATGTTTTAAGTGTTG
Organism: Drosophila histrio; assembly: GCA_958299025.2. Lineage (NCBI taxonomy): Eukaryota > Metazoa > Arthropoda > Insecta > Diptera > Drosophilidae > Drosophila > Drosophila histrio. The sequence goes on along the minus strand of OY282580.2, from coordinate 863,956 downwards.
TCTTATACATCCTGACCAATTTTAAACTAAATCGGTTTACTATGTCATATATCTGTCATAGGAGCGATCGTAAGAAAATCAATGTTTTATATGAAAAACTCTTTTGTTTCTTAAAATTTCTTAACCAAACTCACAGTTTATGATTTAAGTGTTGTCGTTTCCTTTCTGCCCAATTTTGGTCTAAATCGGCTTACTATATCATATAGCTGCCATAGGAACGATCGGTAGAAAATCAACATTTGGTATGATAAACTTCAAAAAAAGTATAAGAGTCTATTAAGTTAGTCGAAAAAATATATATTATATATATATAAATAATCAGCATCAGCAGCCGAGTCTATATAGCCATGTCCGTCCCTCCGTCTGTTCGTCAGTCCGTCTGTCCTGCTGTATAAACACCTAGATCTCAGAGACTAAAAGAGCTAGAGTAACCAAATTAGGTTGACAATACTTCTAAGACTTCCACAAAGCTTAAGTTTGTTTTATAGCTTTGCCACGCCTTCCACCCTCCCAGAAATCTGGTAAAAACGCGAATAGCATGAGTAATTTAAAAGATACATGTTTTAAATTCAGCATACATAAATTTTACTTTGATTGTGATGTGTACTAAAAATTTCCTCGCAATCGGACAATAAACACCAGAGATATGAATATACAAAGTCTGGAGGCAGCAACTTGAGGCAAGGAAACTGGTAATTTGCCAGATATTCGACTATGGCTGCATTGGCGCAATGGTTAGAGTGTCGAACTCTTGCGGTGTGGCTCTGGAGCTCGAAACCTGCCAGATACACACTTTTTTAAAGTTATTATTCTTTTTAAAATCTTTTTTTTATTTACAAATGTATTTAGGTTTATTTTACTGTTTCCCTTTTGAAGAATAAGTAAAGGGTCGATTTCGACTGTAGCCTTTCCGACTGGTTTTAGTATTGTCTTATGCAACCTTATCAAATTTGTTTGAGATGGGACTACTATAACATATTTTTGTCATAGAGAGATCGCTGAAATATCAAAATACTTTGTTGTTTCTTAAGATTTCTCAACCAAAGTCACAGATTGATAGTGTATTATATAAATCTTGAAGAAATCTTGCTAAATTCTGTCTACTATATTATATATAATTAAATGCAGTTCACTGCAAGAGAGAGAGAGAGAGAGAGAGTATTAAATATTTGGCATGCCGAATAAAAACTTTCCTGCATGTTGTTGTTGTTGTTGTTTTTAGTTGCGCCTCATTTTCCCATTCATGCATTCAATTCGAACTCAATGTTGTTGTTGTTGTTTCTGTGTTGTTGCTGCCCGCGTTCAAGTGTCATAAATCCTTTGGCTTAATAATATGCACCTTGCCACATGACTGTGCCTCTTGCTGTTGCTGTTGCCGTTGCTGTGTCCATAACTGAAGTTCAACTTTTGTTGCATATGGTTCCACATCTTTTGACTCTGCCACATCGTCAATTATGTGTTGTTGTTGTTGTTGCTGGCGTTTATGTGGGCCAATTGTGGCACAAATTTATTTACACGTTGTTTAGTTTTAGCCACAAAATGCGGCTAATAAAACACAAATTGGACACGTCAAATAGACAGTTAGACAACTAACTGAAAAGACTGCAGCTTACTGTCTAGATATGTGGCACAGTTTACAACAAACTTACATTATTTTAAGGATATATGGTTTAAGGTTTACAATAAATCATAAAAAGTTGTTAAGTTAAGAAAAGAAAGTAGAAAATTAGATACATATGTTTATTTTTAGACATAGTATTTACTAGACAAAATAATAGTTAAGCAAATTGGATATTAATACACATTTTTGACACATTTTAAAATCCATATAAGCAACTTTAATATATTTATAAAATAAGGAAATTAAAGGTTATTTTTGCTATATAAAATATGTAAGTTTTCTAGCTTGAATAACTATTATATTTATGTTATTAATATTATTATATTATATCGTATTATTGTTTATTATATTTATATCATATTATATTCTGGCGTAATTAAACAATTTATTAAAATTCTCAATATTCTCAGTCTTTAAGTCTATCCAAAATATAATTGGTTCCCTTATCTCAAAAGGGATCATTTTAAAGCGATATTTGGTTTTAGTATTTGTGTTAATTAGCACGTGTAACTTTAATCCAAGGTTCTTATTTTGCTTATAATTCTTTTCTTAAAAATGGTGCTAGAATAACAAAATTGTTGACATTATATAATCTAAATTTACTGGAAGATCTTCTTTGACTGTGTCCTTGTCAAAACTGTCTGAAATACCATTTAGAAATATTTATTTAATCGTATTTTAAGTTTGCTGGCAGATTCTTATGGCAGCTTTTTTAACAGAATATATTTAATATTATGTACAATATTTTCAGAATTTATTATAATTATTTCTTTATTTTAAATAGAAACTTTGTTACTAGGAAATTATTTACCAAGAATTTTTGCTGTCATAAATCTGTATAAATTAAATTGAACTCGCTGCGTTTGTTTTGTCTACTTTATAAGTTAACAACAACTATTTTTAATGGTTTAAATTTGATTTCATTTTATTTTCTACAAACTTTCTGTATTAGAAATTAATTTATTTTATGTAGATTTAATTTGAAATAAACATTTAAACGCATTTTCAATTTAATTGCCCAAAAATGTTGATAATTAAATATTTAATTGATGCAGATAGATTGCAGTCAGGCTAAACGGATTTAACGGCATTTAATAGTATGGTCTTTAGGCCGTTCATAAAGTTGGGGCCCAGTAAATTCCCGCCCATTTGCTAATGAAATGGTGCAACTGATGATGATGCGATGCGATGCGATATTAAATGCATTTGCAATGCCAATGGTAATACCAATGCCAATGCCAATGTTAACGTATCGTCACGTTTGGGCAGTTAAATTTGTTGGCCAATGGCCAATGGTCATTGGTCATTGGTTGCTGCAGGTTGCAGTCTCTGTGTTTACCATAAAAAATGGTAAAACTGTGCTACGTTTTGTATATAGTAGTATATGAATTAAGGATTTAAGCCATGGCCATGGCGCTTATGAGACTTGCGGTGGTGGTCTCTCTTTTGGTTCTTTTTTTTGTGTGCCGCATCATTTCCAGTTAACTGCAAACATAACTCATACGCGGCATGGGCTGCAGCAATTTAATATTTCTGCAGACTCTGTGCTGTGAGAGCTGTGAGTCCAATTAGCAATAATAAAGTTGAGACGTGATATTTCATTTCAAGAAAATTTGCCTACGTCCCATAAAAAAATAAAGGCAGTTTCCACAGAAAAGGCAGCTGGCCAAATTATATGCATAAATAACAAAAATTTGAAGGAGCCAAGAAAAGAAACAAAACAAAAATACAGAAAACACAGAGACAATGAAATGAAAGAACTATAAATTTGTTTGTTATTTTTGTGTGTGCCAGGATATGTTTTATTATATATATTCTTTTCGGGGGGACTTTCAATTCCCTAACCCTATCATTAGCATTTCCGCTTTTTATTATTATAATGCCAGATCGTATGGTGTCTTGTCTGTGTGTGTATGTGCCAGATGATCATACTTAATCATAATTTAAGCTGCAGCCTGACTGCAGACTGACTGGGAAAAGGTAAAAGGTATTGAGGGAGATTGCCCATGTTGCTTGTTGCTTGTTGCTTGTCATATGAAAATTGCAGCGCCATTATCCAAACTCATTCCGAGCGGATATGTTGTCTGAAAATTTGCTGAAATTATCAGCGTGTTGTTTTTTTTGTTTTTTGGCTATATTCAAAAATTAATTGAGTTTTTGGGCCAAAGTGAGATTCCGCGTAGGCAAATTAGCTCAAGTTCAAGTTCTGGGTTTCCTGGGAACATAATTAAACCTTAAAGAAAACGAGCCGAACAGTGGGCAGCTCGACTGTAATATACCCTGTAGCTTAAATTCACTACCTATGTAATTCTCTTTTAATTCGATTTCTTTTTCATTTTGTGGGCGAAGGGGGCATGGCATCGTGATGAAATTTAAAGGACAGATAGACACTAAGGTAATTATCATATGTGTCAAATCTCAAGTCTGTAGCTATAAAATTGCGATTTAGAGGCGAAGGGGGCGTGGCATCATGATGAAATTTTCTGTATACATAAATCCCAAGTTACTCATCATGTATGCCAAATCTCAAGTCTCTAGCTACAAAACTGCTTTTGTTATGAGCATTTTCTTGATTTGTGGGCGAGGAGGGCGTGGCAACTAAAAAAAAAGATAAACTTGATCTGCCTGCAAAAATTACCAGTGCTGGAAGACCAAATTCAAGCTTCTAGCTCTTACCATCTCTGAGATCCTTTCGTTCATAAGGACGGACAGGCGGACTGACGGACCGACAGACAGATGGACATGGCTATATCGCCTCGGCTATTGATGCTGATCAAGAATATATACACTTTATGGGGTCGTCCAAGCTTCCTTCTGCCTGTTACATACTTTTAACAAGCCTAATATACCCCCACAGGGTATAACGGGTAAACGGCTCCAAGGCGTTAGAGAGCAGCTCCTCTTTTACAGTTAGCTCGGAAATTAAGTTTCGCTTCATTTCGGATCCTAACTCTACCCAAAAAAAAAAAAAAAAACAATTTGCCTGAAACTACAACAACAAAAAGATTAATGGATTCCTTTGATTCCGTTTGCTCCTGCCTCTTTGCTCTGTTTTGGCCACAAAATTCAGTGGCGATTGCTTGGACAGTTCTTGGTATTAATTTCAAATTCATAAGACAGCAACAACAACAACAACAGCAACAACAACAGCAACATTTCATTTCGGGAGCCATTCACGATGTCGGCAAAACTCCTTTTGATAGAAGCCCCTAAAAATGTTTCCGACAGCATTTAGTTGCGCCCGATTGACCTTCAGCATTTTAGAAGGCGCCCCAGACAATGCAGAGTACCCTGTAGGAGCCCTCAGTAACCCTCTCTCTCTTAACTTGGCCATAACCACATGACGCCGTCAACGCAACTGTTGTCTGTTTTCTCTCTCCCTTAACGCTTTGTTCAACTCGCTTTGCGGTTATAAAATTGTGCCAACATTTTTATTACTTTTCAACACATTCCCAAAAGACTTTGCTACGTTGTGTTAACCCTAGCACTTGTTGTTGTTGTTGTTGTTGTTGTTGTTGTTGTTGTTGCTGATGTTTTTTGGCGCCAGTTTATTGACTTTATTGCCTGCTGCGTGGCTAATTTTTAAGCCAAATGATTGATCAGTCGCTTAGTTCGCATATAGCAGGTGATAATCCCTATGCTGATGATGAGACAGACAGACAGTGTTAACTGACTAAAGCAAACTGACAGCATGCAGAGAAAAAATTATTAAAAAATGAATGTTATGATGTTAAAATTAATAAAAACAGACATATAATAATAATGTAATAATATTAATATTTATAAAGTAATAAGCAATAATGAATCTTCTGCTTGCATTGCAATGATGTCGATTTTCTATGAAATTATAATATTAATCTTAAATATTTTAAAGCTAATTTATATAAATTGACTAGCACTTTAATTTTTAAGCTTTGTCTTGTAGCGCTGGGAAATCAACTAAATAAGTAAATAAATAATAATGTTTATTACTCTGCAGAGATTCTTCAATTTGTAAATTTATATAACCTTTTTAACTTAAACACCGAATTGTATTATATATTTAAATATAATTTTGTAGACAGTTAATTAACGGTTTTTAATTTAAAATCATTTATTTGTTTGAGTTTAACATTTATTGTCGACTGCTTTAAGTAATCGTTAAATAAATTAATAATAGTTCAAGATAGATCTAATTGTCGAGCAATATTTATTTAATTATTTACTTATTTATTATGTATATAGATGTGTTCATCTATCTCGAGGTTATATGTAATTAAATATTTATTATTAATTTTATATAAATATAATTTTCATTACAAAATGGTACAATTCTGTCATATTTTATTTTATATATTTCTTTATTATTTAAAATTTATTTCTACTTATTAATGATTAACAATTTATTATTTGTTTTATATTACATATTATTTATTTCTTTATTATTTAGTATATATAATTTAATATTTATTGTTTACTATTAATGATTATTTAATTATTATTTATTATAAATTAATTATTATTTATTTATTTATTTATAATTTATTTATTTTATTTATAAATTAATATTTATCACTTATTATTAATGATAATTTATATTTTATTGGTTTTATATTAAATATTATTTATTTATTTATTATTTAATATTTATAATATAATATTAATAACTTACAATTAATGATTATTTATGTATTATTTGTTTTATATTATCTATTATTTATTTCTTTATTATTTAACATTTATACTTAAATATTTATCACTTACTATAAATGATTAATTATTTATTATTTATTATAAATTATTTATTTCTTTATTATTTAATATTTATAAATTAATATTTATTAGTTACTATTAATGATTATTTATATATTATTTATTATAAATTACGCATTGCTTATTTCTTCATAATTTAATATTTATAATTTATTATGTATATTAATGATTATTTATGTATTATTTATTTTATATTATATATTAATATATTCTTTTTTAGTTATTTTTTATTTTATTTCTTTATAATTTAATATTAAATTTTTACTATTAATGATAATTTATATATTATTTGTTTTATATTATATATAATTTATTTCTTAATTATTTAACATTTATTTTTTAGTTTTTATCACTTACTTTGAATGATTAATTATTTATTATTTATTATAAATTACTTATTTTTTATTTTGTTTATTATTCATCATTTAATTACCATTAACATAAAGCAGTCGACAAAAGTTTTTCATACAATTTCAAAATAAAATACAGTATACTTATTTACTCTACGAGTAACGAGTATAATTACAAACTTAGATTATTAATAAACGATTAAAATAAATAATATATAAATTGAAATTTAAACAAGTTTTAAACTCTGGCAGTATTCAAAAAACTTGCGCTCTTTTGGGCCGCACTTTACTTGGAAACTTAGACCAGAAACTTGCCTAAAATATAATAATCATTAACTGGCCATTACGCTCTCAGCCGAGCAGCAGTCATTAGGCCAAACTATTACCAGTTAAAAGCCTTGTTGCGGGCATTTCTAAGGTTGCAAGTTGCAAGTTGCAAATTGTCGATGGGAGGCAAGTTCAATGCTCAAAACCATAGCACACAAGGCAGGCAGTTCATCAAGAGCGATGCCAGCAGTACAGCAGCCATTAAGCAGCCAGGAGTGGTGGTGGCAAGGTGGCAAGGTGGCAAGGTGGCAAGAGAGGGGCAACAACTACAACTACTTAACTGAAACCTGAGACTGAGACACAGACACGGGCAAAGGAACTGAGCTTGAAGCCTGACAACTGTCAGAATTTAATGGCGGCTTCAATTTTTATAACCAAAGCACGACTACCGTCGAGCATTTGTTGTTGTGGCAGCAACAACAGCAACAGCAACAGCAGCAGCAGCAGCAGCGTTCATCATCAAGTGCAACAGACAAGTTCAAGACTTCAACTGGCGCTGGAGATCAACAGACAACCAATCTGGAGGCAAGGAAATGCAAACGAGTTGAAAACTGAACTGTGAGGCAAAATGCAGATTTCAGCGGCACGATATGATGCGGGACGAGTGTGTGTGTATATATATATATATATATATGTATATATATAGAGAGAGAGAGCGTGTTGTATGTGTGGTGTGCAGCATGCAACATGAGTTCCCACAGTCGCCTCTGCGGTTGCTCTTTGGCAACGCCTACCAAAAACTGATGACGTTGTAAGGCAGATGATGCCACAGCTTCAGCTTCAGCTTCAACTCCAACTACAACTCCAACTTCGAGCTCATATGCATGCCAGCTCTTGGCCATAACCATCACCAACATCAGCCGCTGCCCCCGCGACTCCTTCGTTTTTTTTTTTACCATCATTGCTTTTTGGCCTCGTCGCTTATCTGGCTAAATTTGATCAACGTTTTCGCAATTCGGGAGCTCCGCCCCGAAGGTATTTCCATAAATATTCCTCTCTTGTCCATGTTTTGTCTGCATTTTCGTTGGCCTTTCTTTACTTTTATTAGTTTGGCCATTTGTTGTTGTTGTTGTTGTTATGCTACAAATAAATTAAAATTATGCATGCTTAGGCAAAGGGCCTGGGAACTGTTTTTTTTTTCTTCTTCATATTTTTTGTTTGCCTCATGGGAAACTTGCTTTGTTTTTTTTTTGGCAGAAGAAGTTTTGAGCGGTTTTTCATGTGTGTGGGAGTTTCACTTAACTGGCCATAAAGTTAAGTACGTTAAGTGCTAGCGAGAGTTAAATGACAATAAGTAATTATAGTGTTTGCACTCATAAATTGCTTAAGTTTTGACTGCGAGTTGGAATTGTTGGCAAAAAATGAGTTAATAATATTTTTAAAATATTTTAAAATATTTTTAAATATTTTTAAATAATAAGGAAATATTATTGAAGATGATAGATATTTAGATACTTTTAAAACTCTTACAAATCTTCTTTTCTTAGTTCTAGGAGACTCTAAGAAAATGTGAATATACAGTAAAAAAAACACAAAGAAGCTTTGTCCCTGGAATTAAAATTGTTAGCTTATAAAACTATGAAATCTATGGTAACTTATTATCTAAGCTGAGATCTAGGGAAACTTTGTAAAAAGTGATTTAAAAACTTAATTAATAAAACTATTTTAATGTGAAATAAATTGTTATACTATTCAAATAAATTGAAGACTTAAATCTAATCAATATTTGTTTGATTGCATTTTCAGTTAACAATAATATTCGAAACTTAAATAGTTAATAGTTTAATAAGTTTCTGATTTATTTCCTCATAAAGTTGTGTTGTTAAAAGGTTTAAGTCTTTAGTATATATACTTATTTATACTAAACAGTTATCAGATTAGATTTAAGATCTTTTCTTAATAGAACCAATTGAAGCTATACATATGTCCACTTATTTAGTAATTTATGTATTTTATTTGCTATATTCACATAACACTTACTATAATAGCCCAACTACGTTCACCTTTAATAGTAACTATTCAACTTTTATTCAATGTTGCTCTGACGATAGCCGTTAGACTCCAAAGAACTGAGATACATTTTCAGGTAGCTCAGAAAGCTATCAGTCAGACCTGAAGCTCTGATGATGCCAAATTGCTACTGCACTCTCGAGACGTGGGCTCATCTTCATTTATCATTTTTAATAATAATCAAATCATAAAAGCAAAAGGCGTCAGCCTCAAGTCTGTCAGACAAAACAGACAATAGCTTGAACCTCAGACTGCAATCAGCGGCAACAGTGAGTAACAAAAGAGTGAGAAACGACGACGAGTTGAGAGAAGAAGAGAAGAGAGAAGAGAGAGGGAATTCAAATTCAACTTTAGGCTCGAAAAGTGCGCCTGGGTTATTAAAAAAGAATTTGCATAAAAGACGAGAGACGAGAAACGGCACGAGTTCTCAACTTTTAAAAAAAACCAAAAAGGATTAAGCAATAAATAACTGAGGGTTGGCGGGGTGGGGATGTAGTAGGTACAAAGGTAATATTCTATGAAATTATATTCAAATTAGTTTGAAGTGAGGTATAATTATGGTTTCAAAAGCACTTGAACACACTTGAAATTATGCTAAATGCCAATGGAAGAGGTGTGCTGAACTGAAGCTGTGGCTGCCACACAATGTTGCCTAGGTGCAGTGGCAGCAGCCACAACGCTGCTCATCAATTATCCACGTGCTTACAGCTCTAGCAATTTGTTAGATGTCTATGCCAGAGAGAGACAGAGAGAGAGAGAGAGAGAGAGAGAGAGAGAGAGAGAGAAGGGGGAAAATATAGAGGTTGCTTTTGACACCTCACAGAGGCTGGGTTTGAGCCAACACCTTTGACGTGATTATAACAGTTTTACGGTTAGTTATTAATGATTCCCCTATACAATTCGAAGAGTTACAAAGCGGTTTCACCGACTGCATAATTAGCATGGCCTTCAATTGGCACATTTTTTTGTTCTGCTTTAAATTTGATATTAAAGTTTCTGATTGATGCGGAGAAAGTGCAAAAAATTATACTCTAAATTGTTGAAATGTTAAAAAATGTAATATATTTTTATAAATTAGATAAAACATAATCTAAATTATATTTGATGAATGATTAGTGAGATTAGAGCTAAAGAAAACCTCTACAAGACGTAGAAGTCTAGTGACGAATGCATATTCACGCGCCAAAATTACAAACCTCAAATTTTGCCACGAACAATATTCATTTTAATATATAAACTAATTCTAATATAAAGAAAATTGTTTGGCATTCCGCCCATTGCGGAACTGATGTCCAATATTCTCATATTTGATAGCAGATATTTAGGGGCTTGAATATGCAATCGTCACTAGACTTTTACCACGTTTAGAGTTTGATATTTATTAAAATTAAGCATTTGTATATTTCGTGCCAATATTTGATAGCATAAATGTTGGGGCTTGAATATGCTATCGTCACTAGACTTTTACCTCGTGTAGAATTTGATGTTTATTAAATTGAAGCTTGAGTATGCTGCATTTAAGCATTTGTATATTTCGTGCCAATATTTGATAGCAGAAATTTTGGGGCTTGAATATGCTATCGTCACTAGACTTTTACCACGTGTAGAATTTGATATTTATTTAATTTAAGTATAAGTATATTTCGTGCCAATATTTGATAGCATAAATTTTGGGGCTTGAATATGCTATCGTCACTAGACTTTTACCTCGTGTAGAGTTTGATATTTATTAAATTTAAGCATTCATAAATTTCGTACCAATAATTGATATTAGAAATTTTGGGGCTTGAATATGCAATCGTCACTAGACTTTTACCACGTGTAGAGTTTGATATTTATTAAATTTAAGCATTTGTATATTTCGTACCAATAATTGATATTAGAAATTTTGGGGCTTGAATATGCAATCGTCACTAGACTTTTACCTCGAGTAGAGTTTTGCTATTTATTAAATTTAATCATTAATATATATCCTGCCAATATTTGATAGCAGACATTTTGGGGCTTGAATATGCTATCGTCACTAGACTTTTACCACGTGTAGAGTTTGATATTTATTAAATTTAATGTTAAAGTAAGACAAGAAATAATAATAAAAATAATTAATTTCTGTAAGATTTCTCAAGAATCATCAAAAACCAACCATTAAACTATTTTATTTCATTTCGTGAACTGTATAAAAAGGTGAATAAATTTTAATTGATTGAATGCTCATAAAATGGCACGAATTGCAAATTTTTGTTAGCCTTAAGGCTAACGAATAAATCTACATAACGACGATGCGATACGATTGTTATCGCTCTATATAGAGAGCATACAAATATATAACATGCGATATTTATTTAAATGATATCATTTCCTGAGCTCGTTTCCGAAACACCTCGCGGCATGTTGGGCTATGTAAATTTCTGTCTCTGTGTGTGTGTGTGTGTGTGTTGTGGTTGTCCGTCAACAATCAAGTCATTTATCAGACCAACAAATATTCAAAACGTGGCCATAGAATGCTCATATTATGCATGACGGTTTCATGTCATGTCAGTGGCTCCTCCGATAGCCTAAAAACCAACAAATATTGCGTGCAGACATAAGTAATAATTTTCGTGGAGAAGAAGTGGAAGTAGCAGGGGAGTAAGAAGCAAATCATGGCCCAGAGAGAGAGAGGAAACAGAAGTCGAGCAGACGATTGGTTGATGAGAGGCCAGGCGGCAATATCGCGTTGGCGGTCATGAATGATAATAATGATGTTCCAACTGAGACCAGGACGGAAGTGCAGCAACTTGACTCTGGCAACAACAGCAACAACAACAGCAACAACAGCAACGTGTCTGCTGATGAGGCTAATGATAAGTATGAAAATGAGTTCAAGTCGAAGATGACACGACACAGTCCACAGTCGTTTGAATAGAGAGCTTATATAGTTTGGTTAGGGAGGGAAGTTAAAGACAGGTTAAGGTTGTAATTTCATTTATGAATGAAGCAAAAGGCCGCATAATAAATCAAAGACACACACGTTGTCAGAGCAGCTCAAAACAGGAGCGTGACCAGACAGGAAATGGAAATGAGTTTGCAATATTCAAAAAATAAAAATAAAAACGTTGGTTATATCGAATAGTTTTGAGTTATTTATAAAGAAAGAGCGCATTAATTCAATTTATTAAATAATTAAACGTTAGAAAACAGCAGCTACTTAGAAGATATTTCGCTGCTAAATCGAATAAGCTTTGATTAAAACATCAGTTGATATAAATAAGAGAAGAAAGACTATTTTGAAGACAATGTTATACATGTTAATATCTATTTATATTTATATAAAATAATATAATACTTTATAGGGCTTGTCATAATTATAAATAACCAGTCGGAAAGGCTACAGTCGAAGTCGACTATGAGAGACCCTTTACTTATTCTTCTAAACGGAAATAAGAGTGACACTAATAGATAGTACCCCATAGCGCGTTGTTACGTCAACATGCGCTTCTTCTTCCTTTGGTCCGACACTCAGTAATATTGGGTTTTGAATAACTCCCGAGTTTATTGTCCGATCGTGATGAAACTTTCAGGATACATTAGGACCCCGATGCTTGTCCTGTGTGGCAAAATTCAGGACTCTAGCTTTAATCTTTTTCGTTTTATGGGCTTTCAAAAATTTTGTTCTCGATTTACGGAGGCGGAAGGAGGCGTGTCAAAATTTTAAGATAAACTTGATCTGCTTAGCCCATAGACGAATCACCATACCAAATTTGGTGACTCTAGCTCTTATAGTCTCTGAGATCTAGGCGCTCATACAGACAGACGGACAGACGGACGGACGGACAGACGGACAGACGGACATGGCTATATCGACTCGGCTGGTGATGCTGATCAAGAATATATATACTTTATGGGGTCTGCCGGACTTCCTTCGACCTGTTACGCACATTTTTTTTTGACAAACTTAATAGACCCGTTTTACTTTTTTAAAGTAAAGGGTCTAAAAAGGTTAAAGATGTCCAAAAGTTATCAAAAATGTGCATGTTTCGCTAACTTTAGCAACAACCCTCGTTAAAGCCAAACTGTCAGCAATTTATATATATGAAATAAATGTATGTAAAGAGAACTTCAAACTTACCGCCAGCATTTTGCATGTTGTTGTCATCATCTTCATTGGCAACGCTTGTTGCTGGCGCCGGCGATGTTGTTGTTGCTGCTGCTGCTGTTGTTGTTGTTGGCGATGTTGCCGCTGCAGTTGCTGTCGCCTCGGGCGCTGCATCATTTTGTTGTAATGCAACTAATGAGGCGGCAAAATTGACGTGTTGCTGCGGCGTGAAACTGAACACAGATGCATCATCATCTGAAGTTTCGCGTGTTGCGCCTCTTGATAATGTTGTTGTTGCTCCTCTTGCTGCTGTTGTTGTTGTTGTTGTTGTTATTGCAACTGCTGCTGTTGTAGTTGCAATTGGAATTGTTGTTGTTGGCGATGGGCATGGCGATGGGGCTGGCGATTGAGTTGTTGGCTCGTTTTTAATTGCTGCCAATGTGGATGTTGCTGACGGGCAACGTTGCTGCTGCTGCTGCTGCTGCCAATACTCGGCGGTTATCAAATGTTGCAGACTTTGTGTAGGCAAATGTTGACCAAACAAATTGCTCAGATGTTGCAGCGGCGAGTTGTTGGCTACATGTTGCTGCAACAGCTGTTGTTGCAATAGCAATTGCTGTTGTTGTTGCTGATGTAGTTGCTGCTGCAGCTGCTGATGATGATGTTGTTGCTGCTGTTGCTGTTGTTGTTGCTGCTGCTGCTGTTGTTGCTGCTGTTGCTGTTGCTGCTGGTGAAGATGATGATGATGATGGTGATGATGATGATGATAGAGCAGTGTAGCTGCTGCAGCGTTGTCTGTGGCATCGCTATTGATTTTATATTTGCTTGTTGTTGTTGGCGTTGACATTGTTAGTGCTTCCGCTTTTGCCAGCTGCTGCTGCTGCTGCTGCTGCTGCTGCTGTCGACGATGACGACTATTGCTGCTGTGACTGTTGCTGCCGCTGCCGCTGCTGCTGTCGCTTTGATTTGTGTTGCAAGCGTTTTTATATTCAAGTAACATGCCGTTGTTGATGCTGGCTCGAGCCCTAGCAACCTGCTGTCGCTGCTGTTGCTGTTGCTGATAGTAGTTTGCTAGCAACAATGGCATAATCAATGTTTTGCATCAAACCGTGACAGCAGCAGCATACACCACACACACACATAGATAGCAACAGCAGCTACCACAAACGGTTCTCAGAGCGATTAATCACATCCACCGCCAACCAATGAAGTTGCCTGCAATTAGCCAAAATAAAATGAGTTCAATTTAGTATTTAATATATATTTTAATTTATTTATTTGTACAACTTCAGCCACAAATTATTGAATAATTCAAAATAACATTAGTTTATAGGATTATAAATTTAAAACAATTATAATTTTAAATTTAAATTGAAGGCAAAATATTTAGAAAGTTCTAATTGTCTAGGGGTAAATGTTGATTTTAAATGATGATTTGTTGCAAGGGTTGAGGAAAGAATGCCAGAAAAGTCCAATCAGTTAAATAAGTATATGGATTAGTATTAATATTGGTATGAGTAAACATTAGTTTGTAAGCTGAAGGTCAGTTAGATTTTCCTTTAAATAAATATCTATTCATTATAATAATTATCTTTAATTGTTAAGTTTAATCCCTACTTCTTAAACTTCTCCTTCAACATCTTTAAATAAATATCTATTTATTATAATAATTTGCTTTAAGTGTTAAGTCTAACTCCAACTTCCTATACTTTTCTTTTTAATGTTTTAATAATTAATCTATTAAATTTAATATATTTCGTGACAATATTTGATATCAGACATTTTGGCGCTTGAACACGCAATCGTCACTAGACTTTTGATATTTATTAAATTTAACTAAATATTTATATATTTATTATAATAATTAGCTATAAGAATTAAGTCTAATCCCTACTTTTAAAACTTCTCCTTCAACATCTTTAAATAAATTTCTATTTATTATAATAATTAGCTTTAAGTGTTAAGTTGAATCTCAACTTCTTGAACTTCTTCATCTCCTTCAACATCAATAACAATAATTATAAATGCAAAGTGCTCAAAATATTTCATTCCAATACACAAATCACATTTTCAGCTTAAAAAGCCACGACACTGATTAGATTTACAAAACAAACAGATGAAAAATGTTGTGATTAAAGACTGATAGACCAAAAGATATCCTAGAATACATAGATATATATAATATTTAAATATATTGAGAGATAAAGAATAAATAGATCAAATAAAACCTAACAATGCATAAATAGATAGACAAATAAATTCCCTATAATTAATATATATTTATTTAAAATCTTTATACATGTTTATACGAAGTAAAATTAAGAAATAATATTTAAAATAAACAGACAAAACTTTACATTGTAAAAATAAATTTAAAGCATAAAAAGATATATAAATAAATTCCCTAGAATTAAATTATATTTATTTTGCCATCAACAATCATAATATAAATTTGAGTATATGTTTTATACGATTTAAATTCACACATTATTAAAGTAAAATTATGAAACAATATTTAAAATAAACAGTACAAATTTTACATATTAAAAACAAAATAAAAACTAAACTCAACTCATTTTAAACAAATCAAACAACTACAATATGTGAATAGACTCTTAAATATATATTTAAAAATAAATGTACAGGGTATAATAATTGTGTGGAAATGCAATTTATGCAAACTCATTGACCGCGCCAAGTTTTGATGGACATGTGAAGCTGGCAAATAACTTAAGTTAAACATCTCAGATGACTTTTTGTCATTTTAATTAGTTCAGTTTTGGTTTGTGTGTTTTTCGGCCTATAAGTCGCACACACACACATTTCATAGTTTCACCTGACAACAACAACAATAGTAACAACAATGACAACAACGGTAACAACAACAATAACAACAACAATAACAGCCTCATGACTTGACGGTAAATTATAATCAGAAAATGCCTAATCATTCCTACTTTTGTTTGGCTTATCGGAGCAATTGATGGGGTTGAGGGGGGACACGCTAAAGCGGGGGGTGGGGAAGGGAAGTGTGGTGTTGGTCAAGCGGAGGCAGAATTTGAGGCTGTCGTGAAGTCAGGCAATTGAACTGAATATACATAATCGCCAGTATAGAGTAAAAGAGCAATAATAACACGAAAGCATTCTCTGATTCTCTGTGAGATGCACTGTGAGAAATAGTCTAGTTATTGAACATAGCAGAGAGAAACAAAAGAGGAAAAGCTTTAGTTTAATTGTAAAACATTTTCTAGTAGTGTTTTACTTTCTAAATGTGCTATATAAATTCTTAAAGTGTATCACTTGACATAAGCTAAATTTTTAAATTTCTTTGAGTGTACAAATGACTGTAAACCTAAATTAACTAAAACTAAAGCTACATATATTTAAATTCTCGTACTCTAATTATAAATTGTACAATTTTCTACTTAAATAGCTTCTGATTTCGCTAAGTGTATAAAATTATATAATAACTAAATTCTGATTTTTCTTAAGTTTTAGACTTCACTTTAATATGTAGAAATTTCTTAAATATTACACAATTAAAATATTTCGTTTTTATTATTATCACCATAATTTCTTTAAGTGTATTAATCGATATACAATCAACCATATACAAATCTTTATTGAATTTTAGACTTTACTCCCTTTGTTTGCTCTTTCAAATAGTATAATCTACCAAACATGTTTATAATCAATGAATGTGACAACTTTTATTTAGTTATAACCTAAACGTTACTAGTCTCTACTCTTGACTTTCTTTCTGTTATCTGTTTGCTCTAGAATTTCTCTGAGTGCATCAATTGATATGGCAACTACAACTACTACGTAGCAACGAAGTCGCATTAAATTCCTCATGTCGGCACATTGAGAGAGGGGGGCATTATAATTACAAGTCATCTACCTGATGTTTTTGACCATTTAAGCTACAAAAAAAAACACGAAAACAGGGAGAAGACAGACAGACAGACAGACGGCAGCCGCCAGACAGACAATCATATAAAAATAAATAATAATAATCACACAATAAATACGAAGCACCGAAGATAGCAACAAATTTCCATTCTTGTATCGACATTAGGCCGCATAATTGTTAATACCATTTAAATGTGCGTAAAACGCAGCGCCCCAAGTCATGTTCTATTATTGGTGGACTCTCCGACAGGAAGAGGAAGACAACTTATAGATCTTACAAGTGCAGCGGAAATGTTGAGAAATGTTGAGAAATGACAAGGTCCATTTCTCTTTTTTTTGGTACTCCCATATGTATCTCAACTTAACTAGTTTAACTTTTTTAATGCGCTTAAATGAGACTTGGAAATTTTGTATTCAATACTAGTAAAATAAAATGGGAACGAACTGTTGACGGTTTACAGTTTAAGCAGCGGAAATATTTGAACAAATAATTAATGAACTTAAATATACAAAAATATAGTTCTGTTGCTGACTGAATGAATATACAATTTTATCTAGGGAAATTTCTAGTACCGAAAGTCAACAAAGTTAGAGAAACTGTTAAGTAACATAAGTATTTAAAATATAATTAACATAGACACTGATTCAGTTAACAGTAACAGCGTCACTTTAACATTTGTATAGATAAATAAGTATGTTAAGTTATATTTATTTTAAAATTAATATAGTACAATTAAATATAAAATTGGATAAAGAAGAATGTTAAGTAACGTATGTATTTAATATATAATTAACATAGTCACTGATTCAGTTAGCACTAACAGCGTCACTTTAACATAGTCACAGCTGCTATTAGCATTAACAGCGTCACTTTAACATTTGTATAGATAAATAAGTATGTTAAGTTATATTGATTTTAAATTAAATATAGTACAATTTAATATAAAATTGGATAAAGAAGAATGTTAAGTAACATAAGTATTTAAAATATAATTAACATAGTCACTGATTCAGTTAGCATTAACAGCGTCACTTTAACATTTGTATAGATAAATAAGTATGTTAAGTTATATTGATTTTAAATTAAATATAGTACAATTTAATATAAAATTGGATAAAGAAGAATGTTAAGTAACATAAGTATTTAAAATATAATTAACATAGTCACTGATTCAGTTAGCATTAACAGCGTCACTTTAACATTTGTATAGATAAATAAGTATGTTAAGTTATATTTATTTTAAAATTAATATAGTACAATTAAATATAAAATTGGATAAAGAAGAATGTTAAGTAACGTATGTATTTAATATATAATTAACATAGTCACTGATTCAGTTAGCACTAACAGCGTCACTTTAACATAGTCACAGCTGCTATTAGCATTAACAGCGTCACTTTAACATTTGTATAGATAAATGCATATTCCAATAAGACTGTCAAACTAAACAGATTTAAAACAAAATATTTATATCTATAATGAGAATTTCACATAATTTTAAATAACTGAATTTCCACATATTAAGCAATAATATCGATTTCATAAGCCTAAATATAACACAGTCTATAAAATTAACAAGCCCAATTACCCAAAAAGAAATACCAATTACCAATTACTAATGATAATTTACAGGCCTTGTTAGCTATTGACTACTGCATTTGCCTTGACGATTTACCATAAATTTATAGCGTAAATTGTATAACAAACTCGATCCATAGTTATATGTAAATATTGATAAGATGCATGGACAGGTAAAAGGCTTTGGCAAAAGGTGTAAAGTGTGAGGAGCACATTTTATTTGACTAGCGTGACGAAGACCTTCTATCGAGGCAACGAGGTCTGACAATGCCCCAAAGAGAGTTCAGGGTAAAGAAATAAATATTTATTATTATTTTTTTCTGGTCAGGGTGATACATTTAGTTAGGCTTATTATATACAAAATGACAATAAATATAGAAATAATTGTATATTTACTTTGTATATTTTTAGCATACAGCTTTAAATGCTAATTGAAGTTTAGTTAAAAGTCCACGTACTGCGCATAAATATTAAATATTAATTACTTTTAATGCAAAACCAAACAACATTTGTCTGGCAGCCAGCAGTTAGCGCCAATCGATATATGTCAAATTGTATAAATATTAAATTTAAATCTCCTCTTCCCATGAATAATGGGACACACATTTTGGCGCCCCATTCGTTAAGTGCCAGAGCCAGGGGGATTCCTTTGGCTTATATTGGACTTAACATTTTAATTGACACGCCCCAATCGGGCAATGGGGCATTAAACAATTTTCGACTTAGTAACTAAGACAAATTAACCCAAATTACAGTTCTTTAGCTTTAGAAAATAATGCTAAACAAATTACTGATTGCCATTTTGTCATTTTGGCATTTGAGAATAACAAAATGACTCTATAAACTTATTTCGATATGCATAAATTATTATTGATTGTTTCCGCGTGGATATTATTATAGTATGTGTTATATTCTTAGTAGTGTAAAGAAATTAAATTACTAGTTTACAAATTAACTGACAATAGTAGTAAAACAATTTATTTCGTATCTTTTACATAGGTAAATTACGAAACAAAGCGTTGAAATCGAGAAACTATTCAAACAATTACTTAAAAGAAATAGTATAAATAGTCAAGTCTTATTAAAACTATGATTTAATCTAGAATGGGTTTTAATTAATCTCGATATATGATATAAATTGTTGCACATTCTAAAAATAAATCTATATACTATATGCAAAATATCTAAAATCTATTATATATCAAATCTGTGTTCGTTAAACTTTATCATTTATTTATTATATTCTTTAACACATAATCTGACCTATACCTATAGTATTATATTCCTACATTGTACTATAAGCTGTCACATTATGTTAGCTGCTAAATATTTAACCTTATTTATTAGACTTATATCTAATTTATGAAATATCGCTTCCCTGTGTATTTTATAGCTAAATACATTTGTTGGACACTTTTCTTTTCAATGCAAAGCTAAGCAAAGCCTTACAGCCTATGTTGAAACCTGATGAATTGTTAACCTTTTCAAGTGGTTTGTCCAACATTTGGGAGCACAGACCGAAGGATGTTTAAGAAATATGTTCATTTATGAACAACTTTAAAAAAGTATAAGTAACAGGTCTAAGGAGGACTGGCAGACCCAAAAAAGTTTATATATTCTTGATAAACCGAGTCGATATAGACGTGTCCGTCTGTCCGTCTGTCCTGCTGTATAAACACCTAGATCTCAGAGAGTATAAGAGCTAGAGTAACCAAATTTGGTGACAATACTCCTGAGGCAACCACAAAAGTCAAGTTTGTCTTAGAATTCTGTCACGCCCCCTTGCGCCCCCGACAATTGGAAAAATCCGAATAACACAAGTAATTTAAAAGATACAAGTACGAAATTCGGCATACATAAAGTTTAGTCTAATTGCAATGTATATTGAAAATTTCATCACAATCAGATAATAAACACCAGAGATGTTCGAATATACAAAGGTTGGTGGAGGCAGAAACTTGAGGCAAGGAAACTGGTAATTTGTCAGATAATCGACTATGGCTGCATTGGCGCAATGGTTAGAGTGTCGAACTCTTGCGGAGTGGCTCTGCAGTTCGAAACATACCAGATTTACACTTTTTTTGTTATAGGTTATCATACTTTTTAAAATTTATTTATTATTTTAAAATTTATATAGGCTTATACTATTACTATTTCCCCTTTGAAGAATAAGTAAAGGGTCTCTTCAAATAAATTATATAAAATATATATATATTCTATATGCCATTTTTTATCTGCATCCCTTCAAAAAACCTAAACCTTTTCCAATCCATTTTTACTTTCCAGCCACAACACATCTACTTCCTGTTTTCTTTGGGGGGTTACCCATTTTTATTTATTTTACAATATTTTCACGTGACACCTGCAACTTCAGGCGTCATCACCAATATCACCAATATCATCATCATCATCATCATCGATGTTTGACTCATTTCCATGCGATATCTCGCCACGTTCCGGCGTCATGATAACAGACCCACTTAAATATTGCTATTATCGTGTCCAGAGGTCTGGTCAGATTTGACTGCAATTGGCTAATGAATGGCACTCATTGTTTTTTCCTGTTTGTGTTTCTTCA
The DNA here is from genome assembly GCA_958299025.2 of Drosophila histrio. Classification (NCBI taxonomy): domain Eukaryota; kingdom Metazoa; phylum Arthropoda; class Insecta; order Diptera; family Drosophilidae; genus Drosophila; species Drosophila histrio. The sequence continues at coordinate 842,752 of OY282580.2, read as the reverse complement.
ACTGCAACTTGTGACAGTTTTCTAATTGTTATTACTAGTACATATATTTATTGAAGGCATTTTCCTAGAAAAGCACTTTTGGGCCAATAAACGATAATCACATGGTACGTTCACTTATCAAAAACAAACTACATTTGAGTAACATGAATGAGCCAAAAGCAAAAACGGGAAACTACCAAATAAAAAAAATATAACCATTCAAAGCATTTATATGGCTTAAAGTTCTATAAATTATGGCGAATTTAAAGCGGAAAAGCGTGCAAAAGAAATTAATTGATAGATTAGACAAATGTTAGATTTTGTTGTGAGTTAGAAATGAATGAGGAATTGAAAGATGATTTATTCAATTTGAAGGCAGCAAAATATACAGTCAATAGACAGTTCAAACTATAACCATTTAAGAATAATAATTGATTTACATAGGATATTAAACATCTTTAATTTTAAAATGTATTTCTAAACATAGCTGCAAGCCAGTTATAAATCGATCTAATTAGAACTGATTCAGCTCGGGTTTTTTAAGTTCACCCAACCATTGCAACATTGTAAAGAACACAAATCTATAGTTCTTAATTTAGAGATTTGATCATTTAATATTATGTGCACTAAACAGAGTCTCAACATTGTATAATCGTAGTTCTTTTGGCTTGTGGTCCTAACCTTGCCCAAAACAATTCAGAAACTCTTCAGCCAGTTGAGTGCAAAACGTGTTCAGGCACCAGCCCCCCACGGTATAATCAGAACCATTGAAAAGTTTTGCACTTTGATCGGACCAACATCAGCATCAGCCCATATACTAAGTTTGTTTACCCCCGTTGAAAACGAAAGAAAGAAAAAAACCCAAAAATGAGTAAAAAATTCCGCGAAATTCGCTATTGAAGTGGAGAGTACAATAAATGAAATCAGGTGAATTTAATAAATTCTAATCACAAGGCTTGCTCACAGCTCATTTGTTAAATTCGCAAATTATATTATCTGCTTCCGATTGTGAGTGAGTGAGCGAAAGAAGTTCGAAGAAGTGATTAAATGTAGTACTTTGCTTAATGTTCAGATACTTACGTATCTCTAAGCGAGGTGCGTTCGACAAATTTGTTTATCTTAAGCCAGAAATTCACGAGAATCTTAAGGTATATATATGTATATATATATATTTCCATGTTCAGACACGTGTAGCTTATCAAAGTTTCAAAGTGTCGCCAAGCTGCCAAACTGTATGACATATTTTACGATTATAAAGTGCGCAAATGAATATTGTGAATCATATTCAAATTACATAGCAAAATACTTTGATAAGATTTCAACAGCCCGCACGATATGAGTGTCTAAAGTTTAACCATGAAATCATTTCCTAAACTCACAACTTGTCACTATTCTATTTACTTCAATAAGTGATTTAATTATGCAAAAAAAAAAGAAAGAAAGAAAGAATTGTTGAGCAGATAAGATATTACTTGAGGGCTGTGACAGGGCAATGTTTTATAAATTAAAACTATAGCTGATTGTCGCATATAATAATTTAAATAATTTTGATGAATAAATTAGAAAAAAAAGATATAAACCAAATGATTTGTATGTGAGTTGCTTAAGATTTTATCTGCATCATTAACATTTAAATAATGTGAAATATTCTGCACATATTAAAAATTATATCCTTCGACTTTCAGCGATTATAATTAATTGGGAGGGAATTAATTGAATTCTGTTTATTCTAGCTTATGAAGAACCTTAAAAAGTCTGATCAAACATTAATGACAAATTATTAAAAAATTTATATATTATCATAATATTTAATAAGGACAATTTATTATGTATTATGACAATATATAATACCATATAATATTTAAAACATATATTATATAAAATAAGGACAATTTATTAAGTATTATGACAATATATAAATGTTTAATAAATTGTCTGTTAAGTTAGACTTTTTAAAGTTCTTCAGAAAGTAGAATAGATATTTTAATTTGCAATTCATTTGACGGCGTTATTTATATATTTTATTAACTTATCTGTAGAGAACTATTTTTACTTAACGGGTTTAAGGAAGTCTGTCAGAGCCCATAAAGTATGTATATTCGTGATCAGCATCAACAGTCGAGTCGATATAGCCATCCGTCTGTCCATCCATCCGTATGACCGTCAGCAATGGCTAGAGTCTCGAACTCTTGCGGTGTGGCTCTGGAGTTCGAAACCTACCAGAGGCACACCCTTTTTTTAATATTATTTATTTAAAAAATAATTTATAATTTACAAATTTATCTACGTTTATACTATTATTACCTTTTTGGGAAGACTAAGTAAAGCGTCTCTCATAGTCGACTTCGACTGTAGCCCTTCCGACTGGTTCAATATTTATTCCAGGGTATTTCTGCTTCGACTTTGCCCCACATAATCGAAATTTGTGTTGTCAGCCAATTGATTATTTTGCTTTTCAAGTGTCAATTGGTTTTTTATTTGTTACGAACGTCAGTCGATGATATGCAAAGTGTTTGTTAACGCATTTGCAGTTGTTGTTCTAATGGTTCTTGTTGTTGTTCTTGTTGTTGCTGTTGTTGTTGTAGTGGGTCTTATAGGTAGAGAGCATTATCTTCGTCCTCGCCTTCGATCGGTTCTAGTAGGTGTCGGTCTTATCAGTTCATGACAAACAAATTGAACTCATTTCTTTAAACAGCTTCGACGCAATTGTCAACTACAGCTATAGTAGATACAGCTACAGCTACAGCTAGAGCTAGAGCTACAGATACAGATACAGCTACAGGTACATAAATATTCCAATAAGTCTCAACTTGTAGCTGTCTTTAACTGTCTTTCGTTGTCGTCTCTGGCTAATCAGTTCATGTACATGCAGATACCGAATATGGTAAATGGAAAGCATGCAAGATAAAGAGACGGCACAACGTGCAACGTGTGGCATACATATAAAGCAGCGGGGTACCATTTTTATCTAATTAGGCTAAGCAGCAGGCAGGCAGGCAGGCAGGTATAACAAATATTTATTATTGTACAAACAACACACACATACAGTGAAAAATAATCAATCACTTGATCGTTACAGCAAATGGCCTGGTATCTGTATCTGTAAATGTATCTGTATCTGTATCTGCTGGCTGTATCTATATGTGGTGCATATAGCCAGATAACGGCATTTGAATAAGGTAAGGAAATGCAGTTGACTTCCAACTTGTCCAACAGTGCAGTTGTAAAGATACAAATACAGCGCCTCAATGCACTCAATGCGTATCTGTATCTTTAAGGCGGCGCACAAGTGTTATGCTAATAAAACAAATCGAAGTCAACTTATCAGCAAAATTTATATAAATATAAATATATATATGGCATATTTACATTAAACAACGACAATATTTAAAGTGTAAATCGATCGATCGATTTCTTTTTTTTGCTTACACTTTATTTTTGTTTTGTTTATTGTATTTATTTCAATTTCAATATTATTTATCAGCCATTGGTGCCACATTGCGAAAGCCACTTCAACATTTGTTCGAGTAGTGTAAACTTTGCTGCAGGTACACGTACTTTCAGCTCACACTGTTTACACTAGACTTAAGGCACACTATACTATTTGCGTTCTGATGTTTCCCTTGTTGTTGCCTCATTCTGTGCCCCTTTCTGTGCACCATTCTGTGCACCTTTCTGCTGCCCCTTTCTGTGCCTCTTGCTACTTCCCTTTTCACTGCGTTTTAAATTTTTGTAAATTTGATAGTTTTGCGTGCATTGAATTTGATTATTGCGTATGATAAACATTTTGGCACATATCTTTAATTATTTGGTAAACTAATCCAAGTAATATATACTTGTGAAAGTTTTCTAAGTTTACAGGCAACAAAACATAAACAATTTACAAACTAAGACTGTTTATTGTAAGTCGTAGCTGTTGATTAAATAACACAGCAAAACTTTGTTTAGAGCAACTTTTGATTGTAAGCATTTAAATAGAGTTATAATGAGGATTGCAATATCGAATTACAAGGTCTGTACTTTAGATTGATATTATCATAACACTTTAAACAATCATTATATATAGTATCTTGAAGTTTTACTTTAAACTAGCAGCGATTTTAAGCTAGCAATTTATGTATATATTATTTATTGTAGTATTTAGTGTCAAGAAATAAAAAAGAGTACAAACTATATCAAATAAATTATTAAAATAATAATAGGTTTATCCATATGATATAATATATTCTTTAAAATGTTCTAGATTAATTATGTGTTGCCTTAGAGCAGATTTAGTGTTTTATTTGTTATTTACTGTAACTAAACAATTTTTTAAAGTATATAAAACATATTTTATTTATATACAATATAATATAATATAATATATTTAAATATTGTACAAGTGTGCGTAGGAGTTAATATTATGGTCCAAGAGTACAGGGCAATTTGATCTTTTGCACTTAAACATATTTAAAGTATTTAAATAATTATATTGAGTGGGAAAATATATATATAAATATATTTATAATATATAATAATATATAAAATAAATATTTTATAAAAATATATTTAAAAAGCTCATACAATTAGACTCACAAACTATTACTTAAACACTAACTAATTGCTAAGATGGGAGTGTCAAATATTTTTTAAATGTGAGCTAGCTCCACATTTATATTTACAGAAATTGTAGCGAAGTAGCAAAAAAGTTTTAAATATTTTTATTTACTTAATTTGAAGCAGAACTTTAAGTAGATATTAAAATAATTTAACTCTACATCATTTTACTAATCAAAACAATTATTTAATAGTTTTTTTCTTTATAGATATAAGTGTTAAATATTTTTATTTACTTATATTGAATCGAAACTTTAAGTAGATATTAAAATAATTTAATTGTAGATCATTTTACCAAACAAAACAATTATTTTATAGTGTTTTTTATAGAAATAAGTGTAAAATATTTTTATTTACTTATATTGAATCGATACTTTAAGTAGATATTAATATAAATTAATTGTAGATCATTTTACCAAACAAAACAATTATTTAATAGTTTTTTTTATAAAAATATGTGTTAAATATTTTTATTTACTTATATTGAAGCAAAACTTTAAGTCGATATTAAAATAAATTAATTGTAGATAATTTTACTAAACAAAACAATTATTTAATAGTTTCTTTTTTATAGAAATCAGTTGCTAAGACATCCAAAACAAACGACATTCTAAAAATTAAAATGTACTTAAATAAACATAAATACTAGACACTAAATAAACGAGTTTTTAAACTCCTAACTCTTTTGCTACAACTAGTCAAATTTACAAATAAGCTAAACAACAAATGAACAGCTTTTAATAGCATTTCAATTACCTTTAAAAAGTAATAATTCCTTGGCTCAGAATAGTATTGTTTTTGTTTTTCGCCAGTTCACAAATTTGTGCACAGTTATTTAACAAACTTTTGAGCGAACTTTTATTGATTGTTTGCCAACAAATTGTAAGGCAATTAAATGCTGTTGTATCTTTTTTTTTGATAAGCAAACAATGCGAAGCGTGTTAAACTGTTTCAATTGGAACACTTGGATATAAACACTTGAGATACAATTCAAACCGATTTACGCGTTTTGGCCGAAAACACGCAAAATGCCGTCGCAAAAATGACGAAAAATTCAAGTTGAAACAGAAACTGAAACTGAAACTGAAGCTACCTCAACTCGACGCGGGGGCAAGTTGAAAAGCCTAAAACCGGGGCAGTGTCCAGTTCTGAGTGCGAGTCTGTTGTTTTTTTTAGACTGTTTTTTTTTTGGTGTGTGCAAAAAGTATTAAAGTAACGCGCGCGCGCACTTGAGTTACAAACACTGAAACTCAACTGAATCGTGTATCTTAAAGATGCGCAGATCAAAAGCGCAGCACGAACGCCAAAACGGCAAGCGGCAACAAGTTTTGCGATACAAAAGCAAATAAACAAACGGCGGCAACTGCAGCGGGCGACACAACGACAACAACAACAACAACAACAACAAGAACAACAGTAGTAGTATCTGTATCTGTATCTGTATCTATACACAGACAGCGCATGCAACACGCGAGCAGAACAATTGCAACCTGTGCGAGAGCGCGCGTTCTCTCTCACCCGCTCTCTCACCCTCTCTTGCTTTGCCAATTCGCTCTCACCCATATCATTGCAAAACTTGCGATCACTCTCTTAGGTTCCACAAAAGCTGTACAAGTGTGTGGGTCGCGCTCGCGCATGACAGAGACAGCAAATGTGTTGACCGCCCGCGCAACCCGCTTGCGTTGATTTACGTCACACTAGCGCATTATTCAAATCAGCCAAACGTTTGTCTCGCTCGCACTTGCGTTGTGTCGCTGGCATTTGTTTCGTTTTATTTAAATTTATGATTATCGCCGTTTGTGTGAGTGTGTGTGAGTGTGTGTGAGTGTGTGCCTTTCTGTGTTTAATCCAATTGGAGGTGGAGCAGTCGCTTAGCATGCTGCGGTGCTCTTCTAGCCTATGCCGTAGCGTGTGGGCTTTGCGTACGTGCTTCTCATAGTAGATAGATTTAACTGCACGGGCATATAAGCCGCAACTCTATCCCAGTTGTTTGTTATTTGTCGCTTTATCCAATTTGATTGGTGTTAACTGTGAACTGGTTTAACCTTAACTACCATTGGACCAGTTGGTTCAACGTTTTAACCATTTATTCTAATTTGTATATCAGTTTATTGGCAATAATTTGCGATAATTAAAATTATAATTTTATATAAGTTGTTTAATGAGTACTTTAATACTTTTAATTTATTTATTTTATTTATTATTACTTTTTTACGATTTATACAAGATAAACATCAATTAAAAGAATTAATTATAATATGAAAGTCTAATTTTATTGCACTTATGCTTACTGTTAACTGATATAACTTAGCTGTCATTGGCATAGCTGGTTTAATTGGTTAAATATTTATTTTAATAGTTATTTCAGTTTATGGGCGATCATTTAATTAAATTAATAACAATAATTTTATATTTTTTGTATTTTAGATTTTTATATTTTTATTATATTTATATACATATTTTTACTAAAATTATAAATTATATACAGTGATTCTTATATATTTTGCATTTTATATTTATTTATATAATTAATATATTTAATTTCATAATTTTTTTAATATGTAATTAAAGTATACTTAATTTTATATATATTTTATTTATTATTTATATATTTAATACATTTATTTTCATATTTTTTTTATCAAATTAAAAATTGAAATAAAATTAATTTTATATATTTTGTATCTCTATGTATTATTTTTATTATTATCATAATTAATTAATTTATTAATATAATTTATTAATATTATAATTAAAGTAAACATATTTCTATATGTTCTATGCATATATTTTAAATTTAATATATGAACAGAATTTTATATAATATGATTTTTATATTTACATATAAATTATATATTTTTTATTTTTTTTATAATATTCTTCTCCTTGATTAATAAATTATAATACAAAACACAACTTTGCCTGAGTTGAAGATCTTTGTCGCTTAATCCAAATGGCTTTATGTTTAATGTTAACTGGTTTTCCTTAGCTATAATTGACACAGTTGGCTTTATTTTTTAACAATTTATTTTAATAGTAATAACAGTATATAATAAAATAATTTTATATATTTTCTATTTTATATTAAAATATTAAAAAAATTTACTATCATATTTTTTCAGAAAATAATACTTAAATATAAAGAGTTTTGTATATTTTTTAATTTTGTATTTAAATATTTAATATATTTTTTTTATATTTAGCTATCATTGGCTTGTTTTAATTAAATTTAATTGAAACAATTACTTCCATTATTTTATTTAAAATATTTTCACGCCGTGGATATCATTATTTTTCTTTCTTAACTTGCTCTAAGAACCATAAGACATAATAATTTTATTTCTAAATAAAATACTTGATTTTATTTATTTTGTCCAAGCAATTACTAGACAAAACTCTGCTTAAAGAAGCATAATTTATAAAGAATTTATATATTTTTTGTTCTCTTACAGTTTTTCGCACAATCTTCTCCTTTTATGGTCTTATAGATACTCTCACATTATACTCGCCTCAGTTACAGTAGTTTATCTTAAGACAAAGTCAACTTTTGACTGATGTTCTCACGCTGTTCGCTGTACAAAAAAAAATTAATCAACAATTAATCGACAGAAGTTTCAACAAAACTCAAGACTCATCTCAGTATTCAAGTTGTGCCAGTTTCCAATGTTCAACCGATTACAGTTTGATTCGCAATATAACAAAGACAATGCCTTTGTTATTGTATCTGTAGCTGTATCTGTATCTGTATCTGTATCTGTATCTGTATCTGTATCTATACACACGATCTGTGCTTTTGATTTTATCCGCTGAACAGCTGACACAATTCCGCCAGCAATTAAGTGAATGAACCAAGCTCTCAACTCAACTTTTGACTCTGTCTTCGGTCAATTTGCCGACTTGTGTGTTTAAGGAAGCTGTCAACGGTTCTTCTGTCTGTGTGTGTGCGTGCATAATAATAACGTGGCCAATAACAATTGTTTACCATATGCAGCGATCGGTGGCATACCAAGCTGTCCACTTGGGCTTATTAGCCTGTCGTTTGCATTTTGCGGTATTTTCACTCGCTCTTTTGTGCCACCGACGACGACGACGACGACGACGACGAGGACGTTCAATTTGAATGCGTTGGCCAAAATACCAGACATTGCTAACTTGGCCATTCAAATGTTGCCGACAATGTCGTCATGGCTCTTGACTCTTAACTCTTAACGCTTAACGTTTAACTCTCGGCGCTTGGCTTCTACTTTTGGTATTGAATTTGGACTTTAAATCGACTGTCTATTTGTTGATAATTAAGATAAGAATTAATTTGTTTGCGTTAAGCTTGAAGATTAATCAATGGAATAACTGTGATCTTTTGTTATACCCTTGCAGAGGGTATTATAGTTTTGTCACGAAATGTGTAACGCAAGAAAGTAGACAACTCAGACCCTATAAAGTATATATATTCTTGATCAGCATCAACAGCCGAGTCGATATAGCCATGTCTGTCTCTCTGTCTGTCTGTCCGTCTCTCCGTCTGTTTGCCCGTCTTTCAGTCTGTCTCTGTCTGTCTCTCTCTCTCTCTCTGTCTGTCTGTCTTTCCGTCTGTCAGTCTCTCTGTCTGTCTCGCTGTCCGTCTGTCCGTCTGTCTGTCCGTCTGTCTGTCTGTCCGTCTGTCTGTCCGTCTGTCTGTCTGTCTGTCTGTCTGTCTGTCTGTCTGTCCGTCTGTCTGTCCGTCTGTCTGTCCGTCTGTCTGTCCGTCTGTCCGTCTGTCTGTCTGTCCGTCTGTCTGTCCGTCTGTCTGTCTGTCCGTCTGTCTGTCCGTCTGTCTGTCCGTCTGTCTGTCCGTCAGACTTTCCGTCTGTTAGTCTCTCTGTCTGTCCGTATGGCTGTCTGTCTTTCCGTCTGTCAATCTCTCAGTCCGTCTCTCAGTCCGTCTGTCTGTCCGTCTGTCTGTCCGTCTGTCTGTCCGTCTGTCTGTCTGTCCGCCTGTCTGTCCGTCTGTCTGTCCGCCTGTCTGTCCGCCTGTCTGTCCGCCTGTCTGTCTGTCCGCCTGTCTGTCTGTCTGTCTATTCGTCTGATTATAAGTAAACTAGTCTCTCAGTCCGTCCGTCTGTCTGTATGTCCTTTGTCTGTCCACCTGTCTTTCCGTCTGTCTGTCTATCCGTCTGTCCTTCTGTTTCTATGCAAACTAGTCTCGCAGTTTTAGAGCTATCTGGTTGAAACTTGATACAGATCTGTCTTTTTGCTGCAGGCAGTAAAGATGTTGGAACATTTTAATTTCCATTAGGATTTCAAGTTTTCAACAGCTTATATTTTAAAGTTTTAACACATTATTCGAGCCTCGTTTGGCGCTCGTTCAGCATAAAATTGCAAACACATTATTGACACATCATTATCAATCAAAGCTCTAACTAATGCCGGGGTATAAGGAAAGTGGGGAAATTGCTACCGCATGTATTTTTCTTTTGCCAATGATGATGGGGACTCCAAGTACCGCTGTCTTGTCGTGGGCCTGTTCTTTTCTTTCTATTTTTCTTTCTTATGTTTAATGGCCATGATTTATGGCAGAATTCTTCATAGGCGGCCGTTCTGGTTGGCCAAGTGCCAGTGCACCATGAAGTAGCCACCAGTAGTAGTCTAATATATAGAGAGACAGAGTAGCTACCGCAATTGCAGAGACACAGACACAGAGTTGCTGACACGCACAAAAAACGAAAGATACTCGCACCCTATAGATACAGATACAGATACAGATACAGCTAGAGCTGGAGATACAGCTGCTTGGTCAGCTAATACTAGTATGCTTTATGGCTAATATGCGATGCTAGTTTTGTTTAACATAAACTGACTGATTTGATGATGGCCATTTACATGCCATAGAAAATTCTTAAGAATTTCATTTCTAATTTTTATTTAAGCTCTTACAGCACGCATTTTAATTGGTAATAATTTTCACAATTTTATGGATTTCATTTCACATGTGTTCAACCAAGAAAAGCTCTTAACTCAAACTTGCAAACTGCAATTATAATGGAATTTTCATTTGAATCAAATGCTGCAGCTATGATTAATTGATTATATTTACATTTGCGAGTAAACAATGGGATTAGTTTCAGCAGCATAGATTTTAACAAAGAAGTTTTTGCATTTATCATGCGATTAGGAATTCTTTTGTGGGGTGAATATATTGTTATATTGATTATTAATTTATTTACTTATTAAATATTATTTAACGTTTAAAATTAATTAGAAAATATATTTTTAAAATTAACAATTATGCATTAATGTAAGAAGTTTATATTAAAAATTAATTGACATATGTTTGATACGTTTTGAAATATTTACCAACTCTTTGTGAAAGTTTAATTCATTTGTCATTGACCAAATATTATTTACATTTGTGAGTTTCCCATAGAAGTTTCCATTCATCATTGGATTAGGAATTCTTTTGCCACAAAGTGGGGAGAATTAATTGTTTTATTGATTATTAATATATTTACTTATTTAATATCATATAAAAGCAATTGGCATTATTTAATATTTAAAGTAAAATTAAAAAATATGGTTTTAAAATTAATAAATCAGCAGAAATGTCATAAAAATGTTTCACAAATTTATTGACATTTGTTAGATAAATTTTGAAATATTTACATTAAAATTGCGATCATTTTCCATCAGCCAAAAATTTAGTTTTAAATGTTTAACAAGCAAATTAAATATTAAAATTAATATAAGTGCCACAATATCTGTAAGATTCATCTTAAAACAATCCGAATAGTCGGCATCCTGACCGTAATATATCCTGTGGCTCCAGAGGACCTCGCTCAAATTCACTCCCGATGTAATTATCTTGAAATTCTTTTTTTGTTTTCAATTTTTGGGCGAAGGGGGCGTGGGAACGTGATAAAATTTATTGGACACATCGTCCATAAGCTATTCATCCTGTGTGCAAAATTTCAGGTCTCTACCTACAAAACAACTTTTGTTATGAGCATTTTCTTGATTTGTGGGCGAAGGGGGTGTGGCATCCAAAAAAAAGATAAACTTGAAATGACTGCAAAAATTACCAGTGCTGGGAGACCAAGTTTAAGCTTCTAGCTCTTACCATCTCTAAGATCCTTTCGTTCATACGGACGGACAGGCGGACTGACAGACGGACGGACGGGCAGACATACGGCGGTTTATGCTGATCAAGAACATATATGCTTTATGAGGTCGGCAACGCTTCCTTTTGCTTGTTACATACTTTTAACAAACTTAATATACCCCCACAGGGTATAAATCGGAAAGTTTGTAGAAAATCACAAATTTGTGTGAATATATATTAGTCTTTTCTCTAAATGATTATATAATTTATATATACGCACAGATAGTTTGATTTCAACTTCAGTTTTAACTGATAATTCACAAGGCTTCATCAAAACTCCCAATCACATCTTATAGATACGATTCTTGCCTCTTAAATATAAGATTATCAACGATTTCTTATTAATATTCTCAACACTCAGCTAACGTGTCATTTGCAACTGTGAGATTCGCACAAAACTTCCAACAAATATTGCAGTTCACACTTTAAACACGCAATTTGAGAGCATTAATCTTATACGCACTTTAGCCAAAGTCAAAGCCTTGTTAAGGGCACTAAACCAAGTTAAATTTTAGCATATTAATTGAAATTCAAATGAGTGCATTAAAAGTGATTTGAAAGGGGCTGTCAGTTGTTGCCACTTTAATGAGTCTGTGGCCCCAAGGTGACTGTTGTCAAATTGCGGGATTATGCAAAAGCCCAGAAAACAAAAAAAAAAACGAAACGAACTTTAATTGTCGCATTGCAATTGTTGCAACTGCAACTGAGGAAAAACGCAAGAAAAAGTGTAGACATGAAAAATACATAAGGAAGAAGGAGGAATAACAAAAGAGAGTCTGGGTAATTAGCCTTTTCTGTTGGCCAAGTTGTGGAGCATTACAAATGAGGCGTTGGCGTGCGCCTCTCCAGACTCTAGACTTTTGCTACTTGATTATTATTATTATTTTAGTTATTATAATGATAATTTCCATTAGTACTAGATTGCAAAGCAGTTCGCATTTTTTAATTGTTTTTTAAGCAAACATTTACAGTCATGTCAGTCATTAATCAAAGCAAGTAGTGAACTTAATTCAAAATGAATTTCACCTCGGCAATGTGATTTGTCGTGTAAACGAGCAAATACGTGATAAACATGCCAACAGCATTCAATTAGCATAAAATACGAGTCGCAACTTGACTCCGCCCCAAAAAACGATCTCAAAACGAATCAAATGCCAAGTTGCAACAAGTTTCAAGAGATCGTTTCACATTGATATTGAGGCCCGTCCCACTGTAACTAGTATTTACAAATTACTTAGATGATCTGGCAGTATTTAAACAACAACAACATTTCCAAACAACTTATCGATATGCATCTGTATAACTCTAATTACTTTAACAGTTTGGCGCCAGTTTGAGTTTGGGTTCATTTTCTATATATTCATATCTTTTGGATCAACAAAAAAATTACAAATATTGTTGTAGATGCATTCAATAGTTGTTCAATTCAAATCAAATAATTGACGAGGCATTTCAACAGTTTAGACTAATTCAAAGTGGAGAAGAGAAATAAATAATCTCCAGCAACTGCAATTACATTTTAAATTGTATTTAGAGAGATATCTATAGATGCAATTATTAAAAGTACTTTTTGTTCATATGCCCTGTGGTTAACAAGTAATTATAAATAATAAAACGCTTCACAAGCTGGAAAAACTGTTGTCATTTAGCTAAGAGCTTTAATTCGATTTGTTTTAATTTATTCTCATAGATCTATTGCAAGAGTTTTTGTTTTTTTATGGGAAAACAGTATTATTTTATGATTTTAATATCAGTAAAATATTTTAACTTAATATTTGAGTATGTCAAGCAGTTATAAATGTTGGGGAAATAGTTTGAAACAATTTATTTTATTTATCAGCAATAATAATCATCAATCAAATAGAAAGATGCAGCTCTGTTGGTAACAGAACAATTTAACAGAAGAAGAAATTGTTGAAAAGTCACTAAGTTTCTTCTAAAATATCTAGTTAAAATCTGCATTTATTTTTAAAAAAAACTCTACTCCCTGTGTAAAAAACTCTTGTTGTATGTAGTACATAAAAACTCCACCGTAATCAAATTAATCTATATAAATACTGTGTGATAAATGGGAAATGTTTAAACTAAAGAAGATGATAAAATGAGTTGAGTATCTGTTAAAATCTGTTAAAAATTAATCTATATAAATACTGTGTGATAAATGGGAAATGTTTAAACTAAAGAAGATGATAAAATAAATTGAGTATCTGTTAAAAATATAGAATTTAATTGTTACTTGTATTTTACACACACTCTCCATTATGTGAAATTCTAAATGGTTAAATAGTATATTGCTTGTCAACATTTGAGCTACAGAATATGAGAAAAGAGTTGAAAAACTGTTATAAATATCAAATTAAATTGTTATTTATATTTTACACACACACTGCAAGTTGTAAACCAAAGAATATTAACAATTACCATAATTAAAACTATAAAACATTATATAAATAATAACTAAAATTATATTTATATAAAAACTATAATCGCAAAATCCTATTTCAAGTTTTAACTTAGCTTCTTGTCGCTGTCTATTATCAATTATGAATTCAAACTTATACAGAGTTTTAAAACAACTCATTAACTGATAAGTCTAACTAACAATGGCAACTGAAGTTAAACAACTCTATTACCAAACACTCTTAGCTTTTTGGCTATGTTGCTGCTGATGTGGATGATGATACCAGTTAGCTGATAGTTAAAATTATCTATGCATTTTGTCGGCAAAAGTCTTTTGAATGCTAAATGGTCATAGAAATGGCCAAAATCCATGTCTTGGCGTTTGCAGGCCTGCAAAAATGTTGTACAACAAGCGCCAAGTTTGCCACAAATCAAAGACGTTGCCGTTGCCGTTTGCCAATGATGTTGCCACTGTTTTGTTTTGCCACTGCCGTTGCCGTTTGCCATTGCCGTTTGCTGTTGTCCGTACCACTTGGACATATATGGCAAAATTAGTGGGATGCTTGAGTTACGTTGCATGCCGATGGCAGATGGTGGCAAGGGGAATAGGAGTAGGATGGCCGGAGGGGAGCCAACTTGGCAACGTCGTAGCGACGTTGAAGGTGTCGTCGTCATTAGCACAATGTTCGAACAGTTGGCGACACAATTAGGTGGCTTCACATTTCAGTTAACTGCAAAAGATGTTTTCAAATCATTTTCAATTGTGTTGTTTATGAAATTTTATGCACTCACCTTTGATCGAGTCGCTGGCAAGTCTTTCCCATGGACCCATGAAGTCAAAAAACATTTCCTCACGCCACTAAAACGCACAATTATAATAAAAATAATCACCTACTAGTCGGCTGTGTTAGTTGTGTGTGTTAGCTGCTTTTGGTCATAACCACAAATAGAACCGTTTGCCAGGCTACAGACTCTATACTCCATACTGCAGGCGATAGTCGTTGGCTGGATTATCGCCTTTTAGACACACATCTCAGGTGGCAAGTTTTTCTCTCCGCAGTTCTCTTCTTTTTTGCTCATTGCTACGACAATTGGCGAGTAATTGCTGCTGCATAATAATTTTTCTCGCACAACTCGACAACTCTGCTCGGTCGACAGTTGAAACAGTTGCCGAGTCGATCGCTTGAATTAAATTCAAGTTTTTTGCTTAAGTCTTTCGTTTGCTCCTTTGGAGGCGGGCGCACGTTAATCCATTTAATCCGTTTTTGGCATTAGTTAGACGAGTTGCCTGTGGTAAAATACAAAAAAAAAAAACAGAATATCATAATTGATTCCAAATCAAAATAGAGCTGTGTGTGAAATTTTCGATAGCCAAAAAAATAAAAAAAATATGAAAAAATTAATTAAAACAATAAACAATAAATTAACACAGAGGCAGCTAATGAAATTGCGAAGGCAGCATAGAATAAATTCCAGCACAAGGCAAAATTCAACTGACTTTATAAGGCGCTTCAAAAACACAAATTGCAAAATTGAAGACTATTAAAAAAATCGTTTAATATACTATAGAAAATTTTAGTTATTAAAATATTATATTTAAGAAATTTGTAAATATTTATATAATATATAAAAAATATTTGTAATTCCTTAAATAAATTTATTTAAATTCTGTTAGTTTTTATTTAATTTATTAAATAATGTATTTTGTTAGAAACATATATTTTTAAATAAATGATAAGTAATTCTTAAATTATTAACAATCTCTGATAATAATCAAAAATATACAAAATTATTACAATTTTAATTTCTTTTAATTTGAATAAACTGTGACTATTGAAAAATTATTAAAAATACTATACAAACATTTAATTTTTAAAATAATTATATTACAAAATCTTTAAATTTCTGTCTAATGTTATAAAAATATGTTAAATTCTGTAAACAAATCTATTAAAAATCTGTTAATATTTATTTAATTAAAATAATAATGTATTATGTTAGAAACATATCTTCTTAAATTTATAATAACTAATTCCTAAACTATCAACAATCTCTGATAATATTTATAAATATGCGTTATTATCGGTATTTTAATATATTTTAATTTGAATAAACTGTGAATATATAACTCTACCATTCTCTCCAATAAAAGCTACAGCATTTATTCAAGAATTCCTTCTTTATATTTTAAAACAAATAGATCTAAAAGGCATGAGGAATAGTATTTAATATAAGTTAAACACAATATACATATTATTATTATTTTATTATTAATAACACTAAGGTTAAAGTTAAAAATAATTAACAAAATTAAGCTAATAGCAAGGCTGGAAATTCCTTTAGTTAATAGTATACAATTATATTTTTCTCACTGAATTACGCCTTTAACAAACACTGTTAATTTTTGAAGCTAAAACATTGCTACTTTTAAGCTGTTAGTCAAATTATTTTCACGGTCAACAAATTAGATGAAATCAATATTCAAACGTGGCCTCCGCAAAAATGGCAACAATCTGTCAGATGCTTTTCACAGAAAAGCAAAACAAGAAAACGAGTTGACTAAATGCTAGACACACAATGTTTGTGTTATACTAAAACGTTAAAAACTACGATAAAATAGTAGAAGTAAAAAAAAGTCGAAAATTGCTTTATGAACACGTTTCAATTGCCAGTTGCAAGTTGCCAGTTTGCGTGGCATGTTCGATGTCATGTAGAGCGTAGACCCGATCCAAACCTCAAACAGTTTTGTGATCCGCTCATGATGATGATGATGATGCGAGTGGTCAACAGCAACGGCAACGGCAACAGCAACTGCAACTGCAACTCTCCCAAATCGCCAGAGCAATGAAATCGATCATTTTCCCACGATCAGTGTGTGTTGGCTGTCAACTCTGCCAGCAGTTTAAGCCCCCCCCCCCCTCCCCTCTCTCGCTTAGTCTATCTGTAGCTAGTGTCCACTGTTGGCCAACTACGAGGAAGACAAAACAAAAAATAGCTATAAACTTGCCCAAGTCAGCCAATGGGCAGGCATTGCTTAGTTTGTATGTGCTGCTATGTAAATGCTATAAAAGGATTTTGATTACCAGCCCAGACCAAGACACACAGACAGACAGACAGACAGATAGACAGAGAGACAGACGTCTGGCGACGAGGTGTTTGAATTCTATTGGGGCCACAACCTGAAACGGAAGCCAAGACACCACCTTTTCAGCCACCTTTCACAATCGATCGCCTCGGGTCTCGGGCCTCGGGCCTCGAACATGACTCGGCCATTTCCATTGTGATTGCGATCAATATCGCGAAGCTGTGAAATTAAACGAATTTAAATGTTTTTCTTGTATTTTTCTTGGCCCGTCGGTTAATTGTTAATTGCGTTTAAGCCATGAACAAACAGTTTTCATTCAGCACTCAACTCAACACTGTCGGCTTTATTCTAATTAGCGTTGTGCCCCGGGGGCACGAACCTCTGGTCTTACGCAGTCAACATGACGTGGCATAGTTGTGTGTCATGTGGCTGTTGGTTTATACCACGCAATAGACAGCAGCCAGGTGGGGTTTATTTGTTTCTAGGTAATGCAGTGGCTCTACAAGTTGTCTGGGAATTATATAGGTGAAAAGAGTGTCAGATTGGAGAGAGAACAGTGTTTCAATGCCTGACTTACTCTATCTTTATATTTTCAATGCCTGACTTACTCTACCTTAATCTTTTCATTGTGTATTTTTAAACAATTTAAGTTACTCTATAATTTAGAGACGGGAAATTCATAATATAAACCAGCAACTGTATAAGCTGAAATTGTTAACGAATGGTCACGACTTGTAGAATATGTCTCAAAAGCTAACTAGTTGAATAAATACTGCAGCATACTTTCTTCTATCTTCTAGGTGTTCAATCAAGCAATTTAGTTGCTGTAAATACTCTATATCTTAAAAGAGACAAATGTAGATTGAATAGTCGCCTCTATAACATCTTAATATCATAAAACTACACATAGAAACTATTTTTAAGCCAGTCGGAAAGGCTACAGTCTAAGTCGACTATGAGAGACGCTTTACTTATTCTTCTTATCCAAGGAAATAATAATATAAACCTAAATAAATTTATAAATATTAAATCAATTTAAAAAAGAATAATATCCCAATGAAAAAAGTGTTCCTCTGGTAGGTTTCGAACTCCAGAACCACACCGCAAGAGCTCAAAACTCTAACCATTGCGCCAATGCAGCCAAATTCTATAATCTGGCAAATAACCAGTTTCCTTCCCTCAAGTTGCTGCTTCCAAACTTTATATATTCGAAAATCCCCAGTGTTTATTGTCCAATTAAGCTAAACTTTAGGTATGTATGAATTTAGAACTTGTATCTTTTATATAACCTGTGTTATTTGGGTTTTTCCCATTTCTAGGGGCGGAAGGGGGCGTGGCAAAATTCTAAAACAAACTTGACCTCTGTGGTTGCCTCAGGAGTATTGTCACCAAATTTGGTTACTCTAGCTCTTATAGTCTCTGAGATCTAGGTGTTCATACAGCACGACAGACGGACCGACGGACAGACGGATATGGCTATATCGACGCGGCTGTTGATGCTGATCAAGAATATAAGTATATACTTTACTATAGTATAAAAGTTCTTTATCCCTTCAATATCTTCCATTTGTCAGCCTTCAATTGCTGGGTATTTCAACAGTCTATCACGCC
Source organism: Drosophila histrio (assembly GCA_958299025.2). Classification (NCBI taxonomy): domain Eukaryota; kingdom Metazoa; phylum Arthropoda; class Insecta; order Diptera; family Drosophilidae; genus Drosophila; species Drosophila histrio. Next base: position 823,949 of record OY282580.2, on the reverse strand, counting down.
TATAAACCATCATCTTTTAGCTGATCTCAGTTGTTGCGGCTGCTGTTGCTGCTGCTGCTGTTGATGTGAGCCTGTCAAGCGGCTTAATTGAGCATGCAGCTCAGTTCTTTGACATGTTTTCTATTTGTCTAATTTGTCAACTTGCCTTGTCTACACTTGGAATTGGAACAAAACGGAAATGATATGGCAAAAAAATTTAAAAGAGTTCAATCCGCTGCTTAAAGATTTCCATGCACTAAGCTTTCAAATCAGTCAGAAGAAGTGTGGCCAAGTTTTGTTTGCTCTCAGGCTGTTAACAAAATATTTAAATTGATCTCTTGAGCGCGTGTTCAAACAATGAACACTTAATAACCCGAATTGGGATTTGTTTTGGTAATTTTATCAAGTGTTATTGTGGCATAGATTCGTGGCAAGGCATAGCTTAGTTGGCTTTTAGGGAAAATTTGAATACTTGGGCGAGAAAGTTGACTTATTGAGAGTTTAGAATATTAGAATAATATAGATGAAAGGCCAGAAGAACTTTTGAAAATAAATTGAAATGGGAAGCGGAGAAAATATTTAAAGTAAATTTGATTTATTCTAATATTATAATTTATATTAAATATTAAATCTCAACTTATTAAAGTCTTATATAATCTGAGCTACTGACTGAGTTTGATACTGACACAGTGATTAATACTGATTAGTAATTAATATATATTATGTCTACATATTTCTTTATCCTTTTACAAATTGTTGAATAAAGTTTTTGCCACATTCTTAGAGTACTTCATAAATAAAAACTGATAAGAAATTAACACAGCTGCCTAATTTGTTTTAACAGTAAGCAAAATCATAATTTAATCACAGTATAATTTTTAATATTTACCAATTCCATTCATAAGTCTGGCTGCCAAGTTTTGAAGAAGTCATCAGCTAAAAAAAAAGTATTTATAATTATTTTAAGCTTAAGAATATCACACAAAGTTCAACTTAGTCTAACGATCTTTCATTGTAATGTCTTTAAAAACTTTTCAAAGTTTTCCTCAATGTATTTATTTATTTTCTTCAATATTGTTTATTGATTTTCGAGCACTTGTGCCTTACTTTACTATTCCAATGGCAAAATCGAACTGAAAGCACTAAAAAACAACACTCAACCCCTACAACAACCCTGCTAAAAAACGGCGCAGATTGCAACCCTTTCATTTCCAACACGAAATTTGTATTTTGCATAAATGGAAGCAGTTGTTGTTGCCTCATCATTTTTAGAACACTTCCAACCCCAGGTTCAGAAAACGCACACCAGATGGCGCTGCTGTGCGCTGCCTATCGCTGTGACTGGCAAAAAAAAAAGAAAGAATTTCTAGGATTTTGTTAGCTGCGCTTTTCACATCAATTAAGCGCAAAACTTTTGAATAATTTATATAATTAATACCCCGCTAAGTTGGCCACAACAGCACACAGCTGGCATTCAAGTAAGAGATAGATGTTGAAATAGTGGTTTATAATAAAATATTTTAAATAATTCTGTAATCTAAATGCAGTCATCGTCAGCAGCCACAGAAGAAACACAACAACAGCAACAATGGCGTTGTTGTTTCCATCTCCGCTGTGACAAACAGGATGCGTACAAAGAAAATTCTAAATACCAAAGAGTCGGTCGAGCCAGGCACAAATCACAAATTGTCACGTTAATAGTGGGACACCCCCAGCCCCTCCTCCTGCCCCTTAGCACGAGCAGAGCATCGCACAGTGGAGTAACATAATTAATTTGAGAATTAAATGTTAAAAACAGAAATTTAATGATAACTATATATAAATGTAAAACATACTAAGTTTCTCAATAATGTTGGTATGCCATCAATTTCTCTGATATCTAAACTAATTTTGAATTAACATACAAACATTCAAATATTAATGTTATATATTTTTAAATATAACTCTGATATCTAAGCTAATTTTGAATTAATAAACTACATTCATAACTTAATGTTTTATATTTTTAAAAATATCTCTGATATATAAACTAACTTTGCATTAACTTGCTACATTTAACTATTAATGTCTTATATTTATATAAATGTATCTGCTATTAAACCAATTTTGTATTAACATACAAACATTCAAATATTTATTCTTTATATTTTTAAAAATATCTGTGATATATAAACTAATTTTTAATTAATATACTACATATAAATATTAATGTATAATATTTTAAAAAATATTTCCTGTACAGCATAAACTTAAATTAATTCTTATAGAGTTATAGAGCATTCTCGGAGGCCTTAATATTTTTGTGAGAAAATTCTATAGAATATCCCCCTTAGTATAATCAAAAATAGAGTTGCAGTTTTGCGCATATTTTAAGAACAATTAATAACCGTTTTCTAACCTTAAAAAAATATAAAATTTACCAGAAATTGATTTAATCTATTATTTACCATTTTAGGGTATACTCTAGAAAATTAATTTCATTTCAAATTGTTTTCTAGTGAATTTTTGATTGCAGAATTCAAATCTATCAACCTTTTCTCGCTATCATTAATATTTGTTGAGATATTGGCATACAAATATAAGCAACTAAGGGTCACTTATTAAATTAGCAGCTGTGAGCGATTAGCTTCAACAATTTAAATGAAGTATGGCTTAAAAAATGTTGTGCATTAAATAAGTAATGTTAATAATTGGCCACAAAGGATTACAGTCAGACAAAAGCTAGTAAATTGTGACTCTTCAAAGTACAAAATTTTAGTTTAAATAGGAAAATAGTTAGTGTATCGATATTCAAGTATTTTAAAGCTATACCTATTGAAAGCAGCTTCTCATTTATTTCTTTACTTTTGTGAGACGTGTCCAATTGCCAAGAAGCTATAAACAAAGATTTCAAAAGATATTGGGAGCAATTTTTTAGAAAAATCAGTTGGGTTAAATATAGTGAGGATGTTTTCAATAGATTATTTATACGCTCCTATCCAATAATCTCATCTTTATGCGACATACACAAAACAAAACGACAAAATACCTAAAGAAACACTAGATTTATTAAAGCCCTCAGATAATGGCATAGATATATTTGTAGATATAGATACAGATACAGATACAGATGCAGATACTGAAGCAGAAACAGATACAGATGGAGATACTGAAGCAGAAACTGATACAGATGCAGAGGCAGATACAAATACTCATACACATACACATACACATAGAAATGCATACATTATAATGATTAACTAGATTTGTAGCTCATTAGAAACTATTTTTGTCTTAATTTTGGTTAAAAAACAAATTTGTTAAACGACTAAAAAATTGTTCTTATTTTTGGAATATTAATGCAATCAATTTAATCGATGTACAATTTCTTGAGAATCTATTTTAAAATAAGAAAAACATACGGAGTCATCGGCTAATTTACAACAGTTTTTAATGAATTTAAAATATTAGGAAACATTTATGTTTAAAACCAAGTTTTGTTATTAAAAAGTGAATTGGTAAGAATGAAATTATAGTGTCTACCTTATTATGCTCGCTTGATTTGATTTACACTTTTGCCTCTGTTTATCCCACTGTGCATCGTCGTCGTCATCGTCATCTTGAAGATCTGCTACCTTGTCGCATCCGTCTAAATGCAATGTAAATTTTTTTGTGCGCGCCATTGCATATGTCAAGACAACAACAACAGAAGCGGAGGAAGATGCCAGACGCTGTCGACGCTGTGGCAAGCTCAAGCAGTGGCAAGTTGCAAGTGGCAGTAGTCGTCTCAGCACGTTTCGCTGATAATTTATGAGACGCCTTATTAACATCAGTCAGTCAGCCAGGCAGTCAGTCAGACAGTCAGTCAGCCGGACAGTCAGTCAGACAGTCAGTCAACGTTGGCTTTCCTTCTTGGAAAGCCTTTGCGGATGCATCTCCGCTTTTTGCAATTGCACATTTCAGGCTCATTTTAATGTAATTTCTGCTCTTTAATTTGTAAATTATTTTAATGCTCATCATAATTTATCGTTACATTGCTGCCTGCATCCGTCAGATACATTTCTTTGGCAGATACCTTCGCAACCTTCGCAATGCAAATCAAGTTGACCAAATATAAAACAAAACAAAACAAAATCTCAACATTCGCTTCATTCTATGCAAATCATCAGGCGTTGCATGTGCCTCGTTTGGTGGCCAGTTCAGCGAGCTGGCATTTGCATAAGTATGTTGCCAATTCAATTAAATGCCAACCTGGCCAGTTGTTAAAGCATTCCAATTGTTAATTCTCAAGTGCATTTGACTATAATTCAATACAAACAACAAAATAAAACTAAAGCAAATATAAAACTATAGACTTTGCAATACACTAAGTTAAGAAGTAGTAAATAAATAACATAAAGCAACCAGTAAAGTGCAGTGAGTGAGTGCTCTTTGTAATTTTTGGCACGCCAAAGATTTCATACCTTTACCGAATTCTGATGCACTTTTCAACCCATCTTTCCTATGGCAGCTATATGATATAGTGAACCGATTTATACCAAATTTGGTCAGGCTGTATAAGACATGCCCAGATACATAATCTGTAAGGTTGGTTGAAGTCTGTCGAAAAAGAATAGAGTTTGCTATACAAAAGTATGATTTCCGACCGATAGTTCCTATGGCAGCTATATGATATAGTGATCCGATCCGGCCGATTCCGACATATGTACTGCCGGCAGCAAAAAGACGGATCTGTACCAAGTTTCATTCAGATAGCTTTAAAACTGAGAGACTAGTCTGCTAGGAGGACAGACGGACAGAAATACAGAGAGACTGACAGACGGAAAGACAGACGGACAGACATACAGAGAGACTGACAGACGGAAAGACAGATAGCCATACGGACAGACAGACAGAGAGACTGACAGACGGAAAGACTGACGGACAGACGAACGGACGGACAGACAGACGGACAGATGGACATACGGACAGACAGGCGGACAGACAGACGGACAGACAGTCGGACAGACAGACGGACAGACAGACGGAAAGACTGACGGACAGACAAACGGACGGACAGACAGACATACAGACAGACGGACAGACAGGCAGCCGGACAGATAGACAGATGGACAGACGGACAGACAGTCAGACGGACAGACAAACAGACAAACAGACAAACAGACAAACAGACAAAGAGACAGAGAGAGACAGACAGACAGATAGACCGTCCGTCTGTCACTGTCAGACAGAAGGACAGACAGACAGAGAGACAGACAGACTGACATGGCTATATCGACTCGGCTGTTGATGCTGATCAAGAATATATATACTTTATAAGGTCGGAGATGTCTGCTTTCATGCGTTACATATTTCATGACAAAATTATAATACCCTCTGCAAGGGTATCATAAATTCAATAATATAAATTGCTGGAATTAAATTTGTATTATTTACCAATAATTCTTCTTAAAATTCTTTGATATACTTTAACTATAAATTGTATTTTTACATATTTCTCTTTATTAAAGTATAGTATTTTACGTATAAAATATACCTAAGAGAGTCTAATTAATTTGTATAATATCTACATGGAAATTATTAAACATATTTACTTTTAAATATACAAACTTGTTTCATGACATAGTTAATACTTTTAAATACTATTTATGAAGACACAACTAACATAACAATGCTAATGACAAGTCTGAAATAAGAATGTAATTAAATTAGGATATATCTTTTAATAATAGTAAAATTCTTTTAAAATATATATAAAGAATATCTTTAAAAAATGAATTCTCTTTTAATAAAAGTTATATTCATTTAAAAAATATATAAAGAATATCTTAAATAAATATCTAAATAACCTTTTAATTTGTTTAATTGTTTTGCAGATTTATTTATATTTATTTATATATTTATTCGTCTGAATTCAAAGCCATCAACTTAGTTAATATACCCTTTGGCTTGGCGACATATCAAACAACATTCACATTTAAGTACAAACCGAAACAATCGGTTCAATGACAAGTTGCACAAATATGTTGGTTTGTTTTTTTTTTTTAAATATATTGATTTGATTGGCTTTGTCATTTAAAACACATGGAGACAGAGACAGAGACTCAGACTCCGACTGCGATTGCGAATTACGTTTGCATAAATTTGCTCGTAACCATAATTGTGCATAAACAATTATCATTTGTTGTGTGTTTTTAAGGAGACCGCTGACTTGTAATTATAATTGGCTAGAGCAGCAGCAGCAGCAGCTTAAAAGGATTTCTGAACAATTAGTGGCATACTTTTTCATAATTCTCAAAACCAAATTAGCCACAAGACGCCGCCGCATGACGAATCCCTTGATTGAAATTAGCAGTCTACTCTTTCAGGGCCAAATTACTGTATTTAAAAATCTTTAATAAGCGCAAAATATTGCCACAGACCCACTTTAGATGCACTTTCAATAAAGGGGGCGTGGCCGGGCGTTGCAATCTTGCAAACAAAAAGTGCCGCCATCAACAGCACATCCCCCTGGCACTTCTCCCCCTTTCCACAGTAGCTGCCACTGACTGACTGACGTCTGCCGCATATTTAAATGATGAGACTCTTTTTTTTTCTTGCTATGAGTTTTCCCCTCTTACTTATTGACAGGGCCGGCAATTTAATGTCTGACTAAAAGGCATTGGCATTCGCATTAGCATTAGCATCACAGGTCAGCGAATGTTGAACGTAATTGCTCACAGCTGGAAAAATGGTTTTCCACTTTAACAATGAATATTTAACTTTGGTTCTGAATGCATTTAGTTAACTAACTGGTTAGCTAATAAAATTAAAGTTAAATTCTATTATGTTAAATTTTGTAATTAACAATTACAAGTTTGATTGATATATGTGGTACTTTATTAAAAAATCTCACTACGTATTGTAAATGTGTTTACTTATTATTATTATTGCAAATTAATATAGAGATCAGTTTACACAATTATAAAAACTGTTGTAGAGTTAAAGTGTTGAGTTTTTCATAAGTGTAGATAAAAGTCGCGTTTATTATAATGAGAAGAATTATTTGTCTTAAATATTTCATTTTTAATATATGTAAAAAATTAAAACAAATATTTAAAAAGATATAATGAGACAATGAAAATGTTTTCTCTATTTTTAAGTATATATCTTTAGCATTTTATATCAGTGCAGAAATTGTTAACATAGAAGACTGCAGAATCTATCATTTCCATTAGTTTCTTTTTGATGGGAGACTATTTTTATCGCTGGATTTTAAAGTTGAAGAATAAATTGGTATTTTGAAAATTGAAAATAAATGTAATCAGCGTATAGTATTAAGGAACCTACATTCCAAATTTAAAGTCTCTAGCTCTTATAGTTGCTGAGATCCACGCGTTCACACAGATGGTCGGACGGAAGGACGGACGGACGGACGGACAGACAGACGGGCAGTTGTCAATCGACTCGGCTATTGATACTGATCAGGAATATATATACTTTATAGGGTCGAAGATGCTTCCTTCTGCCTGTTACATACATTTACACAAATTCATTATACCCTTTTTGTCAATTTTTAATGGGTGCAGGGTATAAAAAGTATAACCTCATTAAGATTGTCTGGTAGTCCCCAAAAAGTATACATATTCTTAATCAACATCAACATCCGAGTCGATATAGCCATGTCCGTCAGTCTGTCTGTCTCTCTGTCTGTCCGTATGTCCTGTTGTATGAACACCTAGGTCTCAGAGACTATAAGAGCAGCAACTTGAGGCAAGGAAACTGGTAATTTACCAGATAATCGACTATGGCTGCATTGGCGCAATGATTGGAGTGTCGAACTCTTGCGGTGTGGTTCTGGAGTTCGAAACCTACCAGAGGCACACTTTTCTTTAGGTTATTATACTTTTTAAAATTGATTTATTATTTACAAATTTATTTAGGTTTATACTATTATTTCCTTAGTGAAAAATAAGTAAAGCGTCTCTCATAGTCGACTTCGACTGGTTCTCATTTGATATGAAATAATCCTATTATATAAATAAAGTTTATATCTAATTCGAGAAGCATTTTGTATGAGATAAATCATATAATGACATGCTTTTGAAATTGTATTGTTAATTCGAATTTTACAGCATCTGTCTCTCAATAAATAATTCAAATTAAATATTCAAAATTGCAAGTTAATTTCAATAAGCTTGAACTACTTAAAAGTATATTATATAACACATAGTTTAGTTAATTAGCTTGTAGTTATTCAATCTATTTCTACCTTAAAAGTGTTACATAATTTGATTAAAATATAACTATTGATCATTTTATTTGCAGCGTATTTATGACACCTCCAAAAGTGAACTTTACGCTCTTGAAATAACTATTTTGAATCGTATAATTAATGCCACAATGGACGATTAGCTGAAACACAAAAAAATAAAAAATAGTGAGTAACAATAACCTCGTGATTTCTAAATAATTATGCAGATTTCTCTGGCAATTATTACGTTACGACAGAAAAAAAACTTGGCAAATTATTCAAACGAAAAAATTGTTTAGCTGAATTACAGCTGCACTCGAAATGACACAAAAGCTGGGGACAAGGCGACACATTGCAGTCGACTCTCGACGTTCGACTCTCGACTCTCGTTGTTGCAGCAGCTACGTCCTCGGGGCAAGCAGGCAGGCAGGCAGGCAGCTGTCAGTCAGTCAGTCAGTTTGATGTTTTTGACCAAATCGTGTTAAAACCGTTTAAAACAACAACACAACACAACACGTCGCCAAGTTGCAAGTGCAAGCTCCCCTCGTTCTCTGCTTCCCTCAACAACTGTTTGAAAGCTGTTTTTTGTCACCAAAACTAAAGGCAGATTTTTGTTCGCCAGTTGCCTCACGGCCCGTTTAATTGTGGGCAATGCGAATCGTCAGTTTGAGTTTTCTGTGGAAAATGTAAATTTTGGAATATGCGCAATGTATTTTTATACCCTCTGCCCATTAAAAATGAGCATAAAGGGTATATTGAATTTGTTACACCCTGTGGGGGAATATTAAGTTTGTAAAAAGTATGTAACAGGCAGAAGGAAGCGTGACCGACCCCATAAAGTATATATATTCTAGATCAGCATTAATAGCCAAGTCGATATAGCCTTGTTCGTCTGTCCGTCCGTCCGTCAGTCCGTCTGTCAGTCCGCCTGTCTGTGCTTATGAACTAAAGGATCTCAGAGATGAAAAGAGCTAGAAACTTGAACTTGGTCTCCCAGCACTGGTAATATTTCAAGGCAGATCAAGTCTTTCTTTTTTTTTGGATGCCACGCCCCCTTCGCCCACAAATCGAGAAAAAGCTCATAACAAAAGCAGTTTTGCAGCTAGAGACTTGAAATTTGGAACACAAGATGAATAAGTTGTGGTCGATGTGTCCAGAAAATTTCATTATGATGCCACGCCCCTTTCGCCCACAAATTGAAATACACAAATTTCAAGAGAATTACATAGGGAGTGAATTTGAGCGTCTCTTAGTGGAGCCACAGGGTATATAACGGTCGGGATGCCGACTGTTCGGCTTGTTATTTTTCCATAGGCTTGCCGCGACTCTTTTTTAATGAGGCAACGCGGCATTTGCATTTTGATTGACAGCACTGGAGATTGTTGAAATGGTGGACAAGCAAATGCAATAGTTGAACACGTATGTATTTGGCAAATGTGTTAATGATTGCAACAGCAATCGAAGCAAAAAGATAAATAACAAATGAGGCGACTGCAAGCGACTGTATGTAAGTTATCCTTCAAATAACGTTCAGTTAATTGATATAATTGTTGATAATTATCATAACTTAGTTTTCAATGCAATTACAACTTTAGTATAATTTTGTAAATTATGTAGAAACTCTTTTCAATCTATGCAGTTAGCAAAAAATAAAATTGAAAGAAGAGTTCAACTTGTGCAGATCTGCTCAGCATGTTTTCTACAATGCATTTGTGAAAACTATATTGTATAAGTATTCCTTTCAAATTTAACGTGCTTTCCTTGATTGGTGTGGCAACGCTGCTCAACGCTGTTTCGACAGCTGTCAACGCTATGTACTAAAATTTCTGCTACTCCTTCAGCTGGCAATGTGCTAAATTAAGAATCAAAGGGGTTAACCATACAAGGGTGACAAGGGGTTAACTGCCAGTCAGCAACTCTGCTTTTTAACACATTCTTTAGTTGCGTATTTAAAGGGTTGTTCAGCACTGTTGTTGTACTTCTAACATCCCTAAAAAAACGCATACAGCTTCCAGTTTCCATTGTGCGCATATTCAAATTTTTCTTTTAAATTGGAAACCATTCCAAGGCACCACAGGGTAAAAAAGGTATAAAAGCAGCTGAAAGTTGTGAACTTGCCTCAGTCTTGAAATTCGTTTGTAAGCGGAAATATCTGCATATCAACATAAACTCACATTCATTTGGATTACGCTGACTTGGATTACCTATTGGATAAACATTTAAAATTATATTTTTATATATTTTTATTATTTATTTAACTGTTTAATTATTATTGCAAAATTAGTTTGAGATTTAAGAGTTGAAAATGAAGCCTTGTCAAATTTTTGTATTTCTTTACAAGAAAGGAAAACTGCAGTGTTTTGTATTTAGCAATAAAATATTATATTTTAATAAATTCAGTGTAGTTTAAGGCAGTTTGGCAATCAGGGAAGAGTATTTGGTATGTCTAGAGAGCGAGAGAAAAATATATATATATGTGCATATATATGAGTTGTATTGTATTTGATATAGTATTTTGATGTTTATCTGTTGTTATTAGTGGTAATTTGTGCTACACAGCAAATTTAATAACCCGCAGCAGCAATAAAATGCAAACGCAGCTCAGTTTCTGCCTCGTTGGCGGCTTTAAGCAAATACAAAGACAAAAACAAGACGAACAGTCGGCACCACGACCGTAATATACCCTGTGGCAGCACAGGGAGCCGCTCATATTCACTCTTCAGTTTGTGGGCGAAGGGGGCGTGGCAAAGTGATGAAATTTATTGGACAGTTCGAGCCAAAGCTATTCATCATGTGTTCCAAATCTCAAGTCTCTAGCTTTAAAATTGCATTTTGTAGGCGAAGGGGGCGTGGCATCGTAATGAAATTTTCTGGACATATCAACCCTAACATATTCAGGGAGTGTGCCAAATTTCAAGTCTCTAGCTGCAAAACTGCTTTTGTTATGAGCTTTTATTTGATTTGTGGGCGAAGGCGGCGTGGCATCCAAAGAAAAAGATAAACTTAACCTGCCTGCAAATATTACCAGTGCTGGGAGATCAAGTTCAAGCTTCTAGCTCTTACCATCTCTGAGATCCTTCCGTTCATAAGGACAGACAGGCGGACTGACAGACGGACGGACTGACAGACAGGCGAACATAGCTGTATTGACTAGCCTATTGAAGCTCTCTAAGAATATATATTCTTTATGGGGTCGGCCACGCTTCCTTCTGCCCGTTACATACTTTTAACAAACTTAATATACCCCACAGGGTATAGAAAAAAACACATAGGTGTAACATTTATAAGACTTATACTTTAAGTAAGAAATAAACTCAACGATTTGCGTGTCAATTTGCCAACAGAGCCGCAACTGCAACTGCAACTGTTTATGCATTTTGTGCAGGCGAGTGCAACAAATTTAATTGTAGTGATAGCTGCCTGCAAATCAGACATGCATTGGCAGTAAAAAGCAAAACAAAAACAAAAACAGACAAACAAACTAAATAAAAACAAAAACAAATAATAATAATTTAGAGACTAAGACTAAGTGGCAATAAAAATGCACAACACCGAAAAATGCAGTTCAGCCAAGCCATGCAATGATATCATTTGCTGGATGCTTTTGGGCCAATTCACCACTGCGTGTTGTTAATTAAACTCATTAATTTACCTGACTGTCGTTAGCCAGGCACACAACAACAACAACAACAACAACAACAATAAGTCACAGTCACATTCAAGTAGTAGTTCTTTAGGCAACAAGGAAATGAAGTCGTTAACTAACATAAATAAATCTACAAGAGAGAAAAAAAACTATGATACGCAAACTGCACTCGACTCTGTTATAGGACTAATTTGTTATTTATATACTTTTATTATTTTTTATATTTTTTCACCTTTTGCTATATTTAATTTTGCTTTATTTTCTTTCTTTACAAACAATTTGTTGCTATTCAACATAACTCAACATTGCAGAAACTTAAATTACAACCAAAGATGTTATATGACAAAATATGTTGAAATAAATACCCTGTAATTAAACGTAAATCTCAACGACAAGTTAAAGGAGATCTTTAGTAAATAATATAATAATATATATAATTAAATTGCTGAAATACATTAAGAATTAAAATATAGTCTAAATACCCTCCTCTTGACCAAATAACAATTATAGGGTATAGTCCATATGAACATATATTTAAGTATACATCCATACACATTCATAAACTCATTTTGTTTTTTTTTTTTTTTGTTTTTTTTTTTGGCGCGTTTGTTTCTTAAGTCTTTTGTTGTGCCACATGCAGCAAGCGGCGCATAGAAATATTTTGAGTTGATTTATTTGCAACAGTCATATAATTTTACCATTCATAATCCGTTTGCAGCTTATTAAAACAGCAACAAATTTTCTATGAAAAATTTGCAATTATGATAGATAAATAAAATTTAACAAACATCTTGGAAAGTGCAATGACTACTATTTGTGTAGAGGAACAGACCATTTTCAAGAAGAGATACTAGTAGCGATAAGATAGACTGTTAGTGGTTATTCTATTGGCTAATTTTGTGCTGTAAAAGTTTCAGTAATTGCCTGAATAACTGACTGAATTTATAGCAATTAACTAGTTTAATAAACAAATTAATTTAATTGCAGATATATTTTTTAAAAGTACAACTTGAAATTAAGAAAATATAAATTGTTATCTTTATTAACTTCTGATTAAACTTTTTAAAATATTTCTATTAAATATGATACAATATTTAAATATCTATATTTTAATCAATAAATAACAAATATATAAATTAAATATTATTAACATCTTAAAATATTTATGCTAAATATGATACATTAAATAACAATGTATATATTTTTAATCAATAAATAAGAAATACAATTCACCTTTAAATTAAGATATTATTAAAACTATTTTATCTTTATTTTCTTCTGATTAAACTCTTTAAAATATTTGTTTTAAATATGATAAATTAAATAACAATATATATATATATTTTTTTTTATCAATAAATAAGAAATATATACATTAAATATTTTATTTATACTTAGCAATAAAAGTACTAAGCATAATATATAATTAATCTTTCTTTTCTTCTGATTAAACTCTTTACAATATTTATGCTAAATAAGATACATAAAATAAGTATATATATTATAATCAATAAATATATAAGAGTACTAAGTAATAATATATAATAAATAAGTACTAAGCTTAACCTTCGACTCAATAATAAATTATTAATAATCTATTCTCTAGATAAACTTTTTGTTTTATACTTATGTTTAATATGTTCACAGTGATTTTATAAATTCTCTCCAAAGAGTTGAGAAATTTGAGTTTAACAGAAAATGTCAGATGACAACAGTAAATTTAATACACAAATAAAATATGGCTAGACAAGAATACAAAGTTCATAATTAGAGTAGAACTACGTAGCACTGCCAAAGGCCCAACCCCAAAGCAATTTGTGAACTGGGCAAATGAGTGTTGAACATGCAGTCGATTGTTAAGAAATTAACCATTCAGCTTGCCACATCTTTAAGACAATTCGATGCATAGCTAAATTGCGGCACAAGTTACAAGTATTCTAAAAAAAAGAAGATAGAAAACAACGCTGCGAAACAATGGAGAAAAAATGCCATACAACATGCCATTAGACCGCCCAAGATGCATATCTTATACTTTATTATTTAGTAGGTAATACTAGGCGGCGTGTAGTAGTAGGCGCCAATTGCCTGACATGTAGGCAGACAAGCAGCAAATTATGCAAACTATCAAAAAATTGACAGGCCCTGCAAGAAGGTCACAAATGAAATTAGCTATAATTCGCATTAATGCAAATTTTTTGCCTACGCTGATCACGCGACTTGACGACCTGAGTTTACATACTTATCTATATGTAAAGTCTGAACATGTTTTAAACTTAGGCTTAGCCACGCCCAAAATGTACTAAGACTGCAGTAGTTAATTTGAATACTTAAGAGCCATTGGGTAGAGCTTTATGAGGCATAAACATGCAGAATCTCTACATGTTAATCTCAGACTTGAGTATGAAAATTGCTAAGCTACCTTTTGGCTAATAAACACATTAAAACTCAATTTGTTTTTAATCAAATTCATATAAAAAACACTACAGGAAAGAAGACAAGTAAAAGGGGGAGGGGAGGTGGAAAAATTGCATCTTTGTTGCACATGAAGTTTTTTGCAATTTGCTATTTTTGCTATTAAACTAAAGCCAACATATTATTAGCTGGCTTAATAACAGCTTGGCGGCATAATTTAATATAAATTTTTGCTAGCCTTCTCTAGTCTAGTTAAGAGTAGTTCACTTCAAGTGGTTGCACCTCCGACTATATTTTGTTCCCTCTCCTCCTCCCTCTTCCAACTTGCCACAAGCTGCGCTTCCGCTTCGCCTGGCAACACACACATTCATATCAAACTGATGCCAGGTGCAATATGTACGCGTATTAGCAATGGTTGGATAATAATTTTCTCGGATTTAGTTGTGACTGGGCGTGGCAATTCGGTTAATCACTGCAGCGGTAGTATTAGTAGTAGTATTTATAGTAGTATTTATAGTAGTATTTATAGTGGTATTTATAGTAGTATTAATAGTAGTAGCACATTTAATTTGCATAGTGCCGGAACCTTTTACAGTGCGAGCGATTCATTCTATCAGTTTTTTCAGCAAATTAACAGATATATAACTGTGAATACATCTATAATAATTGAGGTATAATTAACAAAGTAAATTGTTTAGTTAGCTTAATTTATACTCACTTTATAGGCTAAGGAAAATGTTATAATTGTATTAATTATTCAATTGATAACCTCTAAAATAAAACATGAAATTGAGAATATATGTTTTGAGAGCAGAGAAGAAATAACTATATTTATTATATGTAGAAACGATATATTGTTTGATTCAACGATTGTAGTAACGATAACTTTGAATATATTAATGTAAATAATTATATATTAAATTAAATTTATATAATTGTCTATTCAATACTTGGAATAGTTAAAGTAGTAGTAGTAATTGGATTACAAATTGTCAAATATTGCTAATAAAACATTAATTGTATAAGATTGAAGATATGTTATTTATTGACTTGTATCAACCGTAATTCCAACCAGTCGGAAAGGGACTATAGTCGAAGTCGACTATGAGAGACCCTAAAGTTATTCTTCAAACAGGATATAATAGTATAAACCTAAATAAGTTTGTAAATAATAAATCAATTTTAAAAAGCATAATAACCTTAAAAATAGAGTGTGCCTCTGGTAGGTTTCGAACTCCAGCACCACACCGCAACAGTTCGACTCTCCAAGCATTGCGCCAATGCAGTCATATCGATAGTCGACTATATGGAAAATTACCAGTTTCCTTGCCTCAAGTTGCTGCCTCCAGACTTTGTATATTCGAAAATCTCCGGTGTTTATTGTCCGATTGCAATGAAATTTTCAGTCCACATCGCAATTAAACTAAACTTTATGTATGCCGACTTTGGAACTTGTATCTTTTAAATTACTCGTGTTTTCGGGTTTTTCCGATTTTTGTAGGCGGTAGGGGACGTGGTAAAATTCTAAAACAAACTTGACCTTTGTGGTTTCCTCTGGAGTGTGGTCAACAAATTTGGTTACTCTAGCTCTTATAGTCTCCGAGATCAAGGCTCTTATACAGACGGACGGACAGATGGACAGATGGATGGACGGACGGACATGACTCGACTGTTGATGCTGATCAAGAATATATATACTTTATAGGGTCTGCCAGAATTCCTTAGACCTCTAACGCACAACTTAATACACCCATATACTTTTTAAAGTAAAGGGTCTAAAAAATTGTTAAATATTTCTGGTAAAACATTAACAGTATAAGATTGAACTTATGTAATTTATTGACTTGTTGACTTGTATCAATTGTAATTCCAAATATACTTTAAGCATATCGCAAATACACACAAGATTTAAAAATCATTAATATCAAATCTGAAGGCAATAAATTTATTTAAATTTATATAAATTTTTAAACTTAGTTCTTTTAAAATTTGCCCCGCTGAATAGAAAATTCTTAACACAATATTCCATTCATTTATAATTAATAACATCAATTACACACACCTACAGTTAATCAAAAGCCAGCCAGATCATATTTTATAAAACTAACATAAACAATGTTTTCTAAAATATAATAAAAATTCTATTATAAATATACATACTACATACTATATATTTTATTCCGATAAATCTACAATGCAAATCGCTTGTCTGACAAGGTGCCATTAACATGCGTTCATTGCATAAATTTGTAACTAGTATAATCTGAATTTACTGCAAGCGAATGCAATTAAAAGATAACTCAGATCCTGAGAGACCCATAGAGAGAGAGACTCTGAATCCATTCGTGTGGCGCTGATCATGCAAATTTACTAAAGTGTGAAATATTGCAAATGCATGCAGAGTCTGCAGTCTGCAGTTGCTGTTGCAAGTGTTGCAAGTGTTGCAAGTGGCGCTGCATGTGGCCACCACCGATGTTGATGTTGCTTGCATCGCGTCGCGTCGATCCAGACCAATAAATTAACACTCCATTTTCATACACAATTTCTTCTGGCTTCTGCCTTGCACATGCAAACGCTACTCAATTGTTTTTCTTCCCCTTTATATACAATTAGCTATGCATAAATATTTCATATTTGTTACAATTTCCACTTTAACATCGGGCACGCTATGGCCATGAGCTCAACTTGCTGCAAGATAAAAAAAGAAATATACATACATTTTTTTTGTAGAGGTTGCATATTAAATAAAACAAGCCGGAGAGTCGGGGAGGGAGTCGATAGCAGCTATGGCAGCTATATGATTTAGTGATCCAATTTAAACTAAATTTGGTCAGGCTATATAAGACATAAGCAGATACATAATCTGTGAGTTTGATTGAAATGTGTTTAAAAATAAAAAAGTTTGCCATACAAATGTATGATTTTCAACCGATCTTTCCTATGGCAGCTATATGATATAGTGATCCGATCCGGCCGGTTCCGACATATGTACTGACTGCAGCAAAAAGACGGAACTGTAACAAGTTTTAACCAGATAGCTTTAAAACTCAATTGACATTTGGCTCCATTTGCAAAAGTTATAGCATTTTCCAGTAGGGTGATTACTTATGCCCCACACTGTATCTTTCTTAAATATAATTATTTCATGTATGCAACTATTTAATTTAGCTTAAGAAATGCATTTGTAAAGCAATGAATCTATGCATATGCTGACAGCAAAAAAAAACCGTACAATTTTATATTGATACTGAATTTAATAAAAATAGAAATTAACTATATTACTTTAATATAAAAATATGAAATTAATTATGAAATATAAATATAAGTATAATTATATTTTGTAAATATTAAATAGTTTACTTTTCCATTTTTACCTTTTCATTATCTCAAAATATTAACATAAAAAGTAAGCTTACAACTCTAGTAATTTTGAGATCATGATAATTTGAACTATTTTAAACCCTTCATAATTTCAACATTATAACTCTAAGTTATATATAATGTCATCCTATTTCATCCTTCATCAATCTTAACCTTGTAGCACTAGGATGATAGATATTAAATTAATAAATAAATAAACCTCATAACTGTATTCTATATAATTATTTTACTTATACAACTATTTAAATTTTTATAAAACATTAAATAAAACAAAGTCTTATGTGTTATATTTGATATTAAACTATAAAAATGTAAACAATCAGTTTAAAAACACTTTTGATTTGTTAGCAAAATCAACAAGGAATGGAAATACTTTTCTTTAGTACAGAAATGTCTTAAGCTGGAGAAAAAACCAGTTGCAGCTGGAGAAATTAGTAAAGCTTATCGGATGCCAGCAACGACAGATTGACTGAAACTTCCGCAACTCTTCGCCATTCGTCTGGCAGATACAATAAGTAAAAGTACGTATATCGAAGTAATGTCGTTGACAATGGGCAGACAGACAATGAGCATTAGCATTAGACATATGTCTGTCTCACTTGACTGTCTGTCTGTCCGACTGTCTGTCTATCCGTCCGTCCGACTGTTTCTCTGTGTTGCTGTGTGAGACGATTTCAATCCCAATCCCCTTACACTCACACTGTCTACCGTAAATAATAAAAGAAATCGTCTTAGGCACGCATTTCAGTCGGCTGATGGACACAGGACACAACAGGACATCACTTTGAATATAAAGCAAGCGAATAAAACACACACACACACACGCACACACAGACATACGTACATACAACATCAATGGCTGGCATTCAGAGACGTGTGGCATAAAAAACACTTTAGGGAGTGAGGAGTGAAAGGAGTTGGAGTAAGAGGCAAATAAAAAAGAATTTCTTATTACACTCTTATTTTGCTTATCTGCAGCAAAACATTCGTTCACACTTCCCACACAAATACATACAAGAGTTGATGGCCGGGTGGATTGCCACACACACACACACACACACACACACACACACACACACGGACAGACACAAATCCGCTTTTATATTTTCAACTGTCAATCGTCGTCGCAATTTTGCCCTGTTCCCAGTTCTACTTTTGTAGGTGTTGGAATTATAATCAAAGTCTACTTGCCGTTCCCTCCTCACACACATCCCCCCCCCTTAAGCTTTGCCCCACTCTCGACATTTTATTTTATTTCTGCACAAATAAACATTCTTCTTTCTCTCATTCTCTTTTTATATTTTTTATTCTCCACACAAATTCTAAAGTGAAAATTCCATTGGCAGCAACAAAAAATGCTTCTTAATGCCTTTTTCACTTGACTGACACACGAGACGAGAAGCAAAGACAGTGAGAGTGAGAGGGAGGGGGGGTAGCAGCAAGGAGTGGCTATTTCTACTCCTACTCCTCCTCCTCCTCCTCATCTTCTCGCTCAATTCTATGACCTGTTAGTTGTGTCTATTATTTGTAGCTTTTTGATGTTCCGTCGAATCAGTTTCTTTGCAATTTGTTGCATACTTTGCGGCATTTCATTTACTAAATTAGTTTTAGACCTTTGAATTAGATATCAAGATTCAACTAGAATTGAATCTGTGAGAAAAAACCAATTAATCTTTGGCTATACAGAGTGTTGGCAACGCGAGCGTGTGTCAACATCAAAAGAAGATCTTTTAAGGTTAAGGATGATGTGACAACAGAGTTTTCATTACAATTCTTATTCATTGTCTTGATTGGATTGATCAAGCATGAGAGTATAGTAAAGAAATAGTTAAAAGAACTTTAATAGCTAATGAAAGTCATAAACTTCAGCTTAACTTAAAATTTTAGACTTTCATTAGACAGACATTTCATTAGAAATAGTAAGTCATTAAACTGACTGACTCATTAAGAGTTATGTTCAGTCTAAGATGATAACAATTCATTAGAGTTTTCATAACTTGTTTCATTAATTATCATAAATAGATAACTGACGGTAAAAGGAACTGTAGCACTAGATTTTGATGATTACATGACTCTTACTTTGTCTGTAGACTCTAGAATGATTCATTAGAGTTATCATCACTAATTTCATTACTTTTAATAAGTATACAGAATAGAGTAGTTGCTGGATTTTATGCACTTAACATATTCTTTATTAGACTCAAAAGTTACCCTCAATAATTATGATATTTAAGAGTTTTCATTATTTAATTCATTAGTTTTAATAAGTTAGAACAGAAAGATATTGAATACATGCTGGAGCTTATGCTAATAACTTCAATTTTAAACTTCAGAAATGAAATTAACTGATTATTAATAATAATTAATACAAGTCATTGCTAATATCATTAAGTATTTCATTATTTCAAATGTTAAGCAAAAAATCGCAATCAAACTCAAAGAACTTTCACTTCTGGCTACACTTTCACATATTTCATATAAGTTGATAATCGTCGGTAAAAGAAACTGCAGCAAGAGATTTTGATGGATTACATGACTCTTCTTTTATATTTAGACTCTAAAATGATTCATTAGAATTTTCATTACTTGATTCATTACTTTTAAAAAGTATACAGAAAGCACAGAATTTAGTAGTTACTGGATTTCATACACTTAACTTACTCGCTATTAGACTACAAATAATTATGACAATTTAGAGTTTTCATTATTTATTTCATTAATTTGAATAAGTTGGAACAGAAGGATCTATAAAAGATGCCAGAGTTCTTGCTAATAACTTAAATTTTAGACTTCACAAGTTAAACTAACAAATTATTTATAAAATGTACTAAAGTCATTGCTAATATCATTACATATTTCATTATTTCAAATGTTAACCTAAGAATTGCAATCCAAGTCAAAGAAAGTTCACTTCTAGCTACACTTAAACATATTCCACAACATTTTCTTGTTTCCTAGAAATCCCATTCACACACACATGCACACTCTCCACACACACACACACACACACACACATGAACTTATGCAAATTATGGCATATTTGGTTTTATGACAACGCAGCACATAAATCTCGCAATAAGCGTAAATCCCAAACGAACTGAAAGTAAAACAAAGACTAAGGGTTGTTTCATGCTAATGAGCTGACGGGGCAGGGATGGGGGGTAGGGTAGGAGGTTTTACCTTAGCACAAGCTCACAATGAATCATAAGCAGCCACAGTAAGCACCCTGCTGTGCTCAACCTGCTGCTGCTGTAGACATTATTACTTGCCCAGTTTGCAGAAATTGGTTAGAAGCAGGTCCCGCTCTTTATTTTTCCGCTGCATGCATAATAATAACAATCATAAAAATTGCCAAAAATATGAGAAATCTGCGCCAACGAATTATGCATAGAAACATCAACATAATTTTGAGCTAGCACAACTTTTATGTATTTATGACTAATCAAATGTGTATAATTTTTACTAGCCCATGATTTATGTGCGCTGATTTGCAGACTTTCAGCTCACATAACTATAACAGTAGTAAGCAGTAGTATGTATCGACTGCCACCCTTATGTAAATAGCTGCCACCCTTAATTTAAATGCAAATGAAGCTGGAGAAGGGGTAAGTTTTGAATGTATTGTGTGTTGTTTTTCCCTCTGTTCACAGTTTTGTGCTGAGCCAACCAAAATTCAAAAAAAAAACTTTACAATTTTCAAATGGCGGCATAAAAAATGGAAACCGATTTGTTGTCCTTTTCCAGCACAGCAACAGGAGACGATGGCAGAAGTTAAAAGAGAAGGCAAGGTAATATGGCTTTTTATTTTTTATTGGTCGTTGCTTTTAAAATGTAGGCGTGTTTACACAGCGACCAGGTTCTGTATGTGTGTGTGTGTGTGTGTGTGTGTGTGTGGGTCGTCTCATAATTCTGATGGCCTATGCACAAGGCAGAGGATACGAACAGGAAAATTGGCAGTGCAAGGAGGCAAAAGAAAATCGATTTTGTGTCATTTGCCATTGCTTCGTTTTATGTATATGCAATCTAAGCACAAAGGAAATTTCCTTCCACTGCCCAAACTCTTCATACGCCTCTCTCCTCTGCTGCTCCTTCTATGAATGAGGTAAAACTTTAGCACGAAGCAAAAAGTGTTGCCTGCTTTTGTGCGCGTAGTTCAGTCTATTTTTTTCTCTCTCATTCGTACTCCCTCTCTCTTTCGCTCTGTCGAAAAACTTTGCATGTGAGTGCTCTGAGGACACAGCAGACTGTGCGTGTGCGATAAGAAATAAGTAAGGACAGTCCAAAGACTTGGCAAAAATGCTCAATTTCCTTGGGGTTGAGTTCAGCTCATGTTGCATCTGTATGTGTATGTGTGTGTGTGTGTGTGTGTGCTGTCTGCTCTGTTGCAGCAGGATATCCGGTTTCTAACATAGACAGACATTGACAGGGGGCAAATTTAGCAAAGGGGCAGCGGCAAAGAGGACTGTGTATAACTATCGTCTTCTTCTTTTTTATGCCATTTAAATTATACATCATTTTCTGAGAAATAAAGCTAAAGATTTACTTTGACTCTTTGAATAAGTCTTAATACGCATATAAATACTTCTAATTCTTATAGTAATTAATTAAGAAACTCTTGTGTTAAATTATATTAATAGAATATTGTATGAAAACTATATATACTTCCTTCAGGTTTTATTTATATGTATTTTAGTTATATTTTAGCTATTACTATATATATTTGAAAATTAAAATTAATACTTTAAATTAACAATTTAAATAAATTATATTTTATTTTAAATAATCTATCTAATTAAATAATAATCTAAAAGGATGTAAAATCTATTTTCCAATTAATTATTTACTTTTTGATTTATTTATATGTATAAATCTCTTCAGTTTCAATAAACAAACTCATTTCGTTATGTTGAAAATTTGCATAAAAAACAATATTATGACCTCATTAAAATATACAAATCAAATGATAGTCTACACTTGCCATTAATAACTACAATTAATAACAAAAGTAAATTGTGTAAACAAAAACATTAGAGCAGCAAATAAAAATAATTTATGTTGCATGCTTTTAGGCAAAAACTGGGCAGCAATTGAATTTTATGCTCGACGGTTACATAAAAATTACACAAAATTACACAAAATTACGGACTGATGACAAGCTTTTAGTGCTAATGTTTTAGATGGTCAACGGCAACGGTAAATTCTGCTGACCACAGGACAAAAACACGAGAGAGAAAAAAAGAAAAAGCAAACCGGGCCATAAAAATCTACAGATGCATAAAAACCTCTTTCAATTAACATAAAATTAGCATTTCAATTCAATTTATTTTTATATATAGCTTGTTGCCACAAGACAGTCAGTGCGGCAAAGGGGCAAGAAGCTTGCACAAATGGGTTGAAGTTATTTACGCGGCATAAGAAAAACAAACAACAACAACAAAAAAAACACATTTACATTTCTGGTCGCCGCAGCTAAAAAAGTCCAAAGAAAAACAAGGGCTAAAGGGGGAGTGTAGGCAAGTTTTGGAGCCAAAATTCATGTGTTTTTTTTTTGTGGGTGCTGGGAAATGTGTAAGTGGTCATAATAATAAAAATAATGATGCCCGCAATAAAGCTGATTCAAGTCCTTCGCACTCAGAGTCCCATCTCTCCCATCTCATCCCATGAGCAACCCATGATATCTTCTCATTCTCATCCTCTTTCGGCTGCTCATGGTTATTGGTAGCTTCACTGGCGATTTGCGTAAAAAATGGCAAAGTCCTTGTGCAGATAAAAAAGAAAATAAGAGAGAATCGTAGCAAAGAAACAAACAAACAAACAAACAAAGAGCAGTCAATGCCTCTGACTTGAATTTTCCTGGCGAATCAGCGAATTTTTCATGCTGCAGCGATTATTCACCACGGGAATTACATAGGTCTATCCCTGAAATACACTGAACATCATTTCTTAGTACATTTGCAATTGAATAGTTTACTTTCTAGTTAAGAAGACAAATCGTAACGTTGGCTTGTGAATAAACTGTGAATTATTAATATTCACATTCTATACTACTATGATTTTAATGCTAATATGTTAAGTCAATTATTTAGTGTAGTTTTAAAATTTTAAACCATTTCTTTAGTATCTAGTAAAGGTCTTAATTAACAAACTGATAGATTATTTGACGTAAAATTAAATTATTGTCAAATTCAAAGATATTCTGTCAGTTTTATAGTATTACATAGTTAAAGTTATAGTAACAAATAAAATTCACAATTATATTTCAGTCATTAGACGTTTTTTCTTAGATTAATTATCAATCGTATTGATTTGCATATTATTTTTTTAATATTAAATAATTAGCTTGAGTTTCTCGACTTACAAGTGTAAATTAATATTTCATATTAATATTAATAATATTAATATTTATGCTTTTATTTTGCTTTCACGTGAAGAAAGACTTTTTTGTAGTCTTGAATAAATTGTTTTAGTAAACTATCAATTTTCTCTCTACTCTTGTGTTGTTTTGGCTGTATTTTCAACTTACGGGTATGACAATTTCTTATATCTGATCATGTCATGCCATCTTTGCAATCTATATAGTTTTATAGTTATATATATAATTATATAGTTGTTACTGTCAAACTATCCATTCTGCAGGAGTGAAGATTTTGAAGTTTTAAAAACAAGGCTAGTAACCTCCAATATTTAGAAAATATGTTGCTCAATTGTTCACAAGCAAATTGTTTTCTCAATGATTTTCCACATTTCCTCGATTTTGTTCAAAGTTACAAATGATGTAATAAGAAGATTCCTAACATCTTAAATAATCTAATTTAAGCAATTGATTTACTATTATTATCTAATTGTTTTCTCAATTATTTTCCACTTTTTCTCGATTTATTCAAAATAATCTTATTTAAGCAATTGATTTTACTACAATTACTTAATTGTGTTTTAATAACTTTGGACTTTGCATTTCAAATAAAGTTTCAAATAAAGCTGTATTGTAAATTATCAAGCAATTTTTTATATTTCAGATGTACATCTAAAAATTAATAATAATTATAAATATACCATCTATATTTTATATATAAATAGTTATTTCTATAGTTTTCTTTACTGTCAGTGTATCAGGCGAGTCAGATATGTCGAGTTGAGCCCATCTCGCCCACTCATACATCCCGGCCAAGTGTCATAAATTCATAATAACGCAAATAAGCACCGGCAACGGCAACGGGGCAGCTACAACAACTATAACAACAACAACAACAACTGAGGGGAAAACTTATCGAAGGGAACGCATCTAAATCGGCTAAAGTATCGCGTCACCAGCAACAGTCGAAAAAAACGAAAGAAGAAAAAAATGCCATCGGCATGCTGCCAATAACAACATTGATGGTTGAATGGTACCCGCTACTCGTCTGGTATTGGATGAGTATCTCTATGTGTGTGTGTTTGTGTGGCGGCAAATACGTTTTTTACGACTTTATGCTAAGCACTTTTTATGCATATAAAAAAACGAGAGAAGCGGGAAAAACGCAAGCGCGAGGGAAGCAAAGATGGAAAGAAGCAACCACCGCAGCGTGGAAGGAAGGAAGGATATGCGGCTGGGTGGCTGGTTGTGGGGAGGGGGAGGCGGACAAACCACCACACAGAACACGCTCGCAGCGAGGACATAGCCAGGATCCTTGGCCATATAGCCATAATCGTTATTTTGCTCTCCGACGGCCCCTTATTTATGCGTTTTTTAGTATGGAAAGCAAATACTCAACACACACACACATACAGCTGCTGATATCCTTTCAGCAGAGTCCTGTGTGTGTGTGTGTGTCCAGTGCCATGTAAAAAGCAAAGTCGTGGCAAACGCGTTTTCCTTTTATGCTCTCTGGGTAATATATTGAAAATAGCTGTCGAGTGTAATAAAATGTGTGTGTGTGTGTGTTTGTGTGTGTGTTTGTATGCATATCAATAAAAATGCCAAATGTGAAAAGCAGCAGCAACAACGGCAACGGCAACAACAAAACTCAATTTGTTTACTGCACTGTGGTGCAAGTGCAGTTAAAACTAAGTCAATTTTATAGATAATTAAATTATATTTCAAACTAAGGAAAAATTATAGATAATTTAATTATATTTAAAATATAAGATCATATTTAATGATGTAAATTTATTTCTTTACTCACTTCTCACTTCTTTTCTCACATTTCAACCGAACTTTCCTATGGCAGCTATATGATATAGTGATCTGATTTATACCAAATTTCGTCAGGCTGTATAAAACATAAGCAGATACATAATCTGTGAGTTTGGTAGAAGTATGTTGAAAATTAATAAAGTTTTTCTTACAAATGTATGATTTTTGACCGATAGTTCCTATGGCAGCTATATGATATAGTGTTCCGATCCGGCCGATTCCGACATATGTACTGCCTGCAGCAAAAAGACTGATGTGTACCAAGTTTCATCCAGATAGCTCTAAAACTGAGAGACTAGTTTACATAGAAACAGGAGGACAGACGGATAGACAGACGGAAAGACAGACGGATGGACAGACAGATGATCAGACAGACGGACTGAGAGACTAGTTTACATATAATCAGACAAATAGACAGACAGACGGACAGACAGACAGACAGACAGGCGGACAGACAGACGGACAGACATACAGAAGGACAGACGGACAGACTGAGAGACTAGCTTACATATAAAAAGACGGATAGACAGACAGACAGACAGCCAGACGAACAGACAGACGGACGGATAGACAGAGAGACGGAAAAACAGACTGAGAGACTAGTTTACATAAAAACAGACAGAAAGACAGACTGAGAGACTAGTTTACATAGAAACAGACGGACGGACAGGTAGACAGAGAGACGAATATACAGACAGACGGACAGACAGACAGAAGAACAGACGGACATGGCTATATCGACTCGGCCGTTGATGCTGATCAAGAAAATATATACTATATAGGGTCGGAGATGTCTACTTTCATGCGATGCACATTTCGTGACAAAATTATAATACCCTCTGCAAGGGTATAATCACAAAATATTGTTACAACAATCATTGCGTTCGTCCCACTGTACATCTGAACTGAAGAGTGCGCTGACCAGACCCTCTTAGCCCATTGTCATCGGCATCGTTCAATGTTTTTATTTTGAATTGAATTGAACTCAATGAAATTGCAACGATGATTACTTATGTTGATTTTTCGCTTCGCTCTTCAATTCTTCCAGCAGCAGTTTTATTTTATTTCATTTCATTTTTTTGATGTTCATAAATAAGAAATAGTTTGGAAAAGCGCATGGAAATGCTTTGCTTTGAATAATTTATGGCTAGTGGGACCATCAGAGAAGCCAGCAAGTCGTAGTAGAGCAGACAAAGAGCAAACTCAGTTGATGCGTCATGCAATGCAATAAATTTACTTCTACTTTCTTTTTTCTTCTTCTTCAGCTTCTTTAGTACCGATGAATAAAAATGCTGAAATCAGCAGAAATTCATAACAATGTAGAGTAAGCTGATAGAGTATGATGCTAAGTACAAGTACGAACGTGAAAACTAAGCGTAAAACTTGTTACAATAATCTTTTGACATCATTTATAGCTTGGAAATTGATACTGAGAGAGAAAGGGACAGTCAATTGATTGAATTGTTCACATACTAAAGCTTGTAATGGCTTCAAAATAAATCTATAGATATAGAGTCTGTTGTAAAATACAACAAAATAAAGTAGACAAGTAGTTAACACATATATACATAACTTTACTTTTGGCTTTATCACATTTTTATACACTGTGGGGGTATATTAAGTTTGTTAAAAGTATGTAACAGGCAGAAGAAAGCGTGGCCGACCCCATAAAGTATATATATTCCTGATAAACACCAATAGCGTAGCGTAGTATAGCCATGTTCGTCTGTCTGTCTGCCCGTCAGTCCGCCTGTCCGTCCTTATGAACGAAAGGATCTCAGAGATGGTAAGAGCTAGAAGCTTGAACTTGGTCTTCGAGAACTGCTAATATTTGCAGGCAGATCAAGTTTATCTTTAATTTCGGATGCCACGCCCCCTTTGCCCACAAATCAAGTAAATGCTCATAACAAAAGCAATTTTGTAGCTAGAGACTTGAGATTTGGCACACAGGATAAATATGTTGGGGTCGATGTGTCCAGAAAATTTCATTACGTTGACACGCCCCCTTCGCCCACAAATCGAAAAACCTCATAGCAAGAGCAATTTTACAGCTAGAGACTTCAGAGTTGTAGAGCCACAGGGTATATTACAGTCGGGATGCCCACTGTTCGGCTTGTTTTCTTTATTTATATTTATTATTTACTTTGTTTATGTTAAATTGTCCAGTTTTCAGCAGATTTTAATTTAAAAATTAGCTATTTTATTTTCTGTTACTCGATCACTAATTTCTAACTACAATGTAAGTGCTGTAGGTGTTTATTTTCCACACATTCTAAGCATTTTCCAAGCTGCATAAACCCCCCAACAACACACACACATATGCTAGTCACACGCAACTAATACAAAATAGATTTAAATTCCATTTGCTGGCATTAGCACTCAGGTCACAACGGTTACAAAACTCGACAATCCCCCAGAGTAAGATATTAAGAACAACAAAAAATGGGGAATAAAGAAAAATATGCGACAAGGGCGTTGAGAAATTTACTTTTAAAGTGTTTCTCTAATAAATGCATGGAAATTACATGTGTGTGTGTGTGTGTGTGTGTGACCTCACGCACATGTTTAAAATACTTTTCCCTCAACCACAAAAACTTTATTTTCTCTAGCAAAAAAAAACAAAAAAAAACTGCACAAAGAAAATAAATTTACAAATAAAATTCCACAAGGAGCCAGAGTAGGGGAAAAAATGCACAGACCAACTGGGTGGTTAAGGGGGAGGGAGTGAAAGAAATGATATAGAAAATTTCCATCAGAGGGTGTCTGGCTGTAAATCCCACATGAAAGATTACCAGAGAGACAGCAGCATCAGCATCAGAAACCCACCCAATCCACTTGATGCCAGACGCACACAAGGGACAAGAGAAAGAAAACCGAAACGGGGAGCGAAACAAAAATGAATAAAATCTACAAAAAATAACCTCAAAAAATGTATAATTTTTTTTGTATATTCTGTGCCTGGGCCAGAGGCGAATTGTTGTTGTTGTTGTTGTTGTTACGACCCCGTGTCCGGAATTTGACATGTTATTATGCTGAAATAATTTTATAATTTATTTATTTTTCTCTTTTCGTTACGCCTGCCATCAGTCCATGAGGACAGGACGTATGTAAGCTTTGCCAAATGGTTCTCGTAGTATGGGGAATTCCCCCCCCCCCCCCAAAAAAAACAAGTTGCAAACACATTTTACGCTACAAAAATTGGACATTGGTCAGCCCTTTTAGCTGTGGCATTTCCTGACGCTGATGGTGACATCAACTGACATTTTTCTGTGTATTTCCTGTTGGTATTTCTTATTATTTGTTGTTGGTGTGGCAGGGAAAATAAATGAATTCATATATAATGCCATATATCAAAGGTGCACAAATGAGTAATAGTTATAAGAAGACTTTGTTACAGAAGAGAAGATGCATTAAAATAGTAGTGAATAATTGTTAACTTAATATAAAATAATGTTATATGATCAGGCTTAAGATTTTTCAGCTTAGTGTAAGAGAAATCTATTTGTTTTTAATGTGTTGCAATTTTTAAATGTTTATCTTGAATATTAGTAAAGATGTTTATATCAAAAAGTAAAAAATACAAATAAAAGTCGTAAGATTTTATTGAAAAATAAGGCGAAGAGTCGGGACTCCAACCGTAATATACCCTGTGGCTCTACAGGGTCTCGCTCAAATTCACTCCCTATGTAATTCTCTTGTAATTCGTATTTTCTTTTCAATTTGTAGGCGAACGGGGCGTGGCATCGTGATGAAAATTTCAGGATAGCCCAACACTAAGGTATTTATTATGTGTGCCAAATCTCAAGTCTCTAGCTATGAAATTGCGATTTGTGGGCGAAGAAGGCGTGGCATCATGATGAAATTTTCTGGACACATCGACCCCAACATATTCATCATGTGTGCCAAACCTCAAGTCTCTAGCTACAAAACTGCTCTTGTTATGAGCTTTTTCTTAATTTGTGGGCAAAGGGGGCGTGGCAGCCGAAATTAAAGATAAACTTGATCTGCCTGCAAATATTAACAGTTCTGGAAGACCAAGTTCAAGCTTCTAGCTCTTACCAACTCTGAGATACTTTCGTTCATAAGGACGGACAGGCGGACTGACGGACAGACAGATAGACGGAGATGGCTATGTCAACGCGGCTGTTGATGCTGATCAAAAATATATATACTTTATAGGGTCGGAGATGATTCCTTATGCCTGTTAGATACTTTTAACAAACTTAATTATAACTTAATAGTTCTTATAAAAAACTGAAGACATATAACTTTAGACTGTTTTAACAAAATTACGTTTCACTTATTATTGTTGATGAGTACTATGAAAATCAGTTATACTAATTGTTTGATATTTTTATTTTAATTCTTAAGAACAAGTTTATTTATTATAAAAATCAATTATACTAATTGTTTGATATTTTTATTTTAATTCTCCAACATAAGTTTATTGTCTGTTTGGCAAAGATTCTGCAATTACAAATTTAAAACACAATTTAACTCATTCTTTTAGTTGATTTAGTAGTTGAAATTTTGATAAATAAAAGATATTTTCGATTTCTTTTAATATTTCAAAATGTTTTTCTTTGTTTAATATATTTAAACAACTTTTTTTTTCGACTAAATCATTTATGTTCCACATTATTTATGGTACTGAAAGTTTTCAAAAATATATTTCCAATCAAATCTACTGAGCTGACCCCAAAATAGAAATATGGTCATTTCAGTAACCATAACTTTTAAAATCAAATTAGGGGCAGTTGTTGAATCGAAATCGAAATCGAAATGAAAGCCAAACAACAATTTATACGCAACATTACGCAATTGAAAATCGAATTGTGTTTTCATTTTCATTTTCATTCCATACACCACACACAATTCGCCAAATTAGATTTTACAATTTCTTATATGCCTCAATAAAAAATTGCGTTTATCGCAGAGTCGAGTCGAACTTACGACTTACAAGTATTGTGCCCCAGAGCACAATAAATGTGTGTTGGTAATTTTAACAGACAGACAGACAGTCAGGACAGTTGAACTAACTTTGATTACAACATTGGGGGGGAAGATCTTTAAGTGGATGCCACAAATTTACATAAAGTCAATCAATCATGGCATTTGCCAACGTCAACGCCATTTTGCATGTTGCCAGCTCATGTGAGATTTCATTAATATCAAGTTCAGTTTGGTGGTTGCTCCAACTTCTCTGCCAAGATTAGCATTTCGTCGCTCATACGCCCCGTTCGACCGTCTGCCCGTCTGCGCTTTGATTGCGGCTCTGTTGTCCCTGGATCCATGAGCTTGCATAATAAATGAGTCCGGGGCCAAGACTCGAAGGGTGTCATGATGAATGATGCGCAGTTTCTTTACTCTCCTCTCCTCTCCTCTACTCTATGCTAAGCCATGCTATTCTATTCTCTTATTTTCTTTCTCTACTGTTTCTGTTTATGCTTCCACAAAAATGTAGAAATTTCACATCATTTTTCATGCGTTTAAAAAGTGACCACTGGTCGGTCCCCTTGGCAGCTGCAAAACTGTTCAAATTTGATTTACTCACTTGATTACATGCCCGCCAAACAACGTGCCACATTGCCACACTTGCCACTGCCACTGATTTAGCTTGGGGCCAATTGTCGAACGTCGTGTAATTTGCGTAAAAATGTCATATTCATATTCAAGTTGATTTTGATTGATGAGCATTGAGTTCAAGTGCGCATTACGCCTCAAAGTATGCTACACAAAAAGGTTGACAAATGTCGGCAAGTCTGATATAAAATAAAATAAAATATGTAATCAAGGCTTTAAGCTGGAATTTATATATAACTTAAATATATGTGTTTAAGAAATTAAAATTAGATAAAAAACTATATGTAATTAATTAAACAAATGCTTTACTATGTATATACTACAAGAAACTATAAGTTATTAGATGCCACATCGATAATATTATAGAATGGCTTGATTCAAGCCCAATAAATCATTAAATATATATTTTTAAGCAATTAATAGAAGTCTAATATTTATAAAAAAATAAATAAATAAATACAAAGTTATTGATATAAATATAAACAAGATTTATGCATTTCTTCTGCAGTTTCACACATTTTTCCAATTTATAAAATCTTATCTGCTGTTAAATGTTGTTAAATATATTTAGTTATTAATGGAAACAGGAAAAAGTACATATTTTTGTAGTGGAAAGAAAGTTTAAAATCAGCAGTTTAAATTTAAAAATCTAAAAAGCAGCTTAAGTTTCGGTTTCAGAAGCTGTGAAAAAGTTTAAACCAGGAATGTATTTTTATTAACCACGGCTCTAAAGCATTCGACTTAGAAACGCTTGCAGTCTCTAGTAGTTTACCAATTTTATATTAATGGAAAAATATTCCAAGAATGAATTTACTTTGATAAACAACTTGCTTGCAGCCAACAACATCAAGGAATCATTGAAAATCAAAATGAATCTAGAAAAAATAATGCTGAAAATGAAAGTTTTTCAGTGGAAATTGACGTGAGCAGTGGGCAGTGGTCAGTGGGCAGTGGGCGTGTCAGGGGCAGACAACTGGTCAAATAGTGGAACCAAACGACGAAAGTCAAATAGAAAAGAAAAGAAAAGGCGAAATGAGAATGAAACGTAATTTAAAATTTAGAAAAGAACAAAAAATGCGAAACTCGTAAATCCAAAAGAAGCAAAAAGGACACACGCCTGATTGGCACGCACATTGCACACACACACACACACACACACACACACACACACCCACACCCACACACACTCTCCTCACACACCCACACACACCCTCCTTCCACACACACACACTCCTCTCACACACATACTCTCCCTACAATTTCCACACACAACACAAAGTCAAATATTTGATGTTGGCGCATTTTAGTTTCAACTTTTTCACTTTTTATACCCTGTAAAGTTAGTTGAGAGGTATGCGCTATAAAATATTAGTTTCTTTTTTAATTAGTTTATTTTTTAACTAATACTATAACTAAGAATTTAATTTAAACAAAAGTAAATCTATTTATAAGTTTCATATATTAGTTTAATAGACCGCTGATCAAATATATTTTGTTTAAATTTAAGACAATTGACAAATAATACAAGGAATACCAAATTTTGTATTTTATCTAAATAGATAAAAAATAAATAAATTATTTCACCTTTAGCTTCATTTCCTACTTATGTTAAATATTTTGATTATGTTCCAGAAATACTCAAAAAAAATAGTAAGTTATTTAGAAATATCTAAAATCAATTAAATATGTTATGATGTAATGAAAATGTTATTAAAATGTATATTAGTATTTGAAAATAAGCTTCAAAGTCAAAACAAACAAGGCTACTCTATGCTTATATTTATAAACTATTTAATTCTTGTCTGAGGGTTTTTCTAAGTTGATTTTCCTAATTTTTGCTTTCATTTTTTTATACATATTTTGCTTGCCTTAAATTGTATTCTTAGTTGCCTTTTCTTTATTATTGTATTTCTTACAGCAAGGTTCGGAATCAGTATATACGATGTGATATATGTATATATATATTAAAAACATCTAACACATGGTAAAACTCTAGTGACGAAAGCTTGTTCAAGCCCCAAAATTTGTGATATCAAATTTAGTGATGAACGATATTAAATTTAATATGTGAACTATTATAATAAATAGAAATTTGACATTCGGC
Organism: Drosophila histrio; assembly: GCA_958299025.2. Classification (NCBI taxonomy): domain Eukaryota; kingdom Metazoa; phylum Arthropoda; class Insecta; order Diptera; family Drosophilidae; genus Drosophila; species Drosophila histrio. The sequence continues at coordinate 790,459 of OY282580.2, read as the reverse complement.
ATTTATATATCACTAAGGTACAACTGTAGTGACGAAAGTTTGTTCAAGTCCCAAAATTGCTTATATCAAATTTTGTGACGAACAATATTAAATTTAATAAGCGAACTATTTTAATAAATATAAGAATATATCACTAAAAAAAACTTTAGTGACGAAAGCTTGTTCAAGCCCCAAAATTTCTGATATTAAATAAAATATGCAAACTATTCTAATAAATATAAACTTGACATTCGGCACTTGTATAGCACTTATCACTATATCACTTCTTGCGATCGGCCCAGCCGATCTGTCTGCTTTCGTCACTAGCGTGAACTGCCTTCCACAGTGCTTATAATCTGCACAAATAATATGAAACCTGTTTGAAAAGCAACAGCATTTTTCAGGGTATCTTCTAGTCATTCACTTTGGCTTGTTGTTCATTTTAAAAAAGGAAATCTACTGCCCCCAAACGTAGCTGCCTGCAACAATGTAATGAAATTGACTAGTGTGTGTGTGTGAGTGTGTATATCTGAGTGTGTGTGTGTATGCGTGTGTGAGCTGTCTTATCTTCGGGCCAAAACCATTCACATTCAGTTCCAGGCACACTCGTGTGTGTATTCATGTCTGTGCTAATTTCTAAGCATTTTACTTTCGTCGAGCAGTTCGCCCATCCCCCCCCCTTTGTGAGTTTTCCCCAGCACTTGCCGCATATTTGTGACTTTGTGATAAGCAGTCAGTGAGAGACAAGTGATAGGGGGGCTGGGGCAGCAAATGAAATCCAAGTTGATTTCTGACGCATTTAAAAGGCATTTTGATTAGAGTCACAAAATGGCGCGTGGCATTTTTATTTTATTTGTTTCAATTGAAGTTTTGTTGGGAAGAGTATACTGCTCAAGTGCTACAAGTATTAGTTTATAGTTAGTAGAGTCTTTAAACTATTTGCTTAGCTTAATTGTTAAGCATACTCCAATCCCACAACATTTCTAGAAAGTACTCTGTACCCCCAGGGCTTAAAATCTGTTTCTTGATTCTTGTCAAGACAATGGTCTTCAAATTTGCTTTAAATAAATGTCTCATTATTAGCGCAAAATGTCACTGCCACGCCCACTGGTCCAACTACTCCTCCTCCTCCCCCTCTCTCCTCTCTCTCCTCCTTCCACACCCACACACGTGTCAGCTCAGTTTTCCCTTCTTTTCGTTTTTTGGGATGACCATTTCGTGTACCTGTTTTCAAATATTTCAATGCCGACGACATGTGTCCAATCAGTGGCAACGTGCAGCCAACCATGGCATCACCCCCCTCCCCCCCTCTTCCCCTTTTCATCATCACTCCTCCCTGCCGTGCCCTGCCCTTTGGCATTGCCTCTGCATTTTGGTGATTTTTGCAAAATTTGTAACATTTTATTTACACTACTAGTGGGACTCACAGACAGACAGACAGACACACTCGAATTTGTGGCAGGGTATTTCTTGTTCTTGTTCTTATTTGTCTTGTGTCAACATGCCCCCTGCATATAAAGAAGCAACATACACAATTCCCGAAGAAAAAAAAAGTTCAATTTCAATGCTGATGAACATCGTCATGTTGGCAACTTGTTATTTTTCTTTTCATGTTTATCTAGCGTTCAAAATTTATACAATTCCAAATGGGCTAGATAAATATTTGGCAAATCTTCGGGACTGAGTGAAGGGAAAAAGAAAGCTCTAAGCAAAAGTACAGTTGGGATCAAAACATTGCGAAAAGTGTGCATAAATGCGAATTTAAGGCAGAAAATAAAAGTCATTTATATTGTTAACTTATCTGATAGGAAAAATCCCTGAAATACTTAAGAAAATATGTAGATAAAACTATGCAATTATAAAGATCATGTAAAGAACTTTTTATAAGGATATATCATTTGTCAATAGTGGCAAGAAAGTCTTTTAAGTCATCAGAATTATTGGAAAACTTTAAATTAATATTGGAAATCGAAATCATGGTTGATGAATAAGTCTTTTTAATAAAAGTCTTTAACTTAAATATAGATTAACCTTTTATTCAAATTTTATAAGTAGTATACAAGATTTGTTAGCCTAAACTTCTAACTAAAGCTGAGCTTATATGCCTTAAGCCTTAAGCTGAGCGCACACTAGCGGCTGAAAACTGAACTTTGAGCTGAGCTTATAATCGTACACTGCTTGTACAAAAGCTCGCACACTGAAAGCTCAACTGAGCGTATAAGCTTTAAGTTCCGCTCTGCGCTGTTTGATCGATCAGCAGCTGACAAGCTTATTTAGTTTTAGTTTGCTTCTCCGGTGTTTATTGTCCGATTGCAATGAAATTTTCAGTACACATCGCAATTAAACTTAACTTTATGTATGCCGAAATTGGAACTTGTATCTTTTAAATTACTCGTGTTATTCGGGTTTATTCGATTTTTGTGGGCGGTAGGGGGCGTGGCAAAATTCCAAAACAAACTTTACCTTGGTGGACGTCTCAGGAGTATTGTCACCAAATTTGGTTACTCTAGCTCTTATAGTCTCTGAGATCCTGGTGTTTATACAGCAGAACAGACGGACAGACAGACAGAAGGATAGACAGACATGGCTATATCGACTCGACTGTTAATGCTGATCAAGAATATATATACTTTATGGGGTCTGCCAGACTTCCTTAGACCTGTTCCTCCCCTTTTTTTGTCAAAATTAATAGATCCTTATACTATTTTAAAGTAAAACGTCTAACAAATTTATAAACCCCAGCTGTATGCTCGCAAGATATTCATGTGCATAACGAGCACAGAAGTAAGCCATTTAACCCTTCCCTCTCATAAGTTTTAACCCCACATATATATCATTTATCAAATTCATACATTTAACAGCCTCAGATCTGTCAGTGACTGAAACATTCATAATTTCATAGAAATTAATATGAAATCAATCAAGTTTTCATTTTGCCAAATCATCGTTCGACATTTTCACATACGACTGGCAATGATGGGTTAATGTTCTAATGAAGAAGTTGCGCCAAAACAGAAAAAGAGTTAAAAACGAACAAAAGGAAAAACGCATATGAATTTTTGTATGGCATTTTTGTCATGCTCATCAGCTGGCGAAAAGTTTTGGTCTTGGTAATTTGAGCGCACACAATGGCGCATTAACCCCTTATCGCCGATGTACCACCCCCACTCTCCGCTTCTCTAGCCACCCACACCACCCTGCAGCCGATATATCGAAGAACTTTTGAGGCACGACGCATTCATTAACTACGCACCGCGTAATTAATCCTCGACAGGCGTCATCCCATGGCAAACAACCCCCAGCAGCAATTGCATGTTGTAAATTAGATTTTCGTTTGTCATGACAACCCTTGGCGAACTGAACTCAACTCTGGAGGGTTGCAGCGCCACCTCGTTTGAATGCAAAACTGTTCGTTTTGGTCATTAACCTGTCTTGAGCACTTTGCAAACTTCTATTTCTTCTTCTTCGACGACTACAACAGCGAAATGCTTTCAACAAAAGTTTGCAACCCCATGAAAACCAGAGTTTCCAGAGTTTCCACAATGTCATGATGCGGACGCCATGTTGGTTTTTGGGTAGAAAACTTCTTAATGAACTTTAAGCAGTCGCGAAAAGGGGTTGAATGGGATGAGAAAAAAAATAAGAGAGGAATGAGTGTTTTAGGCTCACTTGGAGGCCATAGTTTCAGTAGTAGTTTCAATTTACACAAAGGGGTTAAACAAGTGTTAAGCGAAAGAAATGAGTTCATCAATCAATCAATCATATATTTCTGCCGAATAGTTAAATTATGTTTGGGGGGGGGGAGACGAGCTAATGGATTAACAAAGTAAGGGAAAGGAATCGTTATAAGAAAATATAAGAAAATTATAAACAAAATGGGAGGCAACAAATAAGTTCTAAAAAGAATTTTAAATTAATAAAAATGTCTAAGAATAATTAGAAATGACCGAAGCGAGTTAATTGAAATAAAAAGTTAGTACAAAATATATTGCAAAATATCACTGTGGATGGCAGTCCACGCTAGTGACGTAAGCAGACCCCCGTAGTGAAGTTTGCTGGGCTACAGGCCACCAACTATAAAATTACTGATATTAATATATTTATATATTAAAATGAATATTGTTCGTCACAAAATGTGATATCAATAATTTTGGGGCTTGAATATGCATTCGTCACTAGACTTTTAACTCGTGTAGAGATTGTTTTGGAAAGATTAAATTAGAATATAAAATAGAAACTAAATCTACAGATCTAACTTAATGTTGTAGTTTACATTTAGAGAACTACAACTAAAGCATGTGTATTAAAGGTTAACTTACGACTAACGTCTCTTCTTTTTCTTTCGCCCCAGTATACTTAGTAACCCAACCCTAACTAATCCCAACTCAATTGCTTTAGACCAAAAAAAAAACACGTCGCAGCCTACATAGATAACAATAATAGCAAAAAGAGTGACATTTCCACGTATAAATAAATCCAATAAGAGTTATAATGCCTTGCAAATATCATAAATATCAATATGAACGACAACATTTGAGGACGATTCGCAAAGTTTTTTATCTCAGCCAGAAAAAGAAAGCGCATTAAATTTTATTGATATAAATTTTATTTTAATGGTCAGGCAGGATAACATGAATGTCCTATTTAAAGGATTAACGCCTTGAATTATGAGCAGCAGGCCGGACATTGGGCATTCCACATAAAATACTTATATCTTGTGAATTTGCTTTTTAAGTTAATTTTATTTTATGTGACTTGCCCGTCGTCGACAAACGCGTTCAGTTTTTTTAATGGTGATTTATACAGAGTATTGTTTTTTTTTTTGGTATACCCTGTAGTAGAAAGAATGGGCATGATAGAGTAGTAGATTTTTATTGTATTATTATGAGAGTTAGTCCTGAAAGAGAATACTATAATAATAGTTTAGTTTATCTATTTTATATGCTGAAAATTTCATAAAAATTTAATTTAATCACTTACCAATTGCAAAAAATTTAAAGGATTTCTTTAGATCTAATTACAGAATAACTTCTAGTCTATTATTCCTCATTAACTTGTTTTTTTGGCGGTCCTTTCGCTTTTTTATTGCCCTCACACGGCCATCAAAATTGACAAATGGCCAGAATCGCGGAATGGGGGGAAAAAAAAGAAGAACTGGCCGGAACCATTAGCTAGAGTTAAACCGACTAACGTGTTACATATTAATTGCACATTATTTATCGCTGGCATTACAACAATTTTTGTTAGCGATTGATACGATTTCGATTTCGGTTTCGTTTTCGATTTCAAACTAAATTAGACACAATACGAGAATCAATTTCAAAGCTCATTAAATTTTCGACATCAAGAGCTGATTCTGGTTACTGAAATAAATAGATACGAAGTCTTAAGTCACAGCAAATCTCAAAGAACAGTCAACAGACGCTGCTCTTGGAGGTCTTCTTCTTCTTCTTGGCTATGTGGGGGGGGGGGAAGTCTGCAATCATATTAAAATGGATTTATAAGTATAATATCCACTGAGTTCTTGGGTGGTTAAGGTCGTGCCAACAATCAAAAGGGAGTAACACAATTGTTGCCACTTTTATCAAACTGATTTTGCTATTGCGCTACGTAAGTTAATCATTTCGATTGCAATAGGGGGTTTGTAAGGAAAGTAAGAAATTAAAAGAGAAGAGTGCGATATATACTAATATATTTATAATGTTATTCCTTTTTCTTTCGAGAAATTCCTGACCATACCAATACTTAAATATATCTAATAATATATTTACTTATACTCATCCTTACTTACTTACACTTATTCCTACTTTTATACTAACATTATAATATAAAACCCAAAAACTTATACCAACACTAAATGTAATACTAATACTCTCTAATCTGATTGGGTTTTTCCCCCCAATGTTGGAGCATTTAAAGTCATAATTTTGATTACCCCCATTTCTATGCAATTTTCTTAACGTCCTTCTCTTTAGTTTAAATTTGATTGTTAATTTTAATTGTTAATTTAAATCTTATTTTCTAATGTTATTTTAATAATTTTCTCTAATTTCCTGTCGACTTTATTAAGTCGTACTAAATAAATAAATAAATTAATACATAAATAAACAAATATATAAATAAATAAATAAATTGATTAATTATTTAATAAATAAATAAATAAATATATAAATAAATTATAAAATAGATAAATAATCAAATAAATAAAAAAACAATTAACAAATAGATAAGTAAATAAATAAATTAATCAATAAAAAAGTAAATAAATACATAAATAAAAAAAAATAAATAAACACGTTAATTCATAAATAAATACATAAAATAAATAAATATATAAATAAATAAATAACTAAATATCTAAATAACAAACTAGGATAATTAATTAATAAATAAATAAATGTTTAAATAAATAAATAAATAAATAAGTAAATATATAAATAATTATCGACCTTTGTCATTTAATTAATAGACTACCTAGGAGATCTCTGCGGAATTCAACTTATCACAACTTTTTTGTAAGGATAAAATCAAATTTATTTAAGAGTTTAATTTTAAATACTTTAAATTATACATTATATTCCGATTAAAGAAATTAACAGGAAAACTGCAGAGATCTACGTGAAATTCAACTTTAAACTCAATTTTTTCTGTAGGATTAAATGATTAATTAAACATGTAGCTAGTTTACTAAAAATTGATAACCAGATTAAAATCTGAAGAAATTTATGTAATAATAAACTTTCTAGGACTTTTATTAAATTGTGCATATTCAATTATTTTAAAACACATTTTTGATCCAATTTGATTTGGAATTATGTTAAAAACTGATCTAATGTTTTCTAAAATAAGGATATAATTTATTTTAAACTGAATTAAATATAAATACTATTATTGCTGGCTTTTCAGCATAAATGTAATAGAAATCTTAGCCTGCATTTAATATGAAAGTTCTTTTAGAATATGACAAGTTTATTTATTGTAATTAAATGTTCTGAAAGATCTTTAACATAATTTGAATTATTCCCCAACGCTGAGCACTTGAAATGTTCATTTATCTTTGTCTGAAGTCTGAAGGATTTTGCTGCTCTGGCTATAACTATATAGTAATTTAGTATTAATTTCTAAGATACAATTTTATAAATAAATAAAAATAGAATGTATCTTTGTGTCATATTCATTTGATCTTATTTATTTTTTATTATTATATTTTCTTTATTATTATCTATAACATTATGTATTCTGTATTCAAATTTGATATTATTATTATTATTATTATATCTTGCTTTTCCATGCATTTTCCCCGTCTGTTTTCCCTCTTAAGTAGCGCATTGTAGCAGCAACTACAGTTCGCCGTAGTTTTAGCACTGCCTTTGACAGCTCTCATGCCTATAGATAGATAGACATCGTTTTTATCTCTCGTCAGGCCGAAATCTATTAGACTCAGACGAATCCCCATTTTGCTCACACACTGCCTGACCTGCTCCCTGCCGCTGTCTGTGCCTTTTTCACTGAACATGTCCTTGCACGTCGCCTGCATTTCTAAGTTTGCACATTTGTTTCCTCTTTTTTTGGCTTTCTCTACACACTTTCTTTTTTTTGCTGTGCTTTCAGCTCTTCTACATACTATTTACAATTAATATTCAAGCAACCTTTCTGCGCAGTGTCGAAAGGAGATACCAAGTCCCAGTCCCCCCCCCCACCTCTCCCCCTGCCAGTATTTCCCCCCCGTTTTACTTAGTAGTTTGGCTTCACGCCCGTCATTTGATGGGGTGCGAATTGGGTTCAGGGTGCGATGCTGTTGCTGTTGCTGATGTTGCTTATCCTCAATGTCCAGTAGTGTCCTGAGTTCTTAGTCCTCATTCCTCTGTCCACTGTCCACTGTCCTCTATACTCATTCCTCTGTCCAGTGTGTCCAATGTTGCTCTCTGGGGTTGGAAGGGCTATTCGGTCTGTAGCCACCGCATTAAGTGTAGACATTATTCATTTTTGATGATGAATTTCCATGTCTCACATGTCTAGAGTTTTTCCTGCCCTTTCCCTTCCCCCCGCTTCAAAGAAAGTAGCATCATTTCTGCTACTACTGTAGTCCTGGTGTGTGTGTGTGTGTGTTTCGAGTAATAAGTAATAAGTGCAGAGTTGAGCAAAAGAAAATCCAGGGGAAGGCACATGAAAAAACTTTTAGTTCTGTTGCTGTTTGGCATACAAATGAGTTAAAGTTACAATGTGAATTCTGTAGGGTTTTCCAACTGAAGTGAAGTGAAAATGAATGGTTATGGCATGAGCAGTCAACATAATATTAAAGTGTCATGATTTTCAGTAGATATTTTGAAAATATTTCAACGCTAAAGTCAAAAAGTAGTGCCATTTAATTGGCGAACATATTTCTAAACAGAAGTTACACTAATAAAATTATATATGGCCCGCAGAAATTTGTTGCTATTCAACGGGACATGAAACTACTTGAAAATCAAGATGATTTTTTTATAATTTAAGTTATTTCGGACTAGACAACAGCTCTTAACATTAATATATCATATATACCACAAAAGTAAGACTATGCAGAATATAAGATAACAAGAAGACTGCAAAGATTCTTCTATAAGCAAATTCCTTAAGGTTGAAACTTTTAATGTTCGCAAAATAATTAATACAATTTCTTTAATTACTTTGAAAACAGTAAATTCAACTTGATCAACAGGAAAATCATATATGTAGTAGTTCCTGAGAGCCTCAGAATTAATAAATACTAATGCACAATTTTGTAGGACTTTAACGTTGTGCCTAAAAGCCGAAATGGACTTGTCAAAATAATAATCTAAACTTAGAAGATACATAAATATAGAATAAGTGTCAGCTCCGAAGAGACTGTGTAAAGGAAAGATTGGGGGAAAAGACAGAAAAATATCCTCATGGACATAGTTAATACATAAATGTTTTCTTCAAATTCACAAGCTAATATTTTTAGACACTTTACCTTAAAAAAGTATAAGGGTCTATTAAGTTTGTCAAAATGGTCTAAGGAAGTTTGGCAGACCCCATAAAGTATATGTATTCTTGATAAGCATCAACAGCCGAGTCGATATTGCCATGTCTGTCTGTCCTGCTGTCCATCTGTCCTGCTATCGGTCTGTCCTGCTGTCTATCTGTCCGTCTGTCCTGATGTATAAACACCTAGATCTCAGAGACTAAAAGAGCTAGAAGCACACTTTTTTTTAGGTTATTATTCTTTTTGAAATGGATTTCTTCTTTACAAATTTATTTATGTTTATTCTATTATATCCTCTTTAAAGAATAAGTAAAGGGTCTCCCATAGTTGACATCGACTGATTTAATTAAAATACTGAAATATTACTGCTTTCTCTCAATTTAAAAGCTACAACTGTAATTTCTGCAGTAAATGGTATTTTGAATAATAAAAGAGCACAACAAAAACAAGCAAGAATATCAAAATAATGCCAAAATCATTGACATTTCTTTATAAAAAATAACAAGAAACAAGACAAATCCCAGGATGCCAATTGTATGCCATTTTCCTTCGATCCTCTGGCCTAAAGCAATTCTCTGGAAATGTAAGCATAAATCTTGTGGCTCTAATAGGAATTTGTAAATGCGAAATGTTTATTTTTATGCGTTCTCAATGCCAATGCCAAGGAACAAAGGGGGGAAGGGCAAAGGGGAGAGGGAGGAGGAATGATGCGCTGCTCTCTCTCTCTCTCTAGGAAGTGGGGAAAGTATAGAAAGCAATTTCCATTTCAAGACACAGCAAAGGCAACTAGACAAATCCCCAGCAGCGATTTGACCATTAAAATTATACCCACAGGACAAGGCGCATAAAAAAAGCAGTAGTATGATGAGGAAGGGGGCTGGGAAGAGGAGACAGGGGCAGGGGGACGAAGGCAACACTGTTGCTGCTTGAATATGAAATCGCTTGGAAATGGTCAAAATGTCCCAACAGAAAATTGGCATTAGAAAGTGCAAGAGAACAACAACAACAAAGAAAGCAAAGCAAAAAGAGTTTTTCGGTTTGTTTTTTGGGCCACATTTGTGTGCTCGTTAACCAAAGGGGGGCGGGGGGTGGGATGGGTATTGGAGGGGAAATTGAGGTATAGGGAGAGAAGGACACTTTCTTACGTGTTGGCTGGCCATATTTTAGAAACTAATGTGACATTTCGATTATTCGATTGGATTTAATGTGTTTTATGAGTTTTACACGTTCCACATTGCGTGTATGGTGTGTGTGTGTGTATGTGTATGTGTGTGTGTGTGTGTGTGTGTGTGTGTGTGTGTGTGTGTGTGTGTGTGTGTGTGTGTGTGTGTGTGTGTGTGTGTGTGTGTGTGGCAAGTGATGACAACAGTCAGCAGAGGGATGAATAGGCCTAAAGAGGTTTCAGCATTGCTGATAACACTGATAAATGCAAGGGGCGTGGACTGAGATGATACTGAATGGTCCTGCATTGGAATTGGAAAATTTAATTGAAATCTAAGAATATTAATTAATTGCTTGTCCAGTTAATTTAATAATTAACCAGTCGGAAAGGCGCTACAGTCGAAGTCGACTATGAGAGACCCTCAACTTATTCTTCAAGCAGGATATAATAGTATAAACCTAAAAAAGTTTGTAAATAATAATTCAATTTTAAAGAGCATAATAACCTAAAAAATAGAGTATGCCTCCGGTAGGTTTCGAACTCCAGCACCACACCGCAAGAGTTCGACACTCTAAGCATTGCGACAATGGAGCCATAGTCGATTGTCTGGCAAATTACAAACTTCCTTGCCTCAATTTGGTGCCACCAACCTTTGTTTACTTATATTTCCGGTGTCTATTGTCCGATTGCAATGAAATTCTCAGTACACATCGCAATTTAACTAAACTTTATGTATGCCGAATTTGAAACTTGTATCTTTTAAATTACTCGTGTTAATCCGGTCATTCCGCTTTTTGGGGGCGGAAGGGGGCGTGGCAAAATTATAAAAGAAACTTGTGGTCTTGTCGAGACCTCAGGAGTATCGTCACCAAATTTGGTGCCTCTAGCTCTTATAGTCTCTGAGATCTATGTGTTCATACAGCAGGACAGACAGACAGACAGACAGACGGGCAGACGGACAGACGGATGAATGGGCAGACGGATGGCCATATCGTCGCGGCTGTTGATGCTGATCAAGAATATATATGCACTTGATGGGGTCTGCCAGACTTCGTTACACCTATTACACACATTTTTTTACTTTACCTTATAATTTTTAAAAGAAAAGGCCCTAGAAAGAATAAATTAATTATTATTCTTGCACTTAACCTCTCAGTTTTAAATTTAAAGTTATACATTACTATTTATTTTAGTTGTTAAAATATATTCTTAGTTAGTAATTTTATTTCTTATATTTATATTATATAAAAATAAAGTTCTCTTTATTCAATATCATTAAAAATTATGTAACTCTATATACCTTCTCTGGGGGAATTATTATTAATAATATGTCATTATACACTTTCCTAGCCTAATAACAAAGTAATCTCAACTCACACACTTTCTAAATGTCTAACAAATTTTAGTTTTAGTAAAACTATTAACTAAATCCACTAAATTAAAAGCGCCAAAGCTAAAAGAGAGAAAAAGAGAAATATGCATCGCTGGTTCTTTGCCAATGAGCGGGAGGAATGTGTTCCAAAAGTGGAATCGGAGGATCCCAATGCGACAATCGATTCGGATAATGCCAAAGATGAGACTGAAGAGTTGCCAATCTATACGGACTGGCCATTCTGTGTGACGGTGAGAAAACACCTGAAGGACAATGAGTTTGCGGCCATAAGCGGAAATTGCGATGAGCTGGGAAATTGGGATCCCAAGGCTTTCGTTTTGATGGAAAGATGCCCGAAATGCATAGAGGATAATTACAAAATCAACAAGTTCATTAAGACCGTGAGAATACCACGTAATTTTGATATTGAATATCGTTATTGTATCGTTGCCATTGATCCCGTAATGGATGTGAGTATTATACGTTTCTGGGAAATTCATCCAGAACCGAGATACATTCGAACTTGTCACAATATGCTAAAGGATTGCGATTGTTTTGGCCTGCAGAGTGGGGAGGGAGGAGGAGGAGGTCCGTATAATGTCCATCGTGGCTGGACAACCAATGAGACCTTTGTACAATTCAAGATATTCAATGCACCATTTGTATGGCTAAAACAAACGCCACGCCTACTCTATGTGTATCTGCAGCCCATGTATGAATCGGAAGTGAATCCTTGTAATCGTCAAACCATCGAGGCAGTTCGCCTGACAACGGTTAGTCTGTATAATAGACAATCGATGGCAGATAATGTACAAAATAGACAATTGGCATTTACAGAGGTCGTGAACTTGCAACATGCAACAAAGTTGCACTTTCAGGCACCGAGTGGGGCACGTTGTGGTTGCGAAGATTTGCAATTGTTTCACTGTACCATCTACAATTTCGAGAGCACACTGTATCGCCTGGATCTCTATACGTTTGCCAGCAAGGCGGCACATGATGAGCCGCCCTATCAATATGGTTATGGATTTATCTATGCCAGACAACTGATCAATTCCGAGGGTTGTCTACGCTTGAAGATCACATGTGCCTCCACCCATCTTCCCCTGATCGAGATGATTGTAAAGTATCTTATAGTACGGCCATTGCCTAACTTTAAGTGTGATCTAAAGTTGTCCTATGCTCGCTATTGGCGTCAGGGACATACGGTGATGGACATCGGACATCGGGGAACAGGACCAACATATAAATTAAACGATGACATCTACCGGGAGAATACAATATTTGCCTTTAAACGTGCCCAACTCAATCATGCCGATATGATTGAATTCGATGTGATGCTGACCAAAGATGCTCAGGTCGTTGTCTTTCATGATTTTGTGCTGAAATTCGCACAGAATTGTTGTGGAAATCTAGAGAAATTGTTGAACACAAATGATTTATATATTTTTCCCCATGAACAATTGAATCGTCTCAAGTTGTTGGCCATGGGCGGTGTGAAGAGGGGGGAACACATCATAATGCCTATACAATCGATGAATTACGATGATCTACAATATGCGAATGCTCTACGATTTGCCGGCAATGATGGTTGTAATATCAATTGTGATAAATATCTGGAGGATCAACAACCATTTTCACTGCTCAGTGATTTGTTTGATATGGAAACTTCAGGTTTGCCGGAGAATTTGGGTTTCATCATTGAGATCAAGTGGCCGCAACAGGACAATTGTCGTCGCTGGGAACACAATAGTTTTAAGCCAAGTTTTGATCGTAATTTCTATGTGGATACAATACTGGAACTTGTCTTTGAACTTGCCGGAAATCGTCGCATTTTCTTTTCCAGTTTCGATGCGGATATTTGTTTAATGCTTCGCTTTAAACAGAATTATTATCCTGTAATATTACAAATTGCGGATATCGATCAACCCGTTCAGTTCTTAGATCAACGTGTTAGAATCCTAGATAATGCCGTGTATTTCTCGCATAGCATGGAGTTCTTTGGCCTGAGTGTACACACCAGTGTGATTATCAGTAAACCCCTCATTCTTGGCCAGATACGTGAACTGCACATGCAAGTCATCATCTGGGGTGAGGACAATAATCAGGAAACAATTCGAGACAAGTTCAAGCGTTACGGGGCCATTGGCATCATATACGATCGCATCGATCAGCGGGATCAACAGGGCGAAGAGTTGCAGGATATTATCTGTTGCATCGACTCGACGGCAACCCGAGGTATCTTCAGGTCAATGGAATATATGGAGCGAATCAATAAATGCCGCAGACGATTCTAAGTTGTTAAAAACGTACTGCAAACCTTTTAAATTCATTTTAAAAATTAAGTAAATTGTATGTATCGGAAAGCTGTAAATAAGATGAATATATATTTTAATTTAAAGTGTGTAAATTTTGAATATGTTAGGTATATAAAGTAGTATTTAATCTATTAGCATGGTAAATGGTGTGACAATCGAATAGGGAAAGCACTGTAGCTATTGCAGCTACAGTGACGTCCATAAATGTGGGCATGTGTCGCTGTCGTTGTCTGCACTATTGCAAGCAGTGCGGCCAAGCAGTTGAATTTGTATTTAAAGGTATTTCTCCCTAGCTCTAAAATAAATGAGATTACTTAATGTTTAAGCACTAGTCACATTGTATGGTATTCATTTAGAGAAATCACTTAATTTAAATTTGATTAAACACATCAAAAACACGACTTATTGGACAATGGACAACTGGCATATACATTTGGACAATACATTTAGAACAGACATTTGTTAAGTCATTTAAATGTAGTATAGAGAACAATAAAGGACCAAATACAAAGGAGCCCTGATGGACGCCACGTTTTGTTGATAGTAATAGTGAAGGTTCTACTGACTGACTACGTGCACTTAGCTAGTTTTTCCATTAACTGGGCTGCCGTTGTTAAAAAATTATACATTTTATGCAATTTTGTGCACAATATCCCATGATCTACTATATCGAAGGCTCTACTGTACTGTCCAACAAGTTGAAAAAAGGTGACATGGCTGTCATTTAATTCCCTGCGGTTGTTTTCTGTGAACTACTGAGAATTGTCGTAGTACAACTTCGCATTTTGCCAAATCCATGTTGATTATCGTGTAGTGTGTAGAGAGTTTTTCTCAAAAAAAAAACAGAATATTTGCGAAAAGATACAATTCTTTCGAAAGCCTTAGACATAAAGGGTAGAATAGATGTGATACAGATACGAGTTGCTTAAAGTTTCAGTTACTTGTGGACACGATTAAACAAATTTCCAATTTAATTCATTGAGGTCAATATGCTCTGCCTGCACTGTAAGTTTTCTTTCCACACTCTGACGTTCTTGAATGATTTCTTTCCAAAATATACTAGTGGATAAGATAGTATAAGTATATTGATAAATTTGATTTGCTAGCAAAAACTCGTTTAGCCGGCTTGCATAATTTGTTGACATAAGCACGCAGAATTTCTTTTAATAATAGTCGATTTACCGACTATACAATACCCGTTACAGAATTTAAATATATATGCATATTTTAATTATAATAATTGACAATATAATGCGCTTACATAGTTAAAACAGTCATAACTACAATTATTATCTCTCTATATATAAATTTATATAAGTTTTTATATTTATACACGCCTCTTTCGGTCTGTTACATGCATTGCAACGAATGTAATACAACCTTCAACGCTAACGGATTAACGGGTATTAAAAGCCGCTCTATTCAAAAATAAACATGTGAAATATTTTTGTAAAAACCGGATAAATTTCCATTGAGACAATGCCAGACAATTTGTACCATTTTTTTTTGTGTGGACTATAAAAAGCGAGCTACTGTTGTTAAAGTCTCAACAGTTGCTAAAGAACCTTAGAATGAAGTATATGCCGGAGATTAACTATAATGCGGACGATAAGATATGGAGTGCCAAAGAACAACCGCCGTCTTTCTCAACAGATCTATCCGTTGGCGAAATAATCTTTGAAGAAATGCAGCGGCATTCAAAGTTAATAGCGCTGGTCAGTTAAAAAAAAATATATAAAATATATAAATAACAAATTTCCACAGATTTCCGATAGTGAAAACACCGTCTTGACTCGTTCGGAACTTTTGGCCAACTCCATGCATGTCGCCAGTTACTTAAGAAACTTGAAACTTCAGCAAACGGATATTGTTGGTATTATGGCCAGAAATACGACACATATTTTCGCTGTGGCCTATGGCTGTTTCTTCAACGGAATTGCCTTTCATTCCGTGAACATGAGTTATGACCAGGAAACAATTGAAACACTCTATGACATTACGAAACCAAAGATTTTATTTTGCGATGGCGATGAATACGAGAAAGTTAAAGCTGCAACATCGAAATTCAATTTGAAAATTGTCACAATGCGTAATCATAAAGAAGATGATGATGGCTCCATCAGCATTGATGAGGTGCTAAGCACACCGATTGAGGACAACTTTAAACCAGCGCGTCTCGAACAGGGAAACAATCAGAATTTGGCCATTATTTGTTCCTCCGGCACCACGGGAACTCCCAAGGCGGTGACTTATTCCAATAGTCCGAGTATGGCAAATGGTTTTCGGTAAGTGAAATATACAGATATTAAATATATATATAATATATATATATATATATAATCATAGCAATTTTATCTACAATATTTACAACTCTTAAGTCACTTTCTTTTGCGAGAAAAGTTTTATTAATAATACCATAATTGTCGGTATTTATTAAAACAATATTATTTATATGATATTCTAGAAAACTTTGAGAATAATCAATTAGAAATAATAGACTAGGAAATTTGGATATAAATATAAGTAACTTTAAATTAAATAAATAAGGCTTCAATTCAGGCAATGGAATATAGATTTTTTTTTAATATTAATATATTCATTTCTAATATTTAAATGTACTCCAAATCGGGGTATAATAAAAGGAACCAGCAAAAAAAACTTCAAATATCATATTATCTATCGCTTTTTATCGAGAGTTTAACAAAAGATCTTCGGATTAATTTTATCAAGCACTTCTTTATTATAAAAACCTTTAATATTGAACAGAAAGTTGGTAAAAATAATTTTAAAGAAATGTATCTTATTATTTATATAGAAAATATATAGTCGGAAAGGCTACAATCGAAGTCGACTATGTGAGACCCTTTACTTACATTTTAAAAAGAATAATAACCTAGAAAGAAGTGTGCCTCTGGTAGGTTTCGAGCTCCAGAACCACACCGCAAGAGTTCGACACTCTAACCCTTGCAGCCATAGTCGATTATCTGGCAAAATTACCAAGTCAGTATCAGTAGCCAAGTCGATATAGCTATGTTCGTCTGTTCGTCTGTCCGCCGGTCAGTCAGTCCGCCTGTCCGTCCTTATGAACGAAGGTATCTCAGAGATGGTAAGAGCTAGAAGCTTGAACTTGGTCTCCCAGCACTGCTTATATTTGCAGTCACATCAAGTTTAACTTTAATTTTGGATGCCACGCCCCCATCGCCCACAAAACAAAAAAAAACTCATAACGAAGGCAGTTTTGTAGCTAGAGACTTGAGATTTGGCACACATGATGATTATTTTGGGATTAATGTGTCCAGAAAATTTCATCACGATGTCACACCCCCTTTGCCCACAAATGTCAATTTTTAAGCTAGAGACTTGAGATTTCGCACACATGATAAATACCTTTGTATCAATCTGTCCTGTAAATTTCATCTCGATGCCACGCCCCCCTCGCCCACAAATCGAATTAGATCAAGAGTGAATTTGAGCGAGTCCCTGTCGACCCACTGGGTATATTACGGTCGTTATGCCGACTCTCCGGCTTGTTCTTTTTAAATCTGATTGTTATTGATTATTTTTCTTAGTTTTTCACCTATATTATTTGTAAATATCTATAGATTTTTGTGCATTTCTTCAGCTATCGAACTTAAACCCCTTAAATTTCTCTTTATAGTTTCATAACGACAACGGATGTGTTGTATGTACAAAGTACTTTGGACTGGATGACAGGTCTGTTAGCTACCATATTATCTGGAGTTCGCAGTTGTCTACGCATAATATCGGACAGACCATTTGATCCTGTGGACTTTCTGCGACTTGTTAAGAAATACAAAGTGACGACTTTGTTGCAAGTTCCTCCCCATATGGCGCAGACGATCAATTGTCCAGAGTTCGAGGGTGATTCTCTGCATAGCGTTAAGTATTTTATGTCTACAGGTGATAGATGTCCCCTTGAAGTTCAGCAGAGCATTCGGCGTCGTCTATCCCCACAAGGTTTATTCGTTTTCGGATATGCTTTAACTGAATTGTGTACGGGAGGAGCTTTCAATTTCCATTTCGATCAGAAGCCCAATTCGGTGGGACGTTTAACGGACGGTTACAAAATGAAAATAATTAACAAACAGGGTGAATCTTTGGGTCCCCAGGAAGTGGGTGAGGTGTGCTTAAATACGGGCAGATATTGGGCTGGCTACTATAATAATCCAGAAGAAACACGCAAATTGCTGGACAACGAATTATGGTATCATACGGGAGATTTGGGCTATGTTGATGACGATGGTTTTCTCTATCTATTGGATCGTAAAAAGCATATAATCAAGAATCTGGGTGGCATGTATTATCCATATGATATCGAAAGGATAATCACCAAAATGCCTGAAGTCTCCGAAGTCTGTGTCTTTGGCAACTTTAATCCAATCCGGGGCGAAGATGCAGCCGCTGCAGTTGTCAAGAAACTTGGCGCCCAATTGAAGGAGCAGGATGTCATTGATTTTGTGGCAAAACATGTGGAGAACAAATGGCATCATTTGACTGGAGGAGTCTTTATCATAGATGATATGATGCGCACTTCGAATGGCAAAACGAATCGAAGGGCAACAAAGGCTTATTGCCTGGAAATGGCCAAGAAAAACTGAAAAACTTTTAAGGAAATAAATTTATTAAAGTTGGAATAAATAAAAATAAATATGATTACAAATTAAAATGTTATAAAAATGTTAAATAATAAAGTAAATATTGTAAAATGTTAAAATAAATAAAAATAAATATATTTACATATTTAAATATTATATAAATTAATTTATTGTTTATATTTTAGATTTTTCTATAACTTTGGATTGAAAGAGTCATCTGTAGTTTTTTGGAATTTTCTTTAATATGCATTTTAAACAGACAGACAGTCGAAAGATTTATTAGACCCTATACGAAGTATAGTATCTATTAAGTTTACCAAAAAGCGAAGTTCATTTTATTCCAATTGAATTAAGAGTTCAATTTGAAAGCGGTTTGCATGTATGAGTTTTGTAAGTTTTTCATAAGTACAGGGTCTTTCGGAGTTGAGTTCTCTCGACAGTATGCTTATCCATTAGTTTTAAATATAAATTATAAATATAGTAATTAAACTTATCTAATAAATTATTAATGACTCTTATATGTTGATATATAAATATAATAATAAAAAATACACATTTTTATTTATTACGTCCATTTTTATAATTTCAGTTTCAATTCTTAAACTATATATACTAAGAGCTATATTTAAATTTCTAAGTTCTTTATTATTTCATAACTTTTATTATTTAGTTCAAAAAATAATAAGTAAAATATATTTATTTAAAGCAAATTAAAATACATCTTCATTTTCAAATGCATAAAGAGCTAGTCTGCAATTTTTAGATCAATCAAATACTTTATATTCCATTTTGTATATTTATAAACTCATAACTCTTATTATTCCTCCTTGGATAGGTTAGATTTCTAAATAATAGTTTATATCATTGTTTAATTATTAAGTATATATTTAAAGCTGTTTAGATAAAGAAGTATAATCATTTAGCCAATAGCATTATATTTATTATTAAAATTATTTTATATGCTGCTGCTTAATGGGGAACTTTTTAACTTCTTTTAGTTAAAAATTGTTTTTAAAAATACTTTAAATTTATTTAACATATTAAGAAACTAGTATAAACCTATAATATAATTAATTTATATATTTAATTTATTTAAAAAATATATTTATGTTCAAAAGATACTTTCTAAAGTTGCTATAGTATTTGTACAAAATATCTGCTAGTCTATCTATAACAAAATATACTCTATATATATTAAATACATTTTTCTAACTTAATGAATATAAATTTCACCCCATTTTCTAGATTAAGGAGATCTTTTTAATTGAATAAAATAGTTTAACTAAGAAATTTAACTAATAACTAACGTTAACTTCTAGTTTCCAGTGTCTAAGACACTGATTACCAAATTGTGCTGCATCTTCAACTATTTGGTATGAGTTTCCCTTTGGTAATTGTTGGGTTAGGTTGGGTTAGGCTGGGTTAGGCTGGGTTAGGCTGGGTTTTCTTTCTCCACAACATACATACATATGTGATGAGTTGCTTCCTGTTTTGCCATTAGTAATGACCTCGCGTTTATCTAACAAGTTGGGGAAAATTATTACTCAAGGCAATGTGCAGTCAAGTTTACAATCCCCTGGAAAATTCGATTTACAGTTCATTACTTTTCATAATTTTTGTGCTTGTTTAGGCTTTTTATTCTGTGCCTAAAGATGTCGAATGTTCAAAAATCCCACGTGCCACAGAAAAACAGTAGGAAGTGGGAGATGGACAGTCGGACAGGCGGATAGCCGGACAAACGGACAGTCGGACAGGCGGACAGCCGGACAGTCGGACAGACGGACAGTCGGACGGACACATGTCCTGGGCAAATCTAATTGGACCCGTGTCGTTTTATATTTGACATTTTGCCCTCTAAAAAAAAGGAGGAAAAAATTCTATTTAAATTGTTGAAATCCGCTTACGTTCTTTGCAACGCTTCGCCATGTTTTCTTCTTCTTCTTTCTTTATATCCTTGAACTGAAATTGGCTCTTAGGCCTTTTGGGCCACGTTTAGTGTCGAATTTCGGCACAAAATCGAATTGTTTAGTTTTTCTTTCTTTCTTTCCATTTTAAGCTTAAAAGCTGCTTGCTGTGTGTCTATAAAAACGATAACTACCATAGGTAATTGGGTTCTCTTTTAAGTCTCCGAAAGTTTTCCAGCAGATAATATGCATCCATCACTGTGAACGGCAGTCCACGCTAGTGACGAAAGCAGACCACATAAACTCATCTATTTTATTCACATATTTAATGTGTTTCCATGGAAATCGATAATATGCAAATACTTAAGCCAAGTGTGGGGAGGGGGAGGCGGAGGCAGAAAGAATCCCTAACCACACACACACACACACACACACGCATAAAACAAACAGCCAAGCGTAGAGTCCCTCGTCCCCTTTCCCCTTCCACACACATACTCCCACACACACTCACATACTCCCACACACACACACACACATACACACACATAAACTAAATAACTAAATACGCATTAGCATCCTGTCGGATTTTCCTTTATTATTGCTGCTGTTTCTGCTATAGCGAATGAGAAGAAGAAGAAGAGGGAGAGAAGCAAGAAGCGTTTCGTTGCACAGTGGCGCAAAAGTGCAAAAGTGCAAGTGAATTGACTAGAAAAATAAATAAAAATCATTTAAGATCAACTCTAGATTTTGAAAATTTTCATTATTACTAATATTAAAATTAAAGTTATTTAAGTAAATTTACAAATTCAACATTTTTAATATTAATAAATTTGTTTCTTATTATTTAATTTTATTTGAATTTTTTTTATTTTAATACTATTTATTAATATAAATATATATTTTTTTTAAATATTAAAATGATAGTTATTTAAATAATTTACCAAACATTTCAATTTACATTCTTATATATTTCCTGTATTTCTTTTATTATTTAAAGAGAGTTTCGGAGGAACAACCAAAATTTATTTGACATAAATATTATTAATAATATTAATTCATAATAATATTAAATATAATATTATTATTTTATAAATAATAGACCGTAAAAGGTCTAAGAAAGTCTGGCCGACCCCATAAAGTATATATATTCTTGATCAGCATCAACAGTTGAGTCGATATGGCCATCCGTCTGACCATCCATTCGTCTGTCCGTCCGTCTGTCTGTATAAGAGCCTAGATCTCAGCGACTATAAGAGCTAGAGTAACCAAATTTGGTGACAATACACCTGACAGGCCATCACAAAGGTTAGGTTTGTTTTAGACTATTTATTCCTTATTATTATTTCCCTTTTAAAGAATAAGTAAAGGGTCTCTCATAGTCGACTTCAACTGGTTATTATTTATTTACTACAAGGTTATTTGATATATTTTAGGCACTAGTCACAATAACAGTTAATTGTACAATAAAAGAATTCTTAATTATAACGTTATAGTTTAAAAATGTTATATATATATATATTTTTATTCATTTTTATTTGCTTTTTTTTATTCATACACATTTTCTGCAGACATTGCCCCACTGTGCCACTGGCAAAACTTTAGTGAACCAAATTTTTTTGGGGGAATGGCAACAAATTTCAGCGAATGTATGCAGAGTGTGACCGAAAGCATTATTAATAGAGAATGTTGGCAACTAGACACACACACTCAAACTCTCCCTATCTTTCTCTCTCTCTCTCACACACAGGCAATAAGGACATTCATCTTCATAATTATAGGCAAAAGTGGGGAGAAAGAGAAACGAAAATAAACGAAAGTTTTGCATACGTCTGTCGATGAGTGCGTGCGACTGTGTGTGTGTGTGTGTGTGTGAGTGTGTGTGTGTGTGTGTGCATAGTCTGGGATTTTATGGAAATGACAGTTAAGCTCAGGCGCAAAACTGGACGCTGGTCGCCACCCTAATGAATGCTGCGTGTTTGTCCGTGTGCGTGTGCGTGTATGTGTGAACCGGCGTCGAAATGCAATCAAATGGAAATTGTTAAAGAAAGCAACAAGAATTTAAGGCATACGCTCCACTGACCACTGACCTCTCCCCTCCCCCCAACATCCACACACACACACACGCACTAATTACGCCGAAAACATGTCTTTCCCTTATTTAGTTGGTTTTCCCATCATTTCTTTCTCAATTTTTTCTTTGGCGTTGCAATTTAAATGATGTTGCAGTCTTCAAAGGAATTGGCGGCCGTCGTTGTTATTAAATCGGCTTAATTCTAATCCAAAACACGTTCCAAGGCAGTCGAGTGGTCAGCCATGTGTGTGTGTGTGTGTGTGTGTGTGTGTGTCCAGGGGTGGATTGTTGATCATTAGCACGATTTGTAAGCTAAAAATGATTTATTTTATTTGGCAAATTGATAAAGTATGCCATTTTCAAGCAAACAGCAAGAATATCTTTTAAAAAAACAAACAAAACTATCATTATTCCTTAAATTCAAAGTAAACTCGTCTAACTTTCAAACTTAACAGCTAAAATGTGTAACAGTGGCTCAACTGTTGACAGTGCTAACTATATGCTCAACAGTTGCGCAGACCGAACGCAGCGTGTTGCAGCTATAGGTTGAATAAAAATAATTATCACTCACTTTTAATCGATAAAGTATACTATTTTCAAGAAAATAGTAAATGTTTAAAAAAATACAATAACTCTCAATACTTTTTAAATTCAAAGTAAACTTGTCTAAATTCAATCTTTCAAACTTAACCGCCAATATGTGTAACAGTTGCTCAACTGTTGATAGTGATCAGCGCTAGTAAGCAGTTGCTCAACAGTTGCGCAGAACGAACGCAGCGTGCTATAACTATCGGTTGTATAGCAATACTCACGAAAGTGTCACGACTCACATTTAATTTAATAAATAATACAAAACTATCGCCACTAAAGGTTTTCGATAGTACTGCCACAACAATTTAATACTGTCGAGTACTTAATGCTAATGAATAAATACTTTTCAATAATTTATTAATTTATTAATGCTAAATAATTAATACACATAAATAAAAAAACGATGTTCGACTTAATTGTAAAAGAAATACATACATAATATGTTATTACTTGTCTTGAATTTAGAGAAATAAAAAAAATAAAACATTCTACTTCTATTTATTCACGTCATAAGCCGTCGTCAGTTTTAGTTAAAGAGTTATCAAAATCAAAAACCTTACCTCTGACGTCACCAGTTAGTGCGCCACCTTTTGGCTACTTGCGTAAAGTACGCCATCTATGTTTTGTTCTGACATTGACACTATCGATAGTCAGTTTTGCTGATAAAAATTCAAATACTTTTGGCAACCATAAATAAAGATTTGATATTAGCTCATAAACATTA
This sequence comes from Drosophila histrio, assembly GCA_958299025.2. Taxonomy (NCBI): domain Eukaryota; kingdom Metazoa; phylum Arthropoda; class Insecta; order Diptera; family Drosophilidae; genus Drosophila; species Drosophila histrio. The sequence continues at coordinate 766,736 of OY282580.2, read as the reverse complement.
AAAAATATTTTTCTGTTTACTACATTTCATGTTTTCTTTTGTTATTTTATTAAGAAAGATAAAACACCAATTCATAAATAATAAATATATTTTCCTATCGTTATTTTTCGATAAGAAATACATTTCAAATACCAGCTCTTTATAGTGTTGCACAACAGCTGCTTACTTCATTTTGCTATCAATACAATAAGGTTTCTTGACAATTTCGCGCTTTCCAGTTGTTGGTCACACTGCAGCACAATCAGTGTTGCATCCAAACGAGTGTCTATCGCCCGACCGCCACAATCTGTCGACCGTTCGGAGCCTGCCGTAAAAATTTCAAGGTGAAAAGTTTGTAAATTGAAAATAGCAACAAATACCGCAAGCACCAAGCATATTCTAAGTAAATGGCAAGCAAAGTGTTAAGCACTAAATAAATAATATAAAACGAAATTCGCACACACAATGAAAAAGTAAAAAAAAACAGCAGAGCAAAAAAGAAATAAAATGTGTAAAGTGAGTGCATATGAGTGTGCTCCGTGTGTGTGTGTGTGTGTGCGTGTCTCTCTACATTTGGTGTCTGTGTGTGTGTGCGTGCAAATTGAATAAGAAACGGGCACAAAACGGCCAACAAAACCAACAATGCAAATTGCATTTAAGCTCGAAATGTGAATATTTTACTATCAACATAATAATGTGTAGAACAATTGTGTTAAACAAATGTTATTTAATTTAAGCACAATTCTGTGCGCGTTTTGTTGCTGGACGCCGACGACAGTGTGCGAGTATATGTGTATGTGTACATGCGCGCGTGTGTGTGTGTGTGTGTAGTGAAAAAACCTAAAAATTATTTTGGAAGCCATTTGGCGACGTCGTCGTCTTCGCCGCAAATTGTTTAATACCCTTTATTGTTGTTGTTGTTTCTGCTGTTTAAAGTGGCTTGGCCTTTTCTTCTCTGCTCTTTTTTATTTTTTGCAAAAAAAAAAAATTTTTTTTGCGAATTTGCCTCGCACGAGATTCGTTTACTTAATGCGCTCTCGCTCTCTTGCCACTCGCTCTCACACGCGCGCTCTCTCGCTCGCATTGTGCTCTCGCACTCGTTGCGCTCTCGCTCTCTCCGCTCACGTCAAAATCTTTTTTTTTGTTCCTTTTGTCCGATTTTTTTTTAGTTGCAAAACGAAAATTCAACATATTTCTTTTGTGGCGTTCAGTTTTGGTTATAATTTCATTGAATTTAAATGCATAAAAACTGGAAACTGTCAAGTGTAAGTTTAGTTGCATATTAAAATGCTTAAAAATTGAAACAGACAGAGCAGCAACGTCGCTGTCGCTGACGGCGTCGCAGTCGCAGTTCGTTGTAAGCTGCACAGTGCAACAAATCGATGTGAACGTCAAACCCCAAAAGAAAATGAAAGAAAACCACAAACAAGAGTTAAAACAATTATATGAAGCAAAAATAAACATAAATATAATAATAAATCTATAGTGTTTGTAAATGTGCTAAACAAATAACAGAGATTCATTTAAAATAAAGTAATGTGTGTGCGTGTGTGTATGAGCGATGCGTCGTCGTTGTCGTCGACGTCAACGTCGATATCCGCCCATCCTTGCAGCTGTTGTTGTTGTTGTTATTGCAGCCGCAACAGAATTAAACGCGTTGTTGTTGTTGTTACAATTTTCGTTCACTTTCGCTTCATTTTCGTCGCGTTGTTATTGCTGCTTGCACTTTGTACCTTTTTTACTTGTTGTTTCTGTCTTACACACATGTGTATAGATTTTTTCCATTCTGATTGGATTTGCTATTGGCATTGTTGTTGTTGTTGCTGTTGTTGTTAGCAGAAACAGCTGTCAAAGCAATTTAGTCATTTTGTTTATAACTAAATCAGCTGTTTCCCCACATTGTTTACACTCGGACAGTCACTTTTGATAACTCCATTAAAATAGTAGCAGGAATTTAACACAAGTTCTTATTCCAATTAAGGTAATAAGAAACTTGCGTCGTTATTTTCTCTTTATGCCTAAAACTTGTCAGCCCATTTACGGTATATTAACGGTGAGTGGAGAATTAGAAAAACACAATAAAGCGGAAATCGATGCTTTAACAATCGATAGGTTTAAGTAATTCTCCAAAAGCGTAAAGAAATAAAGCGGAAAATATAAAATAAATATGATAAATAAGTATATCTACATAAATTTGTATAAATTAAAATATTTACAACTCTTATTGTTTTTATATTTATTTTTAAATTCGCATTTTTTTAGCTTATTCAATTTTATGATTTTTTAACAATTGTTGATAATATATATATATATATATAGTAACCATTTTTCTTAATTTAAAATTGCTTGTTCTTTATAAAAATATATTTTATTATATTTTAAATATTTAATTAAAGTTTTATTTTTAATATAAACTTTAAATTCAAATTAAAATAGTAGTAAAATAAATTTTATGCTGCTAGAATGATTAAAATAAATCGATAAATTATTTAAAACAAGCGTTAAACAGATAAATATATATGAAAATTCTAATTTCCTTTATTTAACTAATAATTTGAATATTTTCGCATATTTAACACTTTTAACAAAATATTTATTGTTAATATTTCACTTTAAATTGTTAAAAATTGTGTTATATAAACTTATAATGCAGTCTCAACTATTAACTGTTAATTAAATAAATATTATGCTGCTAGAAAACAATCGTTAAATCGATAAATATATTGAAATAACTATTTGTCTTATATTTTAAATATTTAATTAAAGTTTTATTTTTAAAATAAAACTTTAAATTTTCAATATTTACGTGTGTTATAAATTTCAATTCAAATTAAAATTGAAATCTCAACTCTTGACAGTAAATAAATAAATATATTATTTAAAGAAATCATTAGATCGATTAATAAATATGAAAATTGTTATTTCCTTAATTTAACTCGTAATTTGAATATTTTCTCATATTTAACACCTTCAAAAATATATTTAAATATAAATCATAGTCTCAACTCTTAATAATAAATAAATAATTCGTAGACTGCTAGAAATCGATAAATATATAGGGAAATCGTTATTTCCTTAATTTAACTTAAGATTCTGCATTTCTTATCAGCACATAAAGTTCAAAGAACTTGCTAATTGGAATATGCTGCTCAATTCAATGTCGAGCGTTGTCTTATTGGATATGCAGAGTTGCAAGCAGTTTTTGCAAGCAGTCTCTATGATTAACCTTGAACTGATGTTGCTGTTGCTCTTGTTGTTGTTGTTGATTCAGCAGAGTTGCTTAGTCACAATGTAGTGTTGTCTCTCTGTGTCTCAGATTTCCTACTATATTCTCCTTATATCGTGGTTAACTTTATAATTCATTGCTGTCTCAGGCAACAATTTGTAATCGTTGCCGAGTTGTGATTTCTGTTCAGAAATTTGATATGTATCGATAACTGTTTAATCAGGGCGGCAACTCTATGCAACTAACTGTCATTTGTTGATGTTGAAGGGGGCAGGGAAAGGGAAATGTGCGCAGAGTCACGTCTGCAACGTCTGTCAAAATTGTATTGTAAATAGAAATATTTATTTATTTGTTTGAGTTTATTTTTGATTCTATTTACTTTGATAATTGAACATTTCCATAGAGTGCGGTGATTTTTGTATCTTTTGGATATGCAATATCTTTTGGCATTTGGTTACTTTACCACTTCCTTCTTCTGCTACTCTTTCAGCTCTCTGTGCCTCCTACGCTTTTCGTGAGTCATTTTCGTCTGTTTAATTAAATTGCATTAAATTTCTTTGTCGAAGTTTTTGATTTTGCATTTCACTTTGACCTTTTCCCTTTTGCTCTTTATCTTCGTTGTTGCGTTGTCGTCGTTGTCGCTATCATCAATATTGATTACCGGCAGCTGTCTTCTTCGTCTTCTTTTTCTGCCAGTGCTAAAGAGAGAGAGAGAGAGAGCGAGCGAGAGAGCGTGCCGACAAACGATTTATGCTCTCAGCATTTTGCACTTTGTGCTCTGCCTTCTGCTCTCTCTCTCTGTCTGTCTCTTACTCTGCCGATTTGCCAATTTGCACTGTTTGTTTGCTATGTTCGCCCACCGCCCCCCTCACCCCTTTGGCAGCCCTTTCCCGCCCACTTGTAGGCGCCCACGTTGCTGACTGCGTTACGCGTGTCTCTCAGCCAGTGTTGCCAACTATTTTAGGGTCTAAGAAAGCTAAATAAAAGCTACAAATAGCTAGAAAAAGCTATTATAGTGTGTAGGTGTTTGTGCCCATTTAAAATGGGTATAATGGCTTTGTGCAAATGTATGTAACAGTCTTAAGAAGGCAACTCTGACCAATTATTAATTTCTGAATCGGTATTTTGTATTATTATTTTATTAATAAATAATCATTTGACTATGATTATTCACTGTGATAATTGTGTGAAAATTTATATATTTTAATAAAAATCAATTTTAACATATATATAATACATATTACATTTTAACAATTTAAAATGTAGGCAACCGTTTTCCCCTTGTATCTTAATTCTTTAAATATAGCTATAATTTCTGTAATTCTTTAAATATAGCTATAATTCCCGCCAGTCTCTAAGCACAATTCGAGACCAGTGAGACCAGTGTTGCCAGAGTATTAAAACATATAGCTAGAAAAATGTTTAAATATATAATTATATATGAAGAGCGCTTTAAAAAGGCCTATAATCGGCCAAAATTCTGTTTTAAAATTGGTAATTAAATTAATTGATTAAAGTAACTAATTAAAATACAAATTGTTCTTTTTAACTTATTAAAAAAACATATTTCGTCGATATCATATTTATTGTAATATATATTTATTTGTTATTATTAATATATATTTATAATTATTATTATTTGATATCTTATTTAAGTTATTATATTTAAACTAGTCAGATTTGTAGCCAATAGTTTTTTCAATTGAGTTTGGCAACACTGGTCTCAGCCTCTGTCTGCAGTGTGTGAGTGTGTGTGTGTGTGTAGGCCAACAGGCTGCCTCACTCTCTCTCGCTCTCTCTCCCTCCACCTCTGGCCCTCTTTCTCTTTTAGTTTTTTCTCCTCTGCTCTATGGGAAAATTGTTGCAATTTGTTTAACGCGCATTCGCTCTCCATCTGTAATTTTTCTTCTCGTTCTCACTCTCTCTCTCGCTGATTCTCGCTCTCTCTGCCTCCCTTTCTCCTTCTTTCGCTCATTCGCTCTTCTGCTGTTTTATCTGTTGTTGTTGTTGTAGTTGTTCTTCATTATATTTTTTTGCTTCATCGATTTTATACTTGGTCGTTGCAATTAGTTCTTCTGCTGTTGCCATTTCTTCACTGCGCTTTGTTCTTGTTGCAGTTGCAATTGTTGTTGTTGTTGTTCTTGTTGTTGCCTCCTCTGTTGAGGCAGGCGTCACCTTCCATGGCAAATTGTATCTGTTGGATACTTAGATAGATAACTATACATATAGTTTGTAAGTGGCATTGTAGCACCTAGCAGATATTCCTTGATTATGGGCCACTGCTCCTATAACCCACTTGATGTGGCATGTCTTTGTAGCAGAGACATAAATAAATATCAGTTATCGTGGATAACAAGGCAATGTTCATCTAAATTGTTCTAGCTGTGATTACCCGTATTTAAGTCGTTAAGATTTAATGAATAATATCTGTTATCGATCGAGTGATGCTATCGATTAATTATAAATGCTCAGAATGGTTTAGGAAACTTTAAAGAGGGAATAAAATTAAATTATAATACGACATTCTAGATTTGAAAACAAAATTACTTGAAGTTAACGCTATTATCGATCAACATTATTATTGAATAATTATAAATGTTGAGAATGGATCATTAGACTATACAATTTATTAGTTTAAATAATAGATAACAAGATTCTGGATTTCTACAACTGCTTGTTATGTTTTGACCCGTTAAGTTATTTAGAATAATATGTATTATTGACTTAAGATCGTTTCGATTAATTATATATGCTGAGAATAGATTATAAGAGTTAAAAATCGTAGAATGATATATATATATAGATTTGTTCGACACGTCTTCACGTTGTTATTGATAGATGATACTATTGATTTATTATAGATGTTAAGGAATGAGAATGGGTCTATAATAAACTATTTGAATTAATTTCCAAGATATAAGAACATTCTAGATTTATTTAGCTGTTCATTATATTTTTACACTGTTGAGTTACTTAACACAATGATGTTATCGATTCAAAATATTAACTATGCCTTATATATGATGAATATTAATAATAGAACTATAGGACTATACTATAAATTGTTTTCTTTGGAAATAGATGTCTTCTTACTGAGATTTAAGCTCAGTGCAGACGACGACTTTTTAAACGACCATCGGTGAAAGCCGTAACTTTTTATTTCTTAGTATTTACACATGAAACCGACGGTTTTTTTAACAAAAAGTGTCGGTGAAAAAGTGGTCATCTGCACTGAGCTTTAGAAAAACAGTATTATAGATAATCGCTAGAATTGATTATCTAGTTTATACTAAAAACAGCTCAAATATCTAAGGAAAAGGAATATATTTCATTAATTTTAACAAAAAGTGTCGGTGAAATAGTGGTCATCTGCACTGAGCTATAGAAAATCAATAATATTATCTAGTTAATAATAAAAGCAGCTCAAATATCTATGGAAAAGGAATATAATTCATTCATTTTAATAAAAAAAAGTGTCAGTGAAAAGATGGTCATCTGCTTTATCTCAGCTTTAGAAAAACAATGATATTATCTAGTTAATAATAAAATCAGCTAAAATATCTATGGAAAAGGAATATAATTCATTAATTTCAGTCAGATAAACCCACATTCTAGATTTGTTTTGTTTTTGTATCTCAAGACAATTTGCCATTTGCGAAATGATCGCTGATGAATTCTCTGATCTTAACCTCCATTCTCCAGCCAAAGAACAGCAGCACCAACAACAATAATAATACATTTTTGTTACCTGCGCAAGAACAAGGCCAATAGACTCTCGACATCACCTGCTGCTGAGTGCTCTGACCAGTGTTGACCTATAACTGATTTGTTGTTATGTTTTGCGAAATTTTTTTGTCGTTTGTTATATTTTTATTTTTTTTTTTTTGGTCAAAGAGTTGCTTCAAGGTCTTGACTTTGCCTTCGGGCTGGGAGCACACGCAAGAGTTCAAAACGTCAAACACACGCGCCCGTTTACACACACACACACACACACTCAAACACACACACCTACAGCAGTTAAACAGCTCACGCAATTTATGAATGATCGGCAATACTTACGGCTATTAACAAATACAAACATACAAATATAACGCGTCCGGTTTTTGTTTTTTTGCAAACTTTTTTGTTGCCTTTCTCTGCAATTGAGCATATTATCTTTCTAAAAGAGTTTGCAAAGCAACCACAAATCTCAAATTAATCTTAAATCAGTTTTATCACAATATTAAACTATTTCTATGAATTTTAAATAGTCATACTGTTAAAAATATGATTAATGATGATGACGATGAGAAATGTTTACTTTAAAGTCTCTATGATAAATAGTTTTAATAGATCATAAAAGCGCAAATGAGTACATCATTAATTTATTTTTAAACTAGATTTTATCCCATGGTTTTAACCATAAGAGTATCAAAGCTTCGATACTGTGTAAACCTTAATTGTTGTTTGTTTTGGCAATCGTCAATTGCGCGTTTATTTCCGTAAACGAATTCAATTAAATCATATATATATATATGCAAAAAGCAAATGAAAGAAGAGAAAGAAAGAAAAAAAATCGATTGAAGCAAATATTTAAAATATTAAAACTGTTTCGCAAAAAAAGAGATCAGCAAGCGCATCGAAAATCAAACAATTTGGCAAATTAAAAAAAGAAAAAAGAAAACAAGACCAAAGGAAGTCCGTCTAATGGTGGCACTTAACTAATTCAACAAACTACGACGCACACGACGCAAAATAATGAAATCAATAATAATAATAATAGAAACGAAGAAGAAAACTTAAAATCATCAACGTCATTATCATCAAAATACCTAATAACGAGCAACAATGTACTACGCAGTTATGAGATCTTCTCGTACTACCAGCTACTACACACAACAAGCAGATACAGATACAATAATAAAAAAATAAAAAAAAATAGCTACAATCGTTGACAAAGCCCCAGAGCTATAGCTTAACCTAATATAGTAGAGAACGATTTGGTTTTACAGATACAAATGCGATGAAAAAGCAGAAAAACAAGCGCTTAAATCTGTATCTATTTATTAGCTAATTTTTCTTTTTAGTTAGTATCTTTCGCTGTTTGCAGATTTCCTGTTCGCTTAGAATTTATGCAGTCATATTTAGTTATTAGCACTTTGACTGATCAGCTGCTAAACTGTGCAGTCTGCTATTTATTTTGTATCTTTATTATTTGATAGGTTTATGCAATCAAATGGAATAGAAGTAGAATCTAGCTGGAAAGTTTATTTAATGTTGATACAAAATGTATAATGGAAAAAGTAAATGGTATTTAAAATGAACAATTAACCAGTCGCAAAGGCTACAGTCGATGTCGACTATGGGAGACCCTGTACTTATGCTTCAAAAAGGAAATAATAGTATAAACGCAAATAAATTTGTAAATAATAAATTAATTTGGTAGGTTTCGAACTCCAGAGCCACACCGCAAGAGTTCGACACTCTAACCATTGCGACAATGCAGCCATAGTCGATTATCTGGCAAATTAACAGTTTTCTTGCCTCAAGTTGCGCAAGAAGAGTAAACTTTATGTATGGCAATTTGTATCTTTTAAATTACTCTTGTTATTCGGGTTTTCTATTGTTATGGAAATGAATTTGCTATAAAGAAAACTTCGTTGTACAGAAGTTCGACTGTAGTTGGATTTAACTGACTCAAATGATATTTAATAAATCTGCTGAAGGTGTCGTTATTATCCTCTAACGATTGTAATATTTTTAATAAAAATAAGCTATGCCAATATCTCTTGTTTAGATACTGGAAAATTACTGTAATAAATACATCATGCATTTGTTAATTCATAATGAACTTCTTGGAATAATTGATATGCTTATAATTGGAATCATTAATTCACAACAATTGCAAAAGGTTGTCAAAACAATTCTCAAAAGGTTTCGCGTTTAATTAATAAATGGTTTTCTGCTGCCACACCACCAAAAAAAAGAAAGAAAAGAAAACAATGTGGCATCCCTCAAAGTGGCGCCCAACGTTGTTTATTACGCATACGTCGCGTTGTGCACTGCAATTAATTATAACTGAAATTGAACACGGATTTAATTGTTATACGAATACTAATATATTTATTTTATTTCTTTATTTACAGGAATTAAATTTCTACAGCTTACTGCATTGCTAGTAATATAATAATAATAATAATTCCGCGAGACAAAAAACAAAGTTAAATAAACAAATGGAAAGTGCAACAAAGTTTTTAATTTCATGCTAAAGTTAAATTAAAATTCTTAGTTAAATAAATATAAATATATATATTAAACACACATATAAATATTATTATTATTATTATTAATAAAATTAATTTAAATATATTTGTGTTCCATTCAAGTGTTGATTTAAGTGAATAATAATTATATTTAATGATAACAACAACAACAACAACAGCTGTGCTGTGTGTGTGTGTTTGTGCTTGTGTGTGTGTGTGTGTGTGAAAATTGAAACGCCCGCTAACCAAAGTCAAGCGCTAGATGGCGCTGCCGGCTTATGTAGTTATTGTTTGTGTTGTTGTTGCTAATAAAACGCGGAAAGGCAAATTATAGCTTTGCAAAAAGAAAGAAGAGAAAAGCAACAAATAAATTTAAATTTATTACTTAGCATAACAAAATCAACACAATAATAATAATAGCAACAATAGAAGCAACAGCAGCAACTGAATTTTTTCGCGGGCGTCTCTCGTTTTCGGTTGTCGCCGTCGTCGGTTGCGATTGTCGTCGTCGTCGTCGTCGTCGTCGTCGTCGTCGTTGTCGCCGCTGTCGTCGTGATTCGTCAGTCAGTTGGTTGCACCTGGAACGCAACGGTCGCTATGTATCGTCGTCGTCGCCTGGCAGCCGCTAGTTTCATCTTTGAAGTGGGCAAAACGGCAGCAGCAGCAACAATTGCAGCCAAAAAACAGCAGCAGCAGCAACAACAACAACAACATAGCAGCAACTAGTTGCACAGACATTAATAACAAAGAAACAAATAATAAAAATAAATTAAAAAAACAAACATTTGACCATATAAAAAAAAAACATTTATACACAACTTTTTTCATTGTTTCCCAAAATAATCCAAAGTATTGTCAGCAATCTGGATTATTTGCTGAAAACTTTGCGTACGCTGAAATCCAATTCGATTATGGCCGAGAATCAAAGCGCTGCCAACGAAGATTCCGGTCAGCAACAGCAACAACAACAACAGACACAACATCAGCAGCAGCAGCAACAGCAACAAGTGGCAGCAGCAACAATTGCTACTAGCGGCCAAGCAAGCGGCAGCAATTCAGCCGCCTCATCTCCTGAAAACTCGCAAGAATCGCACAGCATTGTAGCAAACACAGCAACAACAACAACAATAGCAGCAGCAGCAACAACAGCAACAGCAGCAACAACACGCCGGCAACAGTCCTCCCAGCAGCAACAACAGCAACAGCAACGCGCCATGTTTGATCGTCACGTCAATGCCAAGCTAAAGCCAACAGGTGGCAACCCTGGCGGCAACACTGCGCCCGCGCGTCGCAATTCCATACAGACAACGGCGCGTGGTGTTAGCATGGTAAACACCACCAGCATTAAGAAACCACCGCTAACCAAGGTGAATTCTTTAAGCGGACATTCTCATCATCATGTCTCCCATTTGCATCATCATCATCAGCAGCAGCAGCAGCAGCACAACAGTAACAATAGCAACAACAGCAACAATTTGCAGCGCACTACCAGCGAAAGTTTGCGTCTAAATGCTCTCAGTCGCGGCGCAGCTGCTTTGGAAGCAGCAGCAAGTTCAGCAGTATCGCGTGCCGCCAGCACTTTGACGCTCAACAGCAGTGCATCAAGTGTTTCGTTGGCTCCCAAATCGAGCAGCAGCAACAACTCGACGGGAGCAGCAACAACAACAACAAACAGCAGCAGCAGCAATAATAGCAGCAAGGCAAGTTCACCAAATAATAATGGTGCAAGTGCTACGCGTGGCAATAATCAGCAGCAGTCGCAACAACAACAACAACAACAGCAACAGTCGCAGCCACAACCACCACAACAGCAGCAACATCATCATCATTCGCATCAACATCATCATCATCATCATCAGCATCAGCAGCATACAAGTCACAGCCAAGGACATCAGACAACAACAGCAGCAGCAGCTGCTGCTGCCGCCGCCGCAGCAGCAACAACAGCTACAACAGTTGCCGGCGTCGCCAACAATCGCAAACCAAAGACGACTTCCTCATTTCAAATAACATCCGTTACCGTTGGACATGCCAAATTAAATGCCGCCGGCGATACAGGCGATGAATCCGCCGATGATCTGGATGAATCTCATACGGACGACAATAGTCGCATTACGGATTTGGAGAATGAAACACCATCAATGTCTGAGGATACATTCTCCAAGGAGGAAGTATTCTTTGCCAATAATGCATTGAGCACAACAGCGCCTGTAATACCCACCAGTTCACAATATGGTCTAGTTGTTGTTGATCCCATTGGTAGTGGTCCGAGCATACAGAATGTTCAGGTGAATGTCTCGGATAATATTATTAATGTGGTTAGTGCGTCGGCGGTGACGCCGGGCGGCAGTAAGAATAAAAAGGATGATATGAAAGAGACGCAACATCGCAGCGAACGCTTCAAGGTGGTTAAAATTGAGTCGACGGAACCGTTTAAACGTGGACGTTGGATGTGTATGGACTATTTGGATCACTCCAGTGTGGGTGCGGCTAATAATAATGAAAAGACTGGTAATTCGGAGGCAGCAGGCATTGCTGATGATGCAGCAGCAGCAGCAGCGCCGCCAAAGACAACACAGAGCATGATTTTGCCGCCGACAATGTTGCATGAAAATCATGTGGAGGCTGCGTCGGCGGATGCCAATTGGAATTTTGCCGAACAACAGCAGCAGCAGCAATCACAGCAGCAGCAATCACAGCAGCAGCAACAGCAACAATTGCAAGCGACTGCAACAGTTGCTGCACAGTTGAGTGCCACGCCCAGTGGCGTTATGACAGCGCCAGCAACTGTGGTCCATGGCATGCAACAGTTTGTTGCCGATGCACAACAGCAGCAACAGCAACAACAACTCTACGATAGTGTTAATGCCAATGCTGCCACGCCTAATGCCACAAATGATGGCACGCCACATGGCCAAACGTTGCCAATGGATTATGCCACGGCAGCAGCACAACAGCTGCAACAGTCGCTGCAGCAGTTGAAGCAACAGGAGCAGGCAGCTGCCGCAGCAATGGATGTGGCTGGCAATGTTGCAACTGTGGCTGCTGCTGCTTACTTTCAAAATGGTGACAGCGGCGGCGGCGGCGGCAGCAGCAATACTAATAACACCAACAACACCACCACTAGCAGCAGCAGCAACAACAATAACAACAACAACAATGCTACAGCGGCAACTGTTGCCATCAGCGAGCCGCAGCTATCGGCCATGAGCAGCAGCTATGTGGAACAGCAGCAGCAGCAGCAACCATTGTCGCCGGCCACGCAGACGCCACAGGTTGCGCCCACATTCGCAGCTGTTGCTGCCGGGCAACAACAGCCGCCGCCGCCCGTCAACTTCCAGCTGGAGCAACAACAGGCAACATCACAAATTGATGGAGTTGCCGCCTTTCCAGCAGCAACACCACAGACTTCAAACACTTCCACAAGCACAGCAGCAGCAGCAGCAGTTGCAGCCGCAGCAGCAGCAGCAACACCCTCGACAGCAGCAGCAGCAGCTGTACAGACTCAGGGACAAACATTGCCATTGTTGTCGCACATGAGCAACTATGAGTCTACGGCAGCAACAGCAATTGCCGCTGTTGCTGGCATGCCGACGTTGCAGCTGCAAAGTGCACCGTCAACCATTGCTGATGTGCAGCAATTGGTTGTCGCTGGCGTGTTAGATGAGCAACAGCAATCAGCAGCAGTAGCAACAGCAACACAACAACAACAACAACAGATTCCGCCAACAAATATCGCGAGTGTTAGTGCCAATAATAATGTTAACTTAACGAATGTAGCAGCAAACGCAGCAGCAACAACATCAGACGCAACGACAACATCGCTCGCTTTGAGCGATGAACAGCAATCGACAACATCGGCAACAGCAGCAGCAGCAGCAGCAGGAGGAGCAACCGCAGCAGCAGGAGGAGCAACCGCAGCAGCAGCTGGCGCAACTGCAAATGCTGCAACAGCAACATCGACAGCAACACAGATACAACAGCTACAGCAGCAACCAAATGCAGAATCCGAGACTGAAAGGTAAGTGAGAACTTTTTATTATTATTGTCTATAGTCTAAGTGAAGAGAAATTATTATAAAAGATAATGAAAATATTAAATAAATCAATATTAAGTGGTTAGGATATTAATTTATTATTTATCTGTTGTTAAGTAATGGGAAATGATTTGAAAAAGTAATATGAACTAATTTTGAGTGGAAATATAATAATTATAAAAGTCATTAATGAAGTGGAAATCTTCCTAGACATTATTCTGATTGATAAAGGTTTAATCCTTTGGTATAGAAAATAAAGCCAATATTATTATTATAGAAATTATTGGACATGTTTTATAAGATATCTGAGCTCTCCTTGGCTGGTAAAAATATTTATTCTGATATTTGAAATACCCTTTATCTTTTTGGTTAATAAAAGTATATTATCTATATTTTATTTCATTGAAAAATGTTCCATGTTTCATTTTGTTGCTCTGCTTTATCATAAATGAGAAAGAGGCGCAAACAAAGTAAAATAAAATGCATTAGCTGTAGATTCCCAGAAAGTGAAATCACAGTCTTTAAATAAACTGAATGATAGATCGATATTTGCCAACATTTATGTGACTAACTCAAGAGATGCGTAATATATGCGAAATATCCAATTTATCTCAATGAATTTGTGAATGAGCAGGGCGTCAACTATCAAATTCATTAATTATTGATTGCATATAACAGCTTTAATTGTGACTAGTGCTTTAAATATAAGTTAACCTTGTAGCACAAGGATATAAATAAAGAAATCAATAAATGAATAAATATATATATAATTAAATAAATGAGTAAATAAAGAAATAATGAAATAAATAAATGTATAAATAAAAAATTAAATATAAAATGGAAGAGTATAAACCTAAAACAATCTCAAAGAATCGATTTGAACATTATGGAGTAAAGATTACCAACTGATATTTTAGAATAAAATAAAAATGCAATCATATCTCTATATTACTATCGATTGTTTTTTAAATTATAAATTGATGGACAGAATAAAGCTAAAAGTAAATGTTGCTAAATTTATGAAAATGCAATTAATCGATTTAATGGAACTGTCTATTAACATGACTATCGATTTAAATTGCCTATCGATCTTGTTGCTAGCTCAAATAAAAACTTAATGCAGTTTTTTCGCATTAAATCGATAAGCATATAGAATAATTAAAATGCCAAAAATTACATAATTATGCAAATTTCAATTAAATTAATTAAATTTTAATCAAAGTCACGTTCCGTCTTTTTTTTTTTTTTTTTTTTGATAACATCTCTCAACTATTTCAATTTCTGTCACTTTCATTCATTCACAAAAACTCATTTCATTCATTCTCACCGACTTTGAACTTTGCCTTAGGCCTTCGCACCGTCCCTCTGCCCCCCTCCCCCCCTCCGTTTCCTTCTGTATTTTTTCCCCGTCTTATCACCGATTTTGTTTGAGCTGACCAAACATTTGCTGTCAGGCAATCGCTGCCTTGCTGTCTACTTTGTTGTTCATAATCAATTAGGTTAGACCCAAAACTATTTATAGCAGTGGAAGCCAAGCCTCGTTTTATACTTAGTACTACTAGAAACATTTCCAAGTTGTCTATTATTAGACAGCAACTATTGTTTGTTTTGGACAAGTTTTGAGTTAAATAACTTGTCGCTCACTTAAACGTATCTCCTTCAGAATTATTGGAGTTCGCTAAAGTGCAAACACGCGCCACGTTTTCATTATCTTCCATTTCTTCCACTCGAATCATTTGGTGCCAAATTTTTGTATTTTTTTTTCTTTATTTTTTTCGCGTTCGTTGACTTGCAACGGGCCACAATCATCATCACATCATCAACGTAAACGACAACGACAGCGACTGCCTCATTATAATAATTTATTTAATAAAAATTCATCAATGAAAATTAGCTGAGAAATGTTGTTGTTGTTGTTGTTGTGTGTGGGTGGGGAACAGCTAGAAAAGGGTTGAGGGGGGGGGGGAGGGGGAAGATTACGTCCAGCACACGGGCATGACACAAAAGGTCGCTTTAATTAAGCGCACTTTGTCTCAATTGTCGCTGATGTTGCACTAGAAAGTTCAAGTACATTCTGTTTTTTTTTGTCGTTTTTAAAGTAGTTGAAGCGGTAAAGAGATAGATGTTTATATATATGTATGTGATTCATATATGAATAACTTATTAGACATGATTAGATTAGGAAATTTTGGTATGCAGACTGTTGATATGATCATACAAACGGTTGACAAGTTTTTGCAGAGAAACTGGTTTAAAAGATTAGTTAGAAATGCTTAAAAAATAAATAGACAGAGTAAATGAAAATAAAGAAAGGGGTAAAGAGGAAAGGCTTAAAACTCATAACTAGTGATTTTTATTATAAAAATAATGTATTAATTGAAATAAGCTAAATTTGAAGTTATAAAATAACAAAAGAAATGTAGATACTTAATCTACGAAAACGTGGTCTATCGATTAAAATTATTTGAATTAAATAAAAACCAGTCGGAAAGACTACAATCAAAGTCGGCTACTTTTACTAGTTGTTGCAATTTCTTACAGCTATCATGTATTATAAAGAAATTCCCCAAGAGCGTTTTACATTTCTTTATAAAAAGTTAAGTAGACAAATGATAGACAAAAACAAACTCTCCACTGTTTGATCAAGTCAATCCCAAAGATACGAGAATAAAATTCATTTTAATTTGTCAGCTGAGAACTTGTATGCTGAGAACTTCATTCTGAATTTCTAAGTAATTGTGCAGCGTAAATTCCCGCTATTAAGCATATAGGGTAATATTCAAGTAAATTAAAATTTCTAGTCATGATTTATTATTTTCTTTTTTAGTTTTTGTTGGCGACAGTTTTGGTTATAAAGCGTTGGCGATGACTAATTTGTTGGCGCCTTTTGTGGGTTGTGTTTTGGTAGGCAGTGTGGATAGATGACTCATTGGGATAGTGTGTTTGTTTGTGCGGCGATAAAATGATTGATGAAACTACAAATGTGGCAATCGCAAAAGAGTTTTGCAGTTATTTAGCAAAGCAAAGTCAAGGCTTCCACTTCAAAGCACACACTCATGTAAAGAGTATGTATATATTTATGTAACTGTGTGTGTGTGTGTGTGTGCAGATTGCGTGTGACGTGTAGAAGGGAGAAGGAGGGAAGTCAGTCAGCCAGTCAGTCAGTCAGTCAAGTGAAGAAGTGAATAAGTGAGGAAGAAGTAGAAGATTCAGGCAGACCATCGTGAGTTTGTGTCTTCTTCTTGCTGTCAAAGCCATAAAGACAAATGCAACTGGAAAATGTAAAGCGGCAGGCAAATTACAATGAATTATGTGGCTTGGTATTAAAAATAACCACAGTCAAAGTCAGCAGCAGCAGAAGAAGAAGCTGAAGCAGACACTCTGCCTGACAACACGTCGTATGAGTAATGCGGCAAATGTCTGTCCTAACTGTCTGTCCGGTTTGTCGACTTAGCAACAGCTTTCTGTGTGTAATGCATGTAAAACAACAGTGGGGAAATGTTGAAGTAATGACAGCACGACTAGCCGATACCCTGTAAGCGAGGGTTTGTGTTAGTACAACAGATATAAATGATTCTTCAGATATTTAATACTATAGAAATTATATACAACAACAGAGACTGTTCAAGTAATGATTGAACGACTAGCAGTTACCCTGGAAACGAATACTTGCAATTTGAGATTCTCCAGATGTTTTCTTTATCACTTATACCAATATTTCTATTAATTCTTATTTAATGGAATAGATTTATATGCCTTTTTCCCAATTCAATGTATTCTCTTATAAATATAAATAATAAATATAATTAATAAATACAAATAATAAATATAATTAATAAATATAACTAATAAATATAAATAATAAATATAAATAATAAATATAAATATAATAATATAACAAAATAATATAATTAATAAATACAATTTATAATTCTACTGCTCCATTTTTACTCTATGTTTATGCTACCCCCTTTTATGCTCGCGCTGCCTACAGGGTATGCAAATGAACTGGGCCTGCACTTGACAACCCTGCGCTGTGTTATGTATTTAGATATTTTCTTTGCGTCTGCTGGCGGAAAAGTTGCCTCCAAAGCGGAGTGAACAGACAATTTGTCCAGTGTTTTTTTTTTCTTTTTTATTTATTATTGAAGTACTGCCGCCTGATTGATGCAATGTGGCAAGGGCACTGTTGCAAGTGGACTTGCGTCACGAACTTGTAGCAGCAGAGACTAGGCAAAGGGATGATAGGGATGAGGGGGAGGGGGAAGGGAAAGACGAGCTTCACTTCTCCTCGCTTGCTTCTCTAATGAAAACGAAAGTCTTTCTCAATGACACTTGACGTGGGCTTTGTGCCGAGTCCAGCACAAGTTGAACACAAGTGCATTGTGAAGAGCAGAAGAGTCAGATTGGGTTGGAGCTGGTTGGATTATTCAAGCGGACAATTGGATAACGAATGGTCAGCAAAATTGATAAATTGATAGCCGTGTCTTAAGGCAAATTGCTGCACTGCCAGGTCTGGCTGGTATTTTAATTGATTAAGCTTAATTAATTGACGGGAGCGCAAAAGATGATAAATGTTGAAGTGAACTCTTTGCTGTTTGCAGCCTTAGTTTAATATAAAATCTATGTCTTTGCTCGGTTTAATTAAATCCCATATTACAATTGTATGACAAAGCGCATTTCATCATTTATTTGGAATGATTTGATGGTCAACGATTCAAGTTTTCTGTTGTCATCGCCCCGTGGCTGTTGCTGAGCTCATTGGGCTGTCGTTTAAATTAACCAAGGGAAATAAATGGCAACAATGTGGTACATAAAACAAAAATTAACCATCATTTGCAGAGCAATTCCGAAAAAAGAAAGAAATAACCGACTAGCAGATACTCTGTAATTACAGTCTGTATATAATAAACAATCCCATGTAAAACTTCTGTCTATTTTTTAAATATGTAACATTATAATTGAAAAACTACCCAATTATATGCAAAACAATTCCAAAATGAAATTGTGTATAGAGCTCAAGGCGTGCTTGACTTGGAGATACCCTGTAGATCGTATTTATTTTATTATAAAATTAAGCCTAAGCAGGGGTTTTTATAGGGTATTCAAAAGGGTATACAAAGCTTAATAATACAAGAATTAACCATCATTTGCACAAATATAGTATAAAATGTTTTACAAGCAATTAATGCTAGACTTATAGATTCCCTGTAGGTTAAAATAAGCTTTAACTGATCTAACTAATAAATATTATTTTTTGTACAAAAAAGATTAAATAGCAACTAATACTCGACTTACAGATACCCTATAAGTACTGTTGAATTTTCAGAGATTGCTTAAACTTCATTTAAATGTTTTCCGCCTGTTTTCACGACTTTCCCTATTCTATGTCACCCTTTTTGGAACATTTATCATGTGTAGGGTATTTAAAATAAGTGCAAAATTTAAAATAAAATAGTTTTCCACATTAGAACAAAAGTAATAATTGTCTAAAAAAAAGTTCGGTATATAGAAAATTAAGAATTTGTATATTTTTTAATGAATTAATGGGTTTTTTCGGGATTAAATACTCGAAATAAAAACAAACTGCCTATTTTCTTAATTTGCCAAATGCTATGCCACCCTTTTGCTACATTTTATGTGTACAGGGTGTTTTTTTAATAGCAAAAACAGAGTTTTTGTGGAACTGTCGCTGGGCAGACGCCTCGTATACGTAATCAGCAGTTTTTTGTTTTGTTTTTGGAATGTCTAACACGCGTCTTTAAACGGTCAGCTCTCACTTGGTTGTCGTTTTTTCATTTACTGTCCTCCTCTTGCGACCTTTTCCGCATTTTTAATTTATTTCACAAAGTAAAACAAAATAAAGAAAAATGAAAAATGAAACACACTCACACACACACATGAGTAATTATATTGAGCGTGCGTTTAAATGAGTGATATATGCATTATATACATGCATATGAGGACTATCGACAGATTTACTGCAATGGAACGAACGCACGATCCCCAAGCAAAGTCAATGACCCAGTGAAAGAAAGAGACGGAGTGAGTGTAGAGACAAAGAGAGAAAGAGACATGCGTCATAGTTGATAAGGCAACGATTGCAAAAGCATTGCTAATTCCTTGGCATGGAAAATTGATGATTACCTCAACAAACTCGTGTTCAAGGCGAGGCCCAAAAAAAAGAGGAAAGAGGAAAGAAAGGTAGTCATATGTCAAGCGGTGTTTTTGTTTTTGGGAACAGTTCTAGGCGCGTGGCATTGACCAACTTTTGGACTCGTTGGGAAGAAAATTGAACACCCCAGACACCCAGTAGTCTCTCTTTCATCAATTCATTACATTATGCATAAACAGCACGCGTTCTCATAAAAAACAATAACCAAAACAGAGGGAGAAAAAAAGTAAAAGAAGAGAATCATCAACAGAAATTCGCAACGACGTTGATATCTATGTCAAAGTCATATGGCTGTCAACATGCCAGGCAGCGGGTTACTTTACCCCCTTTGAGGTGGTGCCCCCTTCCTTAGGAAACCAGAACAAAAACCGGCGAAATTCTTGACACCTGTCCAGTCTGCTTGAATTTCCAATGGCAAACACACGATGCGATCGCATCAAGTTTTCCAAGGTATCTAATTTAATAGTCAGAGCATTATGTTTGCTTAAGACCTGTACAAAATTCGAGAAGCGAGCGGAAATAATGGAATCTCTTAAGAAAATACTCCGAAAATAAGAATATAGATTGATTCAGGTCAAAATCTTAAATGAAATTCCATAGATTTTCAATATTTTCATATAATAACATGACGCACAAGAGTCTTGGCAATAGAGAGATCTTTTTGATAAAGCTGAAGTTTTTATAAGAAATTTTTCAGAGAGTTCGAAGCAGGAAATACGTCAGATTTTAAATGGGTCTGGGGTCTGCTTTCGTCACTAGCGTGGACTGCCGTCCACAGGGATTATCACATAATTATTAGGTACGAAGAAGTCAGACCTTTTGCGCAATGTGTTGAATGCCAAAGTTTGTATATTTTGAAATAGTTGACATACTAAATTTGATATCAGAAATTTTGGGGCTCGAACAAGCTTTCGTCACTAGAGTTTTACGTCGTGTAGCGGTCACATACTTATACAAAATTATAGAATATAAACCACAGAGAGAAAACTTCGATAATACTAAAAAAAATCGTATCAAGAGTTGGAGATCTTTTATAGAATTCGTATTTTAATTGAGAATTCTTAATAGTTTTTATATAACAATGGGAAATATGTATAATAAACTTTACAGCTTGAATAATTAAGCATATAATTATAAGAAGTTCAATAAACTAAACAAATGAGAGATTTTAATGTTTTAGATTTGAATTCCTAAATTTCGGAATACATTAAAAATTATGAATTATAATACAAAATTTAATAATCTTTGCAAGACAGATTCTAGATATAACTTGAGTTTTTGTATGGAATTTCTCAGATTTTGTGAAATCTGAAAGTGATTGTGAAATACTTTTGGCAAACTGACAGATCAACAATAAATCTTATAGATAGCCTTTTAATACATTTTCCCAAGCCAGTTGCCTGTTTGTTGTGTGATAATTATCGAGCTTTCACAGAAAATATTGAAAATATCTTTAATACAATATTTTTGTGTTTTTGTGCTTTGTGTTTTGTGTGTGGCAAGGTCGTAAACATTTCATGTGCCAAAATATGCCTTGACTTCCTTCTGGTTTTCGCAGTGCGCTCTGTCAATGACGCCATTGACTTTAGTTTTTATTATTATTATTTCTGTTGATGGCTTTTTTCGCATGGTTTTGACCTACTAAATATTGTGTGTGGTAATTAATAATGTAGATTACTCCCGAAAATTCCATTAGTTGGCAAAAAAAAAAAATATATATATAGAGAAATAATGAAATGAAAGATATAGAATTAACTTAGATACTCGTACTTCCGTTTCGGCTTTGTCTATGTGGTTTTCTTATCTAGAGAGTCCAAAACCACTTGTTTATCTAAATTATCTAGCATACTGTGTATCTATTTGCTTGAACCAAATTGAACATGAACATTTCAGAGAACAGAGAAATAGAAATCTGAAAAAGCGTAAAACAGCTGTGACAATAAAGAAATGTTGAATTAAATGCACGTCATAAGATTCCATAGAGGAAACCAGCAGAAACATGTGGCAAATATATTAAATTTAAATACTAACATAATTATTTAAGTAATTGCCGTAAACATGAATGTAACAATAAGAGACTTGAGAATATAATAATATTAATATAAATATTAAAGTTGAAAAGTCTTAAAAATTGAATTAAATTAATATTAATATATCAAATAGATAGGCTTGAATAACTTGAATATGCTTTCGTCACTAGACTTCTACCTCGTGTGTAGAGGTTTTAATATGGAATATCCAGATATTTTTTTAATTCCTTATATGTTTTTAGGCTAATTTAACACAATTTATTAAAAAAAAGAGTATTTATTATATGATGTCTTAAGAGTTTTATTTACATACTGTCAAACATTCATAAAAACTTAATTTTCAGCATATGAATGCGTCGTGTTAATTCTGATAACAAGCCTTGTGACGAAATATGTTAAATTAAATATATTATCTAGAAAGTTCGTTAACATAAAATTTGGGACTTGAATATGCTTTCGTCCCTAGACTTTTAGCTCGTGTAAAGGATTATATGTAGGCGAAATAAAACATTTTTAAAATGCCTTGAATGCTCTCAGGTTGATTAAATATAATTTACAGCATGTGTTTAAATATAATTCATATTAATATAAATATTAGAGTTGAAGTCTTAGACAGCTAGCTTTTATTTCAGTAGCTATCTATATTATTAAATTAATATTAATATATCAAATAGATAGGATTATCAGCAACATAAATATTTAACTTATCAGGAATTATGGTGAATTCAAAAATTGCCACGTTTAGTGTAGTTTTCTGCATACGATAAGAATCAACTTTTGTTTTAAATCTTTTTTTTTAGATTGTCAAATTCACTTTCACTTTTTTGTACTCACATTCAGATTATTCTGCAATCAGCAACAATTTTGCTTGAATAAGAACTTGGCCATAAAAAAAAACGGTAATCAGATAATGGAGCATTATTATCACGTTATCACATGTCGCCGCCTTCAATGTTGGTAGAGTTGAAAAACGTCACGAACAGTTACATCAGCATTTTTTTTTCACCAAGATTAAATGATGCGTGTGAAAGTGTTTGCACAGTGGTACGAAATTGATATATGTATATATATATATATATGGAAAGTGGAGACTAGAGAATAAGTATTTATGCAGAAAGAGGAAGCTTTTTTTGTTTTAAATATTTATTTTCCATAATTTTATTGAACTTGGGAATACAATACACAACATATGTTGAAATAATTCCCAACAGTTTATTTCCTTATACGTAAATTATTCGAGTTGTCTCCCTCTCACACATTGCGAGCAGTCATAGCGAGTGAGCGAGATAGAGAGCTGTGTAAGAGCCACGCTTTCCGCTAAATACGTACATATTTGTAAATGTATTTACTGAGAAATACAATGCGATAGCTAGAAATACGTAAAACAAAAATGTAAAACGCAGTTTCGACCTTGCAATGAAATTTGATGCTCGACTTAAACCATAAAAACGGTTTAGATTACCTGTAAGAGGAGGATGTAGGGGTGGTGGAGAGGGCAGAGGAGCTGCCTAACTAGGCGCCAAACAACTTTCTAATTGATAATGACGTCGTATACAGAGTTAATCACTAGCCATGCAATAATTTACAATAAACGAAAGCAAATACGACGCTAATAATAACTAATTAATGTAAAAAAAAAAAATACTAAGATTTATTGTAATTTGAATGTTATCGATTACTTGTTCTGTTGTGACTTGTAACTTATGAATGATTCAGTTTTTCTCTATTGCTTATTTAGTAAAACTACTAAATGTGTCATCCTAGAAAAACAGTCATAGGTTTGGTAGATTTCTGGAAACATTTATTTTGATTTCATCAAATAAATAACGAGCTAATTCTTGACTTTACTTTCTTTGACTATAATTCGCATATAAATAATATATTTGTTATTTACATACTGTCAAATATTAATAATAACTTAATTTACAGTATACGAAATATATTCAATTCAATAACAGAAATTTTAAAGCTTGAATATGCTTTCGTCACTAGATTTCTACCTCGTGTAGAGGTTTTAATATGGGATATCAGACATAGTTTCAATTCCATATATGTTTTCAGGCTAATTTAATAAATATAATAGCTATTTATATTTTGGGGCTTCAATATGCTTTCGTCACTAGATTTTTAGCTCGTGTAATGGATTATTTGTAGGGGAACTGGGATATTTTTTAAGTACATGTTCTCAGGCTGATTAAATATAATTTACAGCATGTGTTTAAATATAAATATAATTCATAGATTCGAAAATAAATTAACTTCTCTTTTCAACTTCTTGCCAAACTCTTCTTAGTTCCTCTCTCTAAAAAAAAAGAGTATTTAGTTTGAAACTTTACATGCGATTCTCTTTCATTTTTGGCTCTCTGGCATATACAAATGTTGCTTCTGCCCCGCACAGACAAAAACAACAACAACAACAACAACGATGATGATTACAGCACACGCCTTTGACGTCGCAGCGTCTGTAAGGCGTCTCGTCACCAAGCACAAATACTACAAACACACGCCTGTGTGTGTGTACATACGTGTGAGAGTGTTTTTTTTTTTTTGCATTTGTGTTTTGTTGTTGGCGTTAACGCTGCTGCAGCGATCGTTGAGCCGGCGCATTACAACAAATACTTGTGCTCAATCAAATCGGTCGCGCCGCTCTTTGGACAGCGCTCTCTCGGTCTCGCAGTCATGCACACACACACACACACACATACATACATACGGTCATGCGTTTGCCGTTCATTCGTTTTGTGCGTCTAAAAATAGACACAAATATTGATGTAGATTTTTATACGGACGTCGACGTTGCTTGTTGCTATTATTGTTGTTGTTGCTTTTGTTGTTGCTGTTGCTATCAACCATCGCCTATCAATGTGCGACTATTTGTTGTTGCTTTTATTATAATGCGCACAGTGTTTATGCTTATTGTTGTTGCTTCAAAATAAACCAAACTCTGCTGCGCGTGGCATTTTTTGTGTGGAAGCGCCTCTCTCGAAGCTCTCTTTGTGTCTCCATCTCTTTCGCACGCTCTGTTTGCTTATTAAAAATCAATGAGCAACAACAAAAACAAATAGTATTTAATTTTAATTCATGCTTTCGCTACGCGCTCTCTTCTTCTCTCCTGTAAACTTTTCACTTTGCAGCATTTTCAAAAAAAATTTGCAAATTTCTCTGCGCAAAAAAAATGGTTAATGTTTTGTTTTGTTGTTTTTTATTTTTTTTATTAATGGCGCTTTTTTATTTCACACGCGCACATTTTTAGCAACTTTGCTGTTGTTTTGTTTGTATTTCCATTTAACGGGATGCTGCTGCTGCTGTCTCTGCTGCTCCCACTGCAGTGCACTGTTGCTCCCTCTGCTGCTCCCTCTGCTTCTGCCTCTGCTGCTGCCTCTGCTTCTGCCTCTGCTTCTGCCTCTGCTTCTGTCTCTGCTGAGGGGGCGTTGCAGTGCAGTGCAGTGACAGCGGCTTTGCAGTCGACGTCAACGTCTCTGCAACAATGTTCACTCTTTAAATATAATGGAAGAATCCGAGAAAAGGAAGAAATTAATATTCTAGCAGGCAAAAACTCGCTAAAAAAAAGCTTAAACAAGAACTCAAATAAAGCTTAACAAGTTTATGCAGAATATGGAAGTTAGTTTTTGCTGCAAACTCAACTTTAAAACTGTTTTATGAGCAAAAGTTTCAAAGTTTTTTTTCTTTTTTAAACACTTAAGAGTTCTTCAGGTTTTTGTGTTGCTGGCAGAGGTTTTTAACTTTCAAATCTGGCTTTTTCGAGTCAAATTGGGGTACACTGGGAATTCGGACTTCTTTTTAGACCCTTTACTTCAAAGAAGTACATGTGTCTATTAAGTAACAGGTCCAAAGAAGTCTAGCAGACGCCATAAAGTATATATTCTTGATCAGCATCAACAGTAGAGACATGTCCATCTGTCTGGCCGTCCGTCTGTCCTTCCGTCTGTATAAGCGCCTAGATCTCAGAGACTATAAGAGCTAGAGACACCAAATTTGGTATTTGGGTTTGTCTATGGGCTAAGCAGCAGCAGTTTGTGTTACAATTTTGCCACGCCCTCGTAAATTGAAAAGAAAAGTTTTGAAATCCCTTAAAACGAGTTTGAATTTATAAAGGATCTCATACATACATAGTTATATGATGTGGTCACACTGTTGCCTTTATTATGTACACACTGTTGCTCTTTCATTCTTACTGTGAGAAATCATTATAGTTATTTTATTATGGAGCATAAAACTTATGTGAAATTACAATTATTTATTTACAAAATAGCGCAGTTTTTAACACTAATAAAAGTGATATACAAACAGAAAATATCACATTTAATATTGATAAATTATTAAATTAATTAATATAAAATAAACAACTTTTTTCTTTGATAATTGCTTTAATTTTCTTAAAGTTGACAACACTGTACAATTTCTACAAAGCTTTCTAAGCTTATCACAATCTATGCTACATATCAACAACAAAATATTCTATAAATTTCCCAATCTAATCAAATCTTTTTCTATACATACATAATGCGGGAATTTCAATTCTTCGTATTCTTTTTTTTTACTCAATTAATTGATTCTTAATATGCTTCAATTTAAGACTGATTCATATATGGAAGAATGTTCTTTGTTGCCAGGCAAACGATTCTAATCTTTATCGCAATTCAAAAGCACACACAACCTGCCCCACTGTGGAGCAAATTGCAAAAAGAAATATATAAAAAAAAAAAAAGAAATACACACAAAAATGTTGAACAGGTGTTTCCATGTGCAAAAAAAAGGGAATACCTGAGATTACGTCGCTGCGGTCTCTCTATAGCTTGTTTAGGTGCTTTCATTTGTTATTGCCTTCAAATTGACACCTTCGCTCACATGTCCAAACGTGTCTGAACGCGTCTAACTTTGCTTCGTTTTGTTGTAAAATTGTGACAGGCGCCAAACGGTGTTATTATTGATTTATGAGCGAATGGATAGACGAATCAAATGATTGATTGATGATAGGCTTTGACTTTCGGCTGTTTGATATTTGCAAGTCAAATTGTAAACGAAATCACAAACAGAGAGGGAGAGAGAGAGCGCACAGAGAGAGAGAGAGAGAGAGTGAGACAGACAACGAAACGAGTAAAAAGAAAAGAAATTATTGATAGACGTCGGTTGTTGGCTGGCGATTCTATATAGAGCACATTCTAACAGAAAGAGCGGGAGAATTGCGAGGGATGTGATGATATTTGGGGATTGGCGCACGAACCGAGGACAGTTGAACGGAACAGCGAGCACATGATTTAAATAAAAACGTATAACAAAAGAATCCCAACAAAAAGGAAAATAACAAAACAAAAATACACAGGAATATATACAAATACAAATATACATATTTATTTATTCATTTATATATGTACATATGTATGTATAAATATATGCTAATAAATTTTGAACCAGACGGGGCAAAAGATCTACAAAAATTCCCTATTCCCCAGCCCCTTGGACACTCTTATTCTCTCCGCTATCTAGTATCTTTCTCAATTGTATCTAATGTCGATACTGTATGTCAATCAACGTAACAGACTGTAGCTATCGATAATAATATCGATATATCAATGTATGTGCGCAGTTGTTATCGATATGTACTAATATAGATATTTAATATATTTATTTATTGTTTACATCTATATATTTAAGCCATAATATCAATAAATATTTATATAAAATAAAATAAGAGAATTTAGCATATATTTTAAATGAAAAATAATAAATAACATTAAAATATGTAGAAATGCGTTAAAATATATATTAATTTTATTTATTTATATATTATAATATATTTAATTAT
The DNA here is from genome assembly GCA_958299025.2 of Drosophila histrio. NCBI lineage: Eukaryota > Metazoa > Arthropoda > Insecta > Diptera > Drosophilidae > Drosophila > Drosophila histrio. Next base: position 739,221 of record OY282580.2, on the reverse strand, counting down.
CTATTGAAGCAATAATATCAATCAATAAATATATATAATAAAAGATTAAAATGAAATATAATAAATAACATTTAAAATATGTACAAATGTGCTAAAATATATTTTGATTTATTATTCATAATTTATTTTATCATCCATTTTAGTAGAACGAAATAATAAGTATATAAAGTAAACTTATAAAATATATATTTATATCAGTTTGGATAATAATTGTATTTATATATTATTTACAATATATTTTATTACCTCTTGATTTTATTTTTATACACGGAATATTATATTATTATATATTTATTATTATTATATTTACCAAATTAATTAATATCTCAATAATAAATTAATATCTTATAATAATTACAATATAAATAATCTTTACAATTCATTTTCTTTGATAATAAATTATTTCTTGTGCGATTTCCCTGGAGTTCCTTAAGAACCTTTATTGTTGAGTTTCCTTTTGTGTTTTTCTCTTCCTGTGCCTATGCGATACATGGAGGAACTCTTTGCCCCTTTTGGTGGGTGGTATTTCCGTTAGTCGAGTTGTCGGTTTAGTCATTTCCTGGGCTCTGGCTTGCAGCACATGGCTCTTTAACTGCCTGTTGGCCTTTTGGCAACGAGTTCTCACAGTGGGGAAAACGGATAAATTGGCTTCTATACATATTATTGTGGTTGTTGTCCCCTTTTGACCACAACCTTGATATTGTAGTATATGGAAATTGAATGCGGCAAAACTGGCGTTTAATTTTCTTGGCAACAACTTTATGACAATCATTAATTAGACGAAAACTAAATGTGTGCGCTATATTCCATTGAAACTAGTATATATTACAAGTAGATTATCTCAATTAAGCAAGAAGAAGGGATTTAATGTGTTTATTTCTATGCAATGATGCAAGAATGAAATTATGATATATGTCATTAATCTGCGTTTCATTTAATTTAATCATGTTGGCACGTGGCAATGCAATTATTTGTGAATAACTTTTGCATGCTCAACTTAATTTGTTATTTATTTAGACAAGAAAACAAAAGCCCCGTCAGAAGAAACAGTTAGTCAGTCAGTCGGGTTGGTAAACAAAAAACGCCAGAAATCGAACCAACAAACGGGGCAACTTGTGGAATGGTCCGGAGAACGGGGAGAGAGTTTAACAACTTACTGACAATTGTTTGTCCTTGAGATTGATGGGTGCTTATTTATTAGGGAATATTACTTTATTTCGATTTGAATTTGAATGTTTGATATAATTTAATATCTATTTTGTAATATAAATAAAGATATAGGAGGCATGCATAAATATTAAATGATTTTCATTAAAATGAATTGCTTTCTATTCGATATTTTTAAACACTTAACTTATAATGATGTTTTAATATTATCTTGTTATCATTTTGAATTATCCTTAAGCCTGCTGCTTAATTTTGTTTACTTTACGTTCATCTTGAACCTAATTTGATTTATATTGCCGACAATATTTGATTTAACATTTTTTAAATGTCAAATGTCAGGAAGGGAATTTGGAGTGGCTACTGTTTACCTTTTAATCGTGGAACGACCTTGACAACGAAGCAAAAACTTATTATCGGCTAGGTAAACAAACAATCACAGAAAGTTGATTTTGCATTTTTGGGCAGCACACACAAAATGCGGAAAATGTATGTAAAGTATTAGGAAAGTTACAAGAAAATGAAAATCAATAAAATAAAAGCCAGAGAAATGGAAATGGGGGGAAAATGTCAAATGGCGCTACAAGCAGCGCTTAAACTGAGTGAAAAGCAATGCAAACTGAACGTGAAAGTTGTTGTCTACAAACAGCTCAAAATTTTACACCGTTTTGGCCATGTTACGAACGGGGGAACCGCCTTCTCTTTCATTTAGCGTCAGTTATTTGCCTTTGAGGCGTCTGACGGCGGGGGCGTCAATAGCAAATGTTGTCACTTTTCAGTTTTCACATAAACAAAAGCCTAGAAATTAACTGAGATTAAGTTTGCAGCTGCCGCTAATGAAATTACAATTGAACTTTGAGTAACAATTGAGTTTACACGTGTTTTCTCGAACTAAGGTGTTGAAAAAGACGACTGTACTTTATGTTTTCCTATGGGATTTCTTTCTGATATCGGAACTAACTTAATTTCTTGTAATTTAATAATTTTTATTTAATAAAACATAAATATAATATAACATATTAGAGGATTATTAGTCTAAACAGCTGATACAAATAAAGTTCTCATTTACACGAGGTATAGAAGTCTAATGACGAAAGCATATTCACGACCTCAAACCTGCTGATTATCTCTAGTTGTTTAAATGCTGAATTGAAACCTTAGTGTTTATAGAGCTGAGACAAATAAAGTTCTCATTTACACTAGGTATAAAAGTCTAGTGACGAAAGCATATTCAGGCCCCTAAGACTACTGATTGTCTCTAGTTATTTAAATGCTGAATTGAAACTTTAGAGCTGAGACAAATAAAGTTCTCATTTATAAATAAACATAAGAAATATGAGATTCCTTTGTTGCGAAATGAAATTCTTCCGCAATGCACATATGTATATTAAATGACAAAATCTTCTCGGAGAAACAATAGAAACTGGTTCAGTGGAATCTTGACTATTGGTAGAAATCAGTTTGTATAGATATATAGAGGGGCACGTCGTATCGACGACTTTTCCCCTCATTAGCGTCACTTTGAACCACACGAAACTGGAAAGTGCTCGTTTTTTCCTTCTTTCTTTTTGTTTTTGTGTGGGCGAATCCACAAGTGTGCGAAAAGTTAATAAGCGTGTCGGCGACAATAAGACTGCCCTGTGACGTATGCAGGTGGTTGCTATATGAATATGTAAATGTGTGTGTATCGTTGGTATCAGATTCTCGTAAAGAAATAAATAAATAATATAATGTGCGTGACAAAATGCACTTCTTATCATGGCGCTTTGCTTTGCGTAGCCTAATTTGGTTGAAGCAAGAAGGGAGGTGGGTTCTTCCATAAGGAGTTTTCCATTTTCCATTGTATTTTCGCACCTAATTACCGCAGCCCCAACTAAAGAGGGGGACAGCAGCTTTATTGTTTGTCAATTCATTAAGCATATTTGTTTGGAAGGAGGAGGAGAAAGAAGAGGTGTAGTAGTAGTAGTAGTAGGTTCGTTGTGTGTCATCAGATAAGGCAACGTTTATAAGAACTAAGTGGGAACTCGTCGTGTGGTTGGTTGGTTGCTTGACTATCGATTGTCTCAGCCCAGAAATAATTCATTGCTTCCTTTATTTAACTGACTCACATTTGTTTGCCTTATTGGCAATGCAGGCATTTCCGCAGCCATTAACTACAGGTCATTGTCGTCTCCCGTTTAGATTAAGGGAATGTATGAGTATAGCATTGAATTCTTCTCATTAACATTAACAGCATTAATACAGGGTCTCTCGCAGTTGTAGTTTCTTCTACTAGCTTTTTTGTAACTTCACTCTAACTTTAACTCTTGCTTGCCTCGATTTCAACTCTTTATCTTTCCGAGAAATAAAAGACTGAGATTGTTTTACGTGGTTAATGGGCAATGAACTTCCTCAGTCTCTCTCTGTATATAGAGTACTGAAACGATGACATAATATCTCATATTGATTTTAATTAATATTAATAGTGTTGTGAAGTCAGAAAATACAGTGCGTTGTGTTCTCTGCCATTTGTATAATTTTGCGAACCATAAAATTAATTGAACAAGATGGTGGAAAACGATAAAATCTCTCTACATCAAAAGGACAATCCGATACCGCAGCAGATGTCGTCGATAACATACCAGACTCACTATCTAGCCGACATGGTCGATAAGGCAACATACTGAACACAGGACGGTGTCGACCATATAAAAGCGAGTGTCAATTTCATTTGTATAAAAACTTAGTCAAGTATTTTAAAGAGTTCCACAGCGACAATCGGAATACAAAACCTCGAGTTCTTTCAAGATGAGAATACATTATGGTATAAAATATAAATAATAGTCAACCGGTAGGAAATACTTTTCTTAACTTTGAATTTATAATTTTACAGTCCTGTTGCCATTTGTGGCTCTTTTGGTGGCCAACACCGCAGCAGCTGTCAACATCAGGGCCTCGGTGAAAGCCATTAATAATGATCTTTACCGTCGTTATGTCTGTGCCAAAAAGGCTGATGGATTTCGTACTCTGAAGCCTGGCAGTTGTTCACAGTTTTACGAGTGTCAGGGTGGCGTTTCAATGCCCAAAACTTGCCTCCATTTCTTTGACTCGAAGGCCCAAAAGTGTGTTAACTACAACACTGGATGTGTGGAGGTGAAGCAAACAACGAACAAGAAAGATGTGGTGGCAGCGGTGACACCACCATGTGAAACAACCACTCCTCCGTGCGAGGAAACAACAACCACATGTACAGCACCAACAACAACCACTTGCACCACAACTCCAGCTGAGAAACCAACAACAACCACTTGCACCAAAACTCCAGCTGAGAAACCAACAACAACCACTTGCACCACAACTCCAGCTACGACTCCGACAACAACCACTTGCACCACAACTCCAGCTGAGAAACCAACAACAACCACTTGCACCACAACTCCAGCTGAGAAACCAACAACAACAACCTGCACCACAACTCCTGCGGAGAAACCAACAACAACCACTTGCACAACAACTCCTGCTACGACTCCAACAACAACCACGTGCACCACAACTCCTGCGGAGAAACCAACAACAACTACTTGCACCACAACTCCTGCGGAGAAACCAACAACAACCACCTGCACCACAACTCCAGCAGAGAAACCAACAACAACCACTTGCACCACAACTCCAGCAGAGAAACCAACAACTACCACCTGCACCACAACTCCTGCTACGACTCCAACAACAACCACTTGCACTACAACTCCAGCAGAGAAACCAACAACAACCACTTGCACCACAACTCCTGCAGAGAAATCAACAACAACCACTTGCACCACAACTCCTGCGGAGAAACCAACAACAACCACTTGCACCACAACTCCTGCAGAGAAACCAACAACAACCACTTGCACCACAACTCCTGCGGAGAAACCAACAACAACCACCTGCACCACAACGCCTGCGGAGAAACCAACAACAACCACTTGCACCACAACTCCTGCGGAGAAACCAACAACAACCACCTGCACCACAACTCCTGCTGATAAACCAACAACAACCACTTGCACAACAACTCCTGCGGATAAACCAACAACAACCACTTGCACCACAACTCCTGCGGAGAAACCAACAACTACCACTTGCACCACACCGCCTGCTGAGAAACCAACAACAACCACCTGCACCACAACTCCTGCTGATAAACCAACAACAACTACTTGCACCACAAATCCTGCTACGACTCCAACAACAACCACCTGCACCACAACTCCATCAACGACTCCAACAACAACCACGTGTACAACGAATCCTTCCACGACACCAACAACAACCACGTGCACCACAACACCAGCTGGAACGACAACAACAACCACCTGCACGGCATCAACGACAACAGTCTGCCCGATACCGGCAACAACCACGTGTACAGTGTTGACTACACCCTCCTCTTGGTGGAAATTGTGGTAGGCAGGCAGGAAATTGAGATAACAAGCGACGATGAAAGGAAATAAATACAACTCTGCGTCGATTTGAGATCATTTTATGGATAACATTCAATCCTTGCTTATTTCTACCTTCTTTCTGTTAAATAATTAAATTGTCTTTTTCAAATTCTGAGCATATAGAATTGATATTTTGAATTCTAGACTTTAATTGACAGATCTTCTTATCGCATTAATTAATTATTTGAATTTGGAATTGATCACATTCTGGTTTTTATGCCAATTCTGAATTTGCATATGCTTAATGTGATCCAATTAACAAATATTCGGAAACAATCTTATGTGAAACAACATTTAATTAGGCAAACAACATTTAAAAAAAGAAAAACAGCGTCATAAATATTTAATGTTTTTTTATTTAAACTGACAAAGTTTAGGAATTCTTTATGGAGGCGTTTACGCCTACGCTTTCCTCCTGCTAGACAGAAATTCTCAGATGTACATGTGTCTGGAAATTCCCAATAATTTCTCGGCTGCCTTTGATAAAGTCAATTGCAGAAAAACAATCTGCAAAAGTGAAAGATAGACACTACTACTACGACTTCTACTATTGCTATTTTTGTTTAGACATTTATCAAACACTTTTTATTTGGAGACACTTCCGGAAGTTGTCGGAAATGTTTGTCATTATTCTGCGACTAAATGGAAAATTCTTGTTGTGCCACAAATTAAACAAGGACTTTGATACTTTGTTTACTAATACACATTTAATAATTACAACTCAGAGAGGTATAAAATATAATAAATAATAATTAAAATAATCGAAAATATTTATAAATAGTCTGTTACTACAAAATGGTTTAGCTTATTAAAGAATATTGTGTAAATTTTTTTTTAATGGAACAAATGTGGAAAATTTAGTAAAATTTGCAGAAACTTTGTAGCGACTAGATGTTATTAGAATCTTTGCTATCTGGACAATATTTATAAATATTCTGTTACTTCTTTGTAAGATGGAAAGATGTTGTGGATGATTGTTTGTAATTTTGGCAAAGTAGAATGAAGTTTAATTTAATGAGCTTGAGTCATAATTTCAGTAACAAAAGCAAAATACGGAAAATATTTGTAATGTGTTGTGTCTAAATTTAGATTTGCATTTTTTCTGTACTTATTTTTGTGTATATTTTTAAAATTGTTCATTAAGTTTCACGATTATTATCTATCGTATATCGAATTTCACTTTTTGTTTTTATTGCCATTGCGGCGGCGCCTCTCTATGCGCTTCTCATTTCTAGATACTCCTCTTTGCTTATTGTTTTTGTTTCTTTTTTATTGGTCTCTTGTTCGGCGTCTCGTCGCTTAACTAGAGATCTTTATGTATGTGTGTGTGTGTGTGTGTGTTTTTGCCAATACATGCATAGTTTAAGCCGGTTTTTTCTTTGTCTGCAGCTTGTTGCCGTTTTTAGCTATTTTGCCGGTTTTATTGTTGTTTTTTGTTGTTGTCGTTTATTAGTCATCATCAAGCACACATAAATGGCAAACCTAACCACCTTACACCTCCCCTTCCTCCCCCAACCAACAGTCAGCCATTTACAAAACTCCATTAAAGTCTCTCTTCACCGCACTGCCTCTTGCTATCTCACTCGCTCTCTCTCCTTTTACTCTTTGTTTGGCAGTTTTGAGCGTGAGCTTTTTGACTGTATGCGTGCTCAGCTGACGCCGACGCTGACAGAGGCGCAGCAGCTGTGCGACTTTAACTTTAACAGCTGTTTTGTTGTTGCCGGCATTGGGTGACAACGCCCACATGGCAGCCACAGTCAGAGAGACTGCAGTTAAAGCCAGTCACATAGCAGGCAGCTTTTGTGCACTTGCATTGGCATTACCGTTACCGTAACTAATTAATAAATTGCTAATTGAATTGAAACACTTTACGGCGGCGCCTTGACGCTCCATTAATTTCGCATTAATTTTCTTCACACGCCAAAAAATACACAATTAATTTATTTACTTTGCCTAATGATTATTATTATTGTTGTTGTCGTTGTTGTTGCTGATGTTTTTGTTGTGCCAAATTGATATAGACACATGCATTTGTCAAACAGATGAAACAAGAACAAAATATTCCCAGCCAAATAAAATAAATACAAAAATTTGTTGAACGCGCGTCAAGCGCCGCGGAAAATTAAAAAGACGCAAGCAAATGAAACAACAAGAAGAAACAAAAACGAAATGTAAATTAAGCGAAATTTTGTATGCAAGTGATCTTTGTTTTATTTTCTGCTTTTAAAATACCCTATAAATACTATAGGGTATATTGATTATGCTTAAGAAAGTCAGTGGTAAAGAGAGCACAAAGGAAATCTTTCTTATTACCCCAAGAAAACACTTGCTTTAACTATCGATAACATATACTATCGATATATATCACTAAAGTCATTGAAGCACCCAAAACATTAACTATTTGTCTTATAAATCTCAAAAATATTGTATACTTTAATTACTTAATACACATATAAATAGCACGTTCTATCGATATATATCGAATTCCAATTGCAAGGAATTCCACTAACAAGACATTCGTCTAATTGTTATCTGTCTACGCACAGACTTTCTAAGCTATTTGTATTATCCTTTCTATGTTAGATAAACACTTTCTTTACCTATCGATAACATTTACTATCGATATTTCTCTGATATTTTATTAAAGTGTTAAATAAACCTTTAGTTTATTCTTGTCTATGCAAGACTTTACCTATTGCCTTTTAAATCTTAAATATACTGCATAATATAATTAAAGAATATACATATCGATATATCAGACTATCGATAAAAATCGATATTTATTGCCAAGGCATTCCACTTTCGTCTAACTGTTGTCTGTCTACCCACAACGTTTGCTACTTATTTGTTTTGATTATTTATAAGTGAATTCAACACATTTTCTAACCACTGATCACAGTAACTATCGATATTTGCCCTTTAAATCTCTAAATTGTTGTATTTTCTAATTAAAGAATATACATATCGATTGCCCAGTCTATCGATACATATCGTAATTTATTCACAAGGCATTTCACAGTCGTCTAACTCTTGTCTGTCTACCCACAACGTTTCTTACTTATCTTTTCCGATCATTTATTTCATTTTTCATTGCCAAAAACGAACGCAGCCGCGCATGGCCAACGCCAGGGGGCGCTGCAGTGTCGTGGATGCAGCATTTGGATTAAAAAGAAAAAAAGAAAAATCCTGAAATATCTATAATAAATCAAATCAACAACTACATAAAAAAGAATGGAACATAGCAAATTTAATTACAAGTTTTTCCCGAGAACATTTTCCAACTGAGGTCGAAATTTGCATTTATCTAGATGCTAAATTCTTATTTCTAGCTTCTAGACGATCATTAAGCAATTTTGTAGTATTCTTATGCAAAGCGTATGATTTATTTTCATAGTTCATTGTGACGATCATTAAAGCAACATTTTCATCTGTTTATGTTGTTGGTAATGTGGAAAATATGCTTCCTTATTTTAAAATTAAAATTGATTGCATTTTCATGGTTTTTCTTTGTAATTGAAGAACAGGTTTCCATTTTTTTAGTATTTGTTTTTGTGGTAGAATTAATGATTAAACTGGAATTACAAGTAACAAAAAGTTTGTCATTATTATCAATTTCTGGAATTTAGTTTATTTCATTTCAAAGGGTCGTATTCAAAGAGGGGAGGGCGGGTGGTGGTTGGGGTGGTTTTTTTCTTATCAGTTTGATAACTGCAACCCCATCGATTATGCGTGTCTTAGCCTGTATATATAAATATATATGCCAAATGTTTGTGTGTGCGAGTTGTACTTGAATTTTGAAGGCTTTTGTTTGCAATGTGCACTTGATAACAATGAATATACACCTGACAATACTGCAGTTGCCAACTGATAGATACCCTGTAATTATGAACATGTGTTTAACTAACGTGTAGTTGAGTTTTATGCTTACATTAAAATATATCTGTTGACATACATCTTACAACATTTCTCATTAAAATTTAATTAATGATAAATAAATAGTAATAAATTAAATAATAATAAATATAATAATAATAAATATATTTTTAATAAATATAATAATAATAAATTAATGATAATAAAAAATAATAAATAAATTAACGATAATAAAAAATAATAAATAAAACAATAAATTAATCTTAATAAATAAATAATAATAAATCAAATTATCAATAAATGATAATAAATAAAATAATAAATTAAAGATAATAATTAAAATATCAAATTAACAATAATAAATAAAATAATAAATTAATGATAGTGAATAAAATAATAAACTAATGATAATAAATAAAATATTAAATTAATAATAATAATAAATAAAATAATAATAAATAAAATAATAATAAATAAAAAAATAATAAATAAAATAATAATAAATAAAATAATAATAAATAAAATAATAATAAATAAAATAATAATAAATAAAATAATAATAAATAAAATAATAATAAATAAAATAATAATAAATAAAATAATAATAAATAAAATAATAATAAATAAAAAAATAATAAATAAAATAATAATAAATAAAATAATAATAGTTAAAATAATAATAAATAAAATGATAATTATATCTTAACCATAATGTGTAATACATTAATGTGTTTAATAAATTATTAGAATTTATTTTTTTCTCATTAAAATTTATGTATAATTTGAAATTTAAAGATTTCTGCCGTTTTTCTGCTGTTTTCTTCTTTTATTTTATTTTTTTTTTGTCCTGTTTTGCTTATGTGTGTACTATAGTTGGCAACACTGGTAAGCGCTGCTTTATCTACTTTCAATTGCTGGCTGCTATGCAGGCGGCAGCTCTCGTGTCAATATACCCCCTTATTGCACTGCTTTGTCGTGCAACTTTGTTGTTGTTGTTGTTAATTTTTATCAGTTGGCGCCACGGCGCTTAAATTGTGTCCATGCAAAAATAAAATACACACACTGACATTTCGATATCAACTTGGGTTCCACTTTGTTGTGGATGTTGTTGTTCTTTTTTTTGTTTTGTTAATTTGTTTAATTGATTGACAGCAACAAATAGAATAGCAACAAATTGAAACAAGGCGACGGTCAAGATGCCAAAAAAGAAAAAGAAAAGCAAAGAAAAAACAAATGAAACAATTTACAAAACATTTAAAAATAGTGCGCAAATTGCTATTTTTATATTATACAAAAAAGAAGAAGAAAAACAATAACAAATGTTGATAACTGATGAGAGAGAGTGAGAGAGCACAACAGTTATGTATCTCTTTGAGAGCGAGAGAGAGAAAGAGAGAGCGAGTGAGTCTCACTTCATCTCTCTTTCTTATCAACTTTACTGCAATTTACACATGTGAATGATTCTCCCTCCCTCCCTCTCCCCTCTCCCTCTCTCCTTCTGTTTTATCTGTCTAATTGCATTCTTCTTTTGTTTTTGCCTCTTCTCTTTCCGCTTCTCTTCTTCTCTCTCTTTTGTTGTTGTTATTGATTCAATTGCAAATTATCGCCATGTTTGTATTTGTTGCCATTTTTCGTTGCGCTAAAAAAGGCGAAAAATTAAACAAAACAAAACGTGCAAAAAACTGAAGAAAAAAACAACAAAAAAAACAGCAGAAAAAAAAGCAAAAAAAAATAGAAAACACATTTTTTTTATTGCGTTGCGGTTTTCTGTTTGTTTTTTTTGATGTCACAAAAAGAAATCTAAGCAAATGGCAGATATTTATACATATATCAAAGATACAGATACAGTTAAAGATACAGATACAGTGAATGATACAGATGCAGCTACAGCTATAGATACAAATTAAACTAAAAGATACATTTATAAAATATTCCTATTTACCTTTATAATAGCATCTAGATAATGGCATTTTTTGCATTAAATTTATTAATTTTCTATAATTTAAACTTATTTGTTAATTTAAAATTTAATTTGAAAACTCTTCAATTGGTTTGTGTCTTCGCTAGCTACATTTGGTACATTTCGTTATGTACCAAACTGGTACACAAAGTACAAAAATTTTAAAGTACCCCTAAAATGTACAAAACATGAACAGCGGCTTTAAAACTTGTGTCTTGGCTAAAGTGCAGGAATTTAAACAGTGGCTGTAAAACCAAAAGCGAGCGCAGTGTGTAATTTCCCAAAACAGTTACAAATTGCCCAATCCTTTTAGCACAGACACAAAACAGTTCACAAAATGTAACCTTTTGGTTTGAGAGTAACTGTTGAAATATCTACACTTTTAGCTAAGACACACACCAGCAGCGCAAGCAGTGCACCGCAGCAGTCAAGCAGCATACAAGCAGTGTACGATGTGCTAGCAAAGCAGTAGATAAGCAGTGTCCGCTGCGCTAATAAAGCAGCACCCAAGCAGTGTCACCCGTGTCATGAAAGCAGCTGAAAAGCAGTTCATTAGCAAACGTTACTTTTTGAACTTTTGAAATTAAATCTAAGCAAATTATATTGTTGATTTATTTTAACTAATAAATATTTTTCATTTTATTCTATTTTTAGGTAAGCTAAAATCATATTTAAAGCACAATTTGCTTAAATCGCCGAGTGAGTAATAAATTTATCTATATTTTTATATAATTAAATACTTATATATTTTCCCCACCCGCAAAAAAACAATTGAAAAAACTCTTGACAAAATCCTTTTCACAACAAACTCATGCACAATTTGTATTGTAAATACGAGTACTAACAAAAAAGCATTAAACATTTGTCCAAGTTACGCATTAATTTGAATTTCTCTGTTGTTATCGTTGTTTTGTTATCGAAACTCTTTGTGATCGCTTGTTGTTTCTCTCTCTCTCTCTCTGTCTCGCTCTCTCTTTAAATTGTTGTCCTGTTGCTTTTCGCTAATTGTGCTGTCAATTTAAATAAATTGTTAACACGAGTTTTTGGGTAAAATAAATATAAATAGCTTTTAACATTACGTAAATTTAAACAAAGCGAAAAAAAAAAAGAAAATGAAAGAAATTAAAGTGAATTTGATGGTTTAGAATGATCGAAGTGTGAATACTCTTTTTGTTATATTATAAAGTTAGCTTAACATTGTTTAACATAAATAAATTATCGAAAAATATCGATAAAAGTATCGATTACTTGCAATTAACTAAGAAATTGTTTGCTTAGCTTAATTCAATAGCGTAATTCCCTTATTTATAATTTTCTCTTATTACTTTCTCTAGAAATTATCGATATTAATGCATCGATTATTGGAATTATCGATCGAAATGCTTTTAGCATATTTAAAATATATTTTGGCGTTTCCCAATATAAAGATGTCATTGTCACCTTCATTTAGATAGTTGTATTTCGATTGTTACTGTTATCGATAAATCGTTAAAGCTTAAATGCATTGATAACTTTAGATTAAATATATAATGTTTGCTTTGTTGATTAAATAGCTCAATTCCCTGAAATTAAAATTAGAAAAACACTCAACTTTCATTTGTTTCTAATAAATTTTGATATTATTATATCGATTATTAGAGTAATCGATATAAACGCCTTTTAGAATATATATTTTCAACCTTCTAGCGTTAAAACGTCATTGTTCATGACTTGTTTTCGATAGTTGCGTATCGATAATTAATGTTATCGATAGCTGTTAAAATATCGATAACTTTTGCTTAAATAGCTAAACAAATAAAACACTAAAATTTGTTTAAATTAGTACAAAGTGCTCTACCACAAAAAAGCAACGATATCAAGTTATCGATTGCTACAATTATCGATACAAAAATACATTTGTCCCATCATTCAATATATCTACAAACTTGAGTTTAATTTCTGTTGTTTATACTCCAAGATATATTTAATAAATATAAATTTACATTAATTAAAGTCACATATTTGTTGCCCATGTCAATATACCCTTTCTGTTGGAGTATTGTCTTAATAACAAGCTCAATTTTTGGGGAAAAACGGCAGCAAGCGATGAAAATGTTGAGATAAAAGTTTGCAACTTGCATTGAATTTTATTTTGTTTTTTTCCCATTTTTCATGGTTTTTAATCTCAGATTAAACGAAGTTTTTGGCCTCTATTCGCCTTTTCCTTTTTCCCCAACAGCAACAGCAACAACAACAAAAGTTGCATTCACCTAATTTCTTCATGTTTTTGGAATTGAAAAACAAAAAGAAAACTTTTATTTCCGTGTTTTGTTTGCAGTTGTTGTCGGTTGTCGGTTGCTGTTGTTGTTGTTGTTATTATTATTATTGCAGCGACACACTGAACAACAAACACGACAACACAATAACAATAACAATAACTGCAACAAATGCTGGGGAAACATGTGCGAGACTCGCATGTAATTTGTGCATTTAACTTGCAACAGCAGCAACAATAAAAACAACAACAACAATAAATACACATTTAGGCACGACACAATTGTTAAGATATTTTTGGGTTGTTGCTTATGCAACAGATAAATAATAGCAATAAATTTAAATGCTTAATATGAATAATAAATTCATTAGTTTAATCAAAGCACAATTATATATTTGTCTTTAAATAGACTATACAGAGTTCGTCACTGCAGAGGAAAACCACAGAAATATGACCCTTAAAACGGGGAAATAGTTAACAAGAGTTGTCGAATACAGAATACTCTTTCTTATACCCTGTGGGGGTATATTAGGTTTGTTAAAAGTAAGTAACAGGCAGAGGGAAGCGTGGCCGATCCCATAAAGTATATATATTCTTGATCAGCAGCAACAGACGAGTCATGTCCGTCTGTCCATCTGTCCGTACGTCTGTATAAGAGCCCAGATCTCAGAGACTATAAGAGCTAGAGTAACCAAATTTGGTGACAATACTGCTGAGTTATCTACAAAGGTCAAGTTTATTTAAGAATTTTGCCACGCCCCCTACCGCCCCCAAAAATCGGAGAAACCCAAATAACAAGAGTAATTTAAATGACACAAGTTACAAATTTGGCAAACATAAAGTTCAGTTTAATTGCGATGTGTACTGAAAATTTCATTGCATTCGGACAATAAACAAATTTTCAAATATACAAAGTTTGGAGGCAGCAACTTGAGGAGTGGTTCTGGAGTTCGAAACCTACCATAATCTTATTATTTATAAAATGTATTTATTATTTACATATTTATTTAGGTTTTTATTATTATTTCCTTTTTGATGAATAAGTACAGGGTCTCTCATAGTCGACTTCAACTGTAGCTCCTTTCCGACTGGTTGTTTTTTTTAGCTTTGTTGAATAAAAGATAAAACATTTTAATATTAGATTATGTTTCTAATAAATTACCTTGTAATGGTTATTACTTTTATAGATAGATAAAATATTTATATTCTAATTTAAATTATTAAAAATATTAATTAAACTGCCTTTGTTATTTTTTTTAGCCTTTGTTATGCTTGCAATGATCTAATTGAAGTATCAATGAAGCATTTGAATATTAGTTTATTTTTATTTTAAATAAACTTTATCACTTTATAGCTAATATACCCCAAAAACTGCATTGGATAATTAAGTGAAAAGCGCGCCAAATGAAAAGTTTGCGTTGTTGTTGTTGTTGTTGCGTTTGCTGTTGTTGCTTTTGTTGTAATTGCTGCCTTTATATCCCGGATGTGTGCAACTTGCAACTGCAACTGTTGTTGTTGTTGTTGCTCCTTTTGCCGCAGCTGCGAATTGAAAATGGGGGAAAAGTTTTGGCTGCTGTCGTTGTCGCAGTTTCTGCAGTTGTTGTTGTTGTTGTTGCTGTTGTTGTTGCTGTTGTTGTTATTGTTGTTGCTGTCACAAGATCTTTCAGCCTGGTTGCATTTTATTTATCGTTTTGCGCGTCGCGTTGTGTTTAGATTTGAGTTTTGTGGCCAAAAAAAGCAAAAACAGAGACAACCTCTAGAGAATTGCCCCCCCCCCCCCCAACTCCTCGTGAAGAAAAACCGTTGATGGAAAATGGCAAAATGGCAAAATGGAAGAAGATGAAGATGTTTTTATTAGGTTTCGTCAACGTGGGACTTCAAAAGGCGCCTGGCGGAAGCGAATTTTGCTGAATTAATTGGCTGCACTTTTTTCTGTTATTTCTCTCGGTTTGTGTTGCATGCAACAAAGTCATTTGACAATTTTCTTTTTGCTATTTTGTTTCTCTTTCTTTTTCAATCGCATAAATTGCATTTTCATGTTGGCGTTGCCCATTTGCAAACAACAACAATCATCACTAACAGCAGCATCATCATCATCATCATCATCGTCGTCGTCTCCATTCATGCCACATTCATCAGTGGCAGCTTTTGTTGCCACTGTTTTTATGCTGAGAACTGGAGCGCATCGGCATGTTGCCACCAAATGTTGCATAATAATTTTGATGCCTGAACTTTCGATTACTTTGAACTAAATAATATGTCTAGTTAGAGCTGAAATAAATACAAGTATCGATAGTTTAGCTAATTGTTTAATTAATAGGCATATGAATTAAGAACATAATTAATGATTTAAATGGGAATAAGGTTATGGAACACGATTAATTATTAGCATGGAAATATGACTAAAGAACTTGATTAATGATTTAGTCACTTTTAAGAAGATTCTTTTGTGAGATCTAAAGTAAAAGGATCAATAACATTATTGCTAGTTTTAAATGGATTGAAAATTTATTTAAATAACAAAGAATGTGTCGTTAGAGCTGAAATTGAAGAATCGATAACAATATCGATAACTTACTTTGCAAGGCAATTCGATTTCTCAACATGATAATTTGTTTTGTCAAGTTTTAGAATGTCTTCTTATCGATGACATTATCAAGGGAATTGACAAGATGTCTAGAAATTCCATAACATTAACTTCTGCTTATAATTGTTAATCTATCGTTTAATATATAAGTTACATTTAAGGGCATGTTGTTGTTAGTTAGATATAAAATAAATAATATTATCGATAGTTGTGCTAACTGATACCTTTGATAGAAATTATAAGTATAAGTAAATCGATATTGTGTTGTTGACAATAGCAACAATAAATCGATGAATATGTATGAAAAATATATGGATGTTTATTTGTTAGAGCTGAAATACAAACATCTATAAGATTTTTGATTATTTTACAAATTAATACCATTTAAAGCATTTGAATTTGAAAGATCGATTGCCTCAAGTTAGCGCTGTTTTTGAATAACTTAGGACAGTTATCGATAACTAACCGATAACCAAATAAACTGAATAAAAAGTTTAAATTATACAAATGATTATGAAACATTTAGGCCAAGTTTTTTTTGCTTCTCTTTAGCGTTATTGAAACTATACATCCTAAAGTTATTGATATTTACTGAATTGTTTGAATTGTATCTAACAAATTGAGTTGCCCTTTGTGGAGTATTTATCGACGGTGCTTATAATTCCCAACTGGTTAAAGCGCCGTTTTCAACTCGCGGGAAGAGAATCATTTGCGACTGGATTTGTTATTTGTTCGAATTCATTTCATTTGCCTGCCTGAACTGTGCACAATTCAAATTCACAGCCACGCCCACAAAACCCGTTGACGTTGTTGGCTATCGTGACACATTTCTCATTATTTCCCCCCCCCCCCCACCACCTTCAACCCCTCCCCACACAGTTCCCAATATTGGCAAATTGACACCGATATCCAAAAAAAAAAAAAAAACTAAAGTTTATATGAATTTATTATGATTTGATTTCGAATTTCGAATTTGGACTCATTTCTCTTTGAAATATACATATATATCTTCTGCTTTTTCCCCCGTTCTCTCTTTCTCTTTTTCTTTTCTTTATTTGGTATTTTTGCGACAACTCTTGCGCGCTTTACAACACTGTAAATGTATATTGCTCGAAAATCCACCAAACAATATATTTATATATATATTAATGATTTAAAATAATTAAAATAAATATTATTAAATATAAAAAATATACATAAATAAATAAAATTAATTAAAATATATATAAATAAATAAATAAAAATAATGTAATAAATAAATATAATCAAAATACATGTTAATAAATAATTAAAAATAATATCAACATATATTTATAAATAAATGGTGATAAATTAATAAATAAACAAAAATATTGATACAAAAATAATTATAAATAAATATAAATATTATAATAATAATACCAACAAATATTTATAAATAAATATAATACAAATAAATATTAACAAATAAAAATAAATAAAAATATATTAAATAAACATAAATAAAATAATATAATAATAAATCATACTTTAAAAAATAAAATTATATATTAATAAATAAATTACCAAAATAAATATAAACAAATAAATAAATATAAATAATTACCAATAAATATTATTAAATATATAAATATAAATAAATAAATATAAAACAATTAAATAAATAAAAAAAATATTTTAAAAAATTTATATAAAAATATATATAATAAAAAACTATATAATAAAAATATATATAAAAATAAAAAATACAATTAAATATATTAATAAATAAAAATAAATAAAAATTATATTAAATAAACATAAATAAAATAATATAATAATAAATCATACTTTAAAAAATAAAATTATATATTGATAATTATATATATTATATATTATATAAATAAATAAAAAAAATTCCTAATAAATTATAAAATATTGTTGAATACAAAAACTAAAAAAATATATATAAAAATATATATAAAAATATATATAAAATTAAAAAAACAATTAAATATATTAAAAAAATTGCCTTGGCACTGCAACACACACACACAGCTTTATCCGTGCCATGCCACGTGCCAGCAGCAGTCGCAAGCGCGCCTTCAGCAACCCGCACATCGCCTCCATGCCGTTGCTTGCCCCCGACGGGCGGCGCTTGCAACCGCATCTCTACTACTACGACAAGTCCCGCTCGGGTCGCAGCTCCTTCTGCGTGAACGAATCGCTGTGGCCCAGCGATGGCCAACTGTTTGCCACGACGACGACGGCGACGGCGACGCTGCCCGCCGTCGATCCCGAGGATCCCGAGGAGGCCATCGATCAATTCTCGCCCACGCTGTACAATCGATTGTCCGCGCAGCCGATAAGTCGTGCCATTCCCATACCCCCCAGCAGCAGCAGCAGCGCCGGCAATAGCCCACAGCATCATCATCATTACTATCATCATCTGCATCATCATCATCATCAGGCGCAGCAGCAGCAGCAGCAGCAACAGCAGCGTTCACTTAGCACTGGTTCAGCTGCACCAGCAACTGTTGCTGCTGCCGCGGCGGCATCTGCTGCTGCTGCTGCTGCTGCCGTCGGTTATATGGCATTCAGTGCGAGTCCAACGGGATTTATGCACGCCTATTCACCGTTCTATGGCAGTTCACCGGATACTCTATGCTCGCCGGGTTCGTTTAGCTATGATCCGGAATTTGGACCGGGCATACATCGATTGCAGGTGCCACACAACAACAGCAGCAACACAAGCAACAACAACAGCAACACAAGCAGCAACAACAACAACAGACGCAACTCTCGATCGCCGCTGGATTGTGCCACAGTTATGTCTGTCAACAGGTCGGTTGGTCCTTTTTGTTGGTTGTGTCCTTTTGAGGTTTATGCGGTTTTTTCTACTCATTGTAATTGTGTTAAACTCTTCATACTATCGATTGCTCTGTCTCTCTATCTTGCTCTGTGTTGTTACTAAAACTAAAAAAGAGTGTTGCAAGTTGCACGTTGTTGTTATTCACTGCACTCATCAAGACAATTGCAATATCTATGCATTTACTGTACATAAATTGGTTTAAGGTGGTTGTTTATATAAAATACTAAATGTAAATATATGTAAATACAGTCAATAATTAATGTTTCTTTTCTATTGGTTAAATTGAACTAATAAACTGAGTTAATAGTTGACAAAGTGTCTAAGTGTGTAAACTCATGCTGTATATTCATACTGATTTCCTTACAGACTCAGCATGTTTTATTTCATCTCATTTGTGACATTATTGATGTGGCATGAATCTTGATCAATGTTTTCATGTTTGACTATTTATATATACTTAATAATTAAGCTCGTCTTGCCAAAGCTTAAATACTTAATGGGAAATTGTAAATATATTATATTATACACTTTATTTCATACTATAAATTACAGACAAAACTTTCTAAAACACGTCACAATTGTTAGTAATTAGCATATATAATTATTGTCTCAAGGAATTAACATATATTTGTTAAACTTCAATTGTATGTTAAGTTAGGCAGTGGTATTTTAAAATTTGTGACTGCTATAGTATTTTTTCGATTTGCCTGGATAGGGGATGAGATATCGCACATTGAAAATAAACTTGACCTGTGTAAGGTATTCAGGAAGCTACATTTCAAATTTGAAGGCTCTAGCTCTTATAGTTGCTGAGATCCACTCGTTTATACAGGCGGACGGACAGATAGACAGACGGACGGACGGACAGTAGTCAATCGACTCGGCCATTGATACTGATCAAGAATAGCTGTAGCTCTTATAGTTACTGAGATCGACGCTTTCATGCAGACGGACAGACAGACGGACGGACAGACAGACAGACGACTCGGTTGTTAATACAGATCAAGAATATATATACTCTATAGTGTCGGAGATGCCTCCTTCTGCCTGTTACATTCATTTGCACAAATTCATTATACCCTTTTTGTCTATTTTTAATGGGAATAGGGTATAATAAAATATATAATACACAAATACTTATTGTAATGACATAGTTCCCATTAAACTTTTTACTTCAAATGCTGCGATTTTGTTGCAAATGATGCAATAGAAAGATATAAAACTAAACTATATGATTTGTTTATTATTAATTAATTAGAATTAGAATAGAAGAATTCTCTTTCTTCTAATAAATGTAGCTAAAAGTATTCAAAATATTTAAAGAATTACTCAA
Organism: Drosophila histrio; assembly: GCA_958299025.2. Taxonomy (NCBI): domain Eukaryota; kingdom Metazoa; phylum Arthropoda; class Insecta; order Diptera; family Drosophilidae; genus Drosophila; species Drosophila histrio. Next base: position 718,751 of record OY282580.2, on the reverse strand, counting down.
TTACTTAAAAGTTCATCCAACTTCCATTCATGCACTCATCTTTTGCAATTTTTCTTTGGCAATACTATACTTATTTAAGAAAATTGCTTTCGTATGCGCTGTCATCGCGAACTGAGAACTGCAAATTTCCGGTCTTAGCCGAGAAACTGATGATGCCACCATTTGTCATGTGATTCACCGAATCCTTTTTGAGGCGAAACGCAATTTATTTGCACGAAAGGAGGAAGCCCTTGTGTTTCTTTAATTATAAAAAAAAGAAGAAGGCAAAGAAGTAGCAGCTCTTTCCCCCTCCCCTGGGAATATTGCCACGAAACTATTCAATCAGATTTTACGCATTTAAACTCTTGTCATGTCCATGCAAAATAAAAAAAAAGGAGAAAAAAATTAACTTAGGATCTGTGGGTTTTGGCTTAAGGTTGGCTTGTCTTCAACTAAATGAAAGACAGTGTGTGTGTCTGGTGTGTGTGTGTCTGATGTGTGTGTGTCTGGTGTGTGTGTGTCTGGTGTGTGTGTGTTTTTGTCTCTGGTGTGTAGTGCGTTTCTCGACCTGCTGAATGCTCAAATGATGTCATTTCTAACTTGGGATTTTGTTGTAATGCCTCTCCAGCAATTCTTTGAGTTTCTCGCGTTTGGCATTTCTATTTTTTTTGAATACGCTTTCATATGGGGTATTAGAGTTTTGTTTATAAATGTGTAATGATTTAAAGGATTCGTAGAAAAAACTTAGAGTATATATACAGTGGATTCAGCCAAGTTGATGTAGTCTTACTTACTGAAAGATTATTGTGGAACCCAAATGGAAAGACATTGGAGGCTGTAATTTGTACACAACATAGCTGAGGTAATTTCTAGGCAATTTACACGACGACATTCGCTCATTCAAAGTCATTTTCAACATTTAGACCGAATGTTCTGTTTATGACTTTACAAAATCCCATAAGACTTGAATGTTCAGTTCGCCAACATTCATTCTGTTGACATTCGTTGGCAATTTTCTATCTATCCCTTATCTCACTCCTTTTGATAATTATAATTCAACTATAGACTGTAATATGTTAATTGTGTATAGAACGAACAGCTGTTCTGGCAAATGTCAAATCTTGTCGCTCGTTTAACAAGAAGACTAATTTGTAAATTCGTCCTGCAAGTGAATTAAAATCGCTGTCAAAGTTTACACCGGAAGGAAATGGCTTAGTATGAAAAACATATTTTTTTTTTAGAGATATCACTGTGGACAGCAGAACCCAAAAACTTACACGTTGTGAAGTTTTCTGGGCTACAGGCCACTAACTATATATACACGCAATATTGTGGCTTGAATATGCTTTCGCCACTAGACTTCTACCCAGTGTAGAGGTTTTTGTTTCCGCTCCGAATAAAATAAACATTGTTTATTTGGTATTATGTTATTAATTCTTGTAAATTGAATTTATATTAGAATAAAACTTGCAAAGAAACAATCAGTAGGACAATTAATTTGAATAAAAATATATGTTTCCATTTCCAAGATGTTATAGCTAAATTATTATATGTATTTACTATGATATAATAATTAAATATTGCTGTCAACGAAACAATCAATCAAACAATATAGTATGTTATTTGTTTAATGCATATATTTATTGTTTTACAAGAGTTTTTATCTAAATTTATATAGTTATAGTTACTTAATATTAAAATATCTCATATTAAAACTTATTTAAATTACTCTGTAAGGGTATCAAAGCTTCGACGTGCCGTATTTAGTTTATTTTATTGTTTTTTTTTTATTCTCGCCTGTGTTTTTTTTGGTTGATTGTTTATTGTATTGTATTGTAATTCCTTGTGGATGATGTCGTCTGATGATGATTCGTAATAAAAAAGCAATTTCATATACATATATATGAACTACGACGCAGTTTTCCCCTGGATAAAAGTGCGCAATAGTCCAGTTGATTTTAATGCGGAAATGTTTCCCCTAGGCATAAAAGGAAGCCCCACAGAGGCGCTTGGGACTCATCCCCAGAAAAAAAAAACAACAAGAGAATAAACACCATATAATGAGACCGAACCCAAACAGTTAACACAGCTCCACATTCCGTTCTTCCTTCCTTCCTCTTTCCCCTCTTGCTCTTCTAATTTTTATTGGCAATTTAGTTTCGGTTGGTCTATCTCGATGGGGGACGGGGCGGGGATTCTCTGAGGAGTTTATCTTTTGACAGTGCGCAACAAATTAAAAAAATAAGTCGCAATTGCATTTTAATGTGCTTTATGTTGTGGAAAAGTGGAAAATTGAAATGGAGAACTGCAAAAACAAAATTAAAGCGTGCAAAGAGACAGTTTAAGTGTTCAAGTTCAAGTTGAATTTTTAGTGAATTTCTGTATTAGCAAATTTGTCAATTGCTTGACAAAGTTCAAGTTTTTATTATTTAAAACCATATGGCAACTTAATATTTAATTAATTAGTTTAGAGACTTCCTTTTGTGCCAAAAGTGCCTGGTAATTATTAGCTAAAGCTTTCAGTTTATAAATTAAAGTAAATTGTTGAAAAATGCTAGTGAAATAAATTTGGATAAGAAACAGCAGCAGAAGAAATTTATATTTAGTTTATTATGTAGTTGACAAGCAAGTTCTGATATTAAAATGCATTAACTAAATGAAAACATTATTCTCTCGCAGATTCCACAATTTAAATACAGTCAAAGACTTTATTAAAACAAATCTCTTTTAAATAATATTTGTGGAAAACAAATGCCAAGCAATCTCTAATTTCTTTTACTACAAATTCACAAATATGCTTCAAAAAGACTTTATCTTTAATTGAGTAAAGACCAGTCGGAAAGGCTACTCGCGAAGTCGACTGTGAGAGACCCTTTACTTATTCTTCAAAAAGGAAATAATAGTATAAACCTAAATAGATTTGTAAATAATAAATACATATTAAAAAGAGTAATAACCTAGAAATAAGTGTGCCTCTGGTAGGCTTCGAACTCCAGAACAACACCGCAAGAGTTCGAAACTCTTACCATTGCGCCAATGCAACCATAGTCGATTATCTGACAAATTACTAGTTTCCTTTCCTTGCCTCAAGTGGCTGCCTCCAACCTTTGTATATTCGAAAATATATCAAATCTCCAATGTTTATCATAGTAAGCTTAATGTATGCCGAATTTGGAACTTGTATCTTTTAAATTACTCGTGTTATCCGGGTTTTACCGATTTTTGGGGGCATAAGGGTTCGTGGCAAAATTCTTAATCAAACTTGAACTTTGTGGAGGCCTCAGGAGTATTGTCACCATATTTGGTTACTCTAGCTCTTATAGTCTCTGAGATCTGGGCTGTTATACAGAAGGACAGACAGATGGACAAACTGACATGTCTATATCAACTCGATTGCTGCTGCTGATCAAGAATATATATACTTTATGGCGTCTGCCAGACTTTCTTAGACCTTTTTGACAAACTTAATAGACCCTTATACTCTTTTAAAGTAAAGGGTCTAAAAAAAACGCCCAAAAACACTGACTTATCTTCAATTTTAATATACATACATGCTTTGTTTGCTTTAATCAGTTTTAATCCAAACCATTCCAATTCATTTATCACAAAGTACAGTCTCTGTTGAAAAAATACAAAAGAACCTTTTAATCGCCGCAGCTTATAAAAAATGAAAAAAAAAGGCGAATGCACTCAAAATCCACTTGAGAAATGCAGTAAATTGTACTCTGAATATATCAACATTAAGCAAAGAAGTCTTGCCGATAAGTTTGCAGTGAAAAACTCACTCAATCGTCGGCAATCGCCAGTCAAGTTCAAGGTTAAAAAACCCCAAATTGCATTTTTGAAAAGACTAAAAAAAAATGAGTTTTAATTATGCAGCGCAACGAATTCTTTGCGACGACTCAAAGAAACTTGTGTAGCAAGTTATTGACTGTGATAAAAGGGGAAAAAGAGTGGAGTGGAGGGGTAGCAGAAAGGGGGTGGGGGGGATTAATCGTGCCACACACAAACACACACACACACAAATGAAATGAGGTTCCCCTCCCGAACAACCACCATAAATATAATATAAGTGAGCTGCGATTCACATTGTCGACATTTGGCGTTCGCCTTTAGACGCTTGGCTGCTTCGATGATGTCAGCCTTTATTTTTGGCCAAAGACACACACTCGAAAAAAAAAAGCCGCAAGCCTTAAAAAACATGCCAAAAATAATATTCATTGAGAGCAGCCAGCAAGCAAAAAAACAAAAAAAAAAACTCAAGTATAACAAACAACAATTGCGAGAGTCTTTCCTCTAGACATGGTCAGCTTGTGACCACCTTTGGCAACCCATAACGCTGTCTTGAACTTGTTTGGCGTTTGTTCTTGCCAAAAAAACAGAAGAAGAAACCCACAGGCAGACAAAGACAGACAGAGCCAACAGTTTTAACCATGGCATGTTGAAGTATAAATTACCCTAAAGCGTGCTTCTTACATGTACATGTCAGAGTTAACATGCACTTCAGCTTGATTATCGTAGTCTATGGGCTTAATATTAAAGCAAATGTTAAATACAAATGGAATAATCAGCTGACAATGTATCGAACTCAAGCTTAAGCCTTAGCTTTCTTAATTTTAGTTGAATTGTTTATAGCAATTCTTCTTCGGCACTGCGCAGGAAGGTTTCTTAAGGTACACAAATGCGAAATGCAAACTATTTTTTAATATAAGAATAGTTTATATATTTTTAAATGAACATTGTTCGTCAAAAAATTGATATCAGTAGTTTTGGGACTTGGATATGCTTTCGTCACTAGACTTTTACCTCGTGTAAAAGCATTTCTTCTTGGGGTATTTATATTCTCTAACGTTTGCCGACAGTTTGTTAACAAGTTGGTTATGAAATGTTGATGAAAACGTTTCTATTAAACTAGCAATTAAATAGTTTCTCTGAGCATTCGCTATCTGCCTTATCTGCTCTTTCAAATGGCGAATATTTTTGTGAATTCTCTTTTGCGCTCGCATTCTTCAACGTTTCTAGTTGGGGAAAAGTTATCAGGCACTTTATATACAAGTTAAATTGGTTATAGATGTAATTAAATACTAACCACCAAATACTTGTATATAATTACATATACTATAGTAAAATACTAAAAGAAAGCTTTTCATGAGCTTTCGCTCTTCTGTTTTTAGTTCTATTAAGAGACCAATTTGTTATTCCATTAATATTCTCAAACGTTTTATATTAATTTAGATTTAGATTAAATAATATATAAAGAAATACTAACAGAAAGCTTTCCATGAGCTTTCGCTCTTCTGCTTCTACTCTAACGAGAGAGAGAGAGCAATGCTGATTAAGCTGCTACTATAAACCAACCAATAAGAAAAGCTTACCATGAGCTTTCGCTCTCTGACTGTTAAGCTATCAAGAGCACAATTTATTTGTATTCCGTATTCGCAAACGTTTCAACATAACCTTACTAAAATTCGTACTTAAACATCAAAATGCGAAACTAATTGTTATGGAAAGTATAATAAGCAATTGTGTTGAAGTTTGTACTGCAATAAATGCCTTTATTGATTCAGCTCGTCATGTTAATTACGGCAAACTGTGTAACAAAGGCTTTAAGCTCCAAGCAAGGGTACAAAAAAAAACATAAAATTTGTTTACCTTGGCCACGCAATTTATCTGCGTCTGTGATTTCGAATCCAACTTCAACTGAGACTCAGACTGAGACTGAATCTCTGTTGTCTCTGTCTCTGTCTCTGTTGTCTCTGCATTCGCTTACTTATTATCTTTTGTTTATTTTTGGCCTGCTGAGAGCAGCTTTCCATTGTTTACCGAGACTCTTATAGGCCGGCAAAACAACTTGAAGAATTTGCTACACTTTTTGTAGCGTTTTTTGTTTATTTTCCTTCATTTTTTTTGTTTGCTCTCTCTTTGAATGATATTTTTGGGACGCCCACTTAATCCGTAGCAATTTTTTTTCTTTTTTTGCGGCCGTGTTTTTTAGGTCTAGTCATCATTCTTGAGACATCGTGACAAATAATAATTGTCTATCGATATTTCACATCATTCTAACATTTTCTTATGTATTGTTGACAAATTGTTGTATGTGTCATGGTTTTTGTTTGAGTTTTAAGCGATTTGTAGCTTGCACAGCATTTATAACTATTACAAAAACTGATTTATATGTATACTAAAATATTTTGCCATTTGTTTCTAATTAATATATATTTTCTTTATTTAATTTCAGGTATGTACAATTTTATTTTATGGGGGTTCTACAAATTCGCGACTTGTGACTGGTGAGTTTATTGATATATTTAAAAGAAAAACAGTTTTTTTGTGACTATTTGAGGAGATATTAACATCCTATTTACTTAGATTTGGATTTTTAAGAGCTCTATTGAGTTTATTGATATCTATAAAGTTAATCCAAGCTTTTAGACTTTAAAAAAATATGTATGTCTCAATATAACAAATATATATATAGCTGTGGATTTGTTTAGACTTAAAATGCGGACTTAAGATAATTACCTTATCTCGTCTTTCATGTTTGTGAAAGCACATTAAAGCTCTGTGTTCATTTTTAAAGCACATGAAAGATTAATGTCCAGTTGACAGCTTAATTTCCTAGTCTTGCTTTTATTCAAAGCACATTAAAGCTAAGGAAAGATTAAAAAGCACATTAAAGCTCTTTGCTAAATTAAAACTATTTCCTAGTCTTGCTTTTATGCAAAGCACATTAAAGCTAATGATATATTTAAAAAAAGCACATTAAAATTCCTGCTTAATTTTGCTAGCATGATGCGCTAAAACTTAAAGCGTTAACAAATCTATTTAATGACTGAAATAAAGCTTATTTCCAGCTTAAAAAATTGTAATCGTTTCACTCGATTTTATATTAATTCAAAATTAATTAAAATACTTGAAATAAACAACTTAAATGTTAGTTCAGCCTTTAAATAACGAATCTTTTTTAATGGCAATTGCCTTGAAAGCTTTAATACAAAATTTGCCTATCAAAATGAAATAAAATAACCGACAAGTTATGATCATTTGGAAGTTGCTTTGTCATTTGCCAGTTGAAAATGTCAAAGATTTGCCAAATGAAATGTGGTTTTTAGCAGTTTTTGATTTGATTTTCTCGCGTAAGGCCAGAAACTGTATTATAATCATATGGACATCAATCAAAGTCTGAGATTTCACAAGTCTCGTGACGAGCTTGTAAATCAGTTTTTTTTTTTTGGTGGTAGAGTATAATTAATAGTTAATAATAAGGGTGACTAATTGTTGAAAAAAGACAGACAGTTCATGAACTATAATAACAATAATAACAATAAGTTAAGTTAAGTAAAATAGTTGGAAATGGATGAGAGAGCCATAAGAACTAACAAATCGATGCGATTACATTAGCATTAGAAAATAACTGCCAATACTAGTAGAGGCAACAAAGTAGACAAAAGTCGACAATGAAAAGACCAAGACAATACAATAATAATGAAAAAAAAAACAAGTTGACAATAACAACAAAACGTCAACAACGTCAACTGCGACGCCACAATGTCTGGAACGTTCAGAATCGTTAATTTCCACACCAAAGCGATTTACAGATACAGATACAAAGACAACTATAGATACATTTTGCATTTGCAATGCGCCGCAAATTACATTTAAATGGTTGCCACTTAAACTGCCAATAAGTGATGCAACTCTGGGCAAATAATTGGCCCAAACGGGTAGGAGGCGTGGAAGGGAGGGAATAAGGTATCAGTTTTCACTAGCTAACGACACGTGTCTTTAATTTTTTGATGTACTGTGAAACAATTTAATTGCAGACTGCAAAAGTTGCAGAAAAAAGCTCGCTCTTGTTAGAGAATTAATATCAAAGTTCTGGCTTCTGAGAGATTTTATATAAAAGCTTTCTCTCTCTCGTATTTATATCAAAGCTCTCTCTTGTGAGCGAGTTTCTGCAAAGCTTTCTTGCTTACGCTCTTAAGAGTAACGTGTAATATCAAATTCATAAACGTTTCACTGGCTGAACTTATCTATAAACTTATGATTTATTCGATTCGATTACACTTATGGGTGTGTCATTTTTTACCTATATGGAAAATTCACAGCTTGTCTATCCCATCACTTTTAAAAATTGCTGTAATATTTACTATTTACAATATTTATTGCATAATAAAATAAATATTTATATAAATAACAAATAGTAGAAGCAATTATATAATAAATGTAATGATTACAAACCCCAAGGCAAATACACTACGGTGATTTCATCTTTGTAATAATTTGTGTTGAACTTTGTGGCTGACATTGAAATGTGAATTGAATGAAATGCAGTTAATGTCAGCTATAAAAATATTCCCCCCGTTAATTGTTGGTTTAAAGGTCACACTTGCCGCTTTTAATTGACAGCTTAAATATTTTATATAAATGCACAGTTAGCTGAGAAGAAATGTATTAGTATTTCCTGAAACTAATAGTAACTGAGGTGGTCTTTATAGGAGATTAAAGAGGTACTAAACAATTAACAAAAATATATATATTTCAATAGAAATGTGTCTAGAAATATGTATATTATAATATGAAAGTTTCCACTCTGAATCATTTCAGTTTATATTTCTATTAAATCGAATTTGAAACTAGAAAATAATCTACAAACTAAAACTAAAGTTTTTTATACAGATTAATTGATATTAATCCAAGCTTAAACCTTTTAACAAATAAATATATATGGTAAAAGAAAGGCTATGAGAAACTTTAGACTGAAGCCCCAGTTATTAGTTAATCCTTTAAGTTAATATGTTGATAAATTTCAAATTGAAAAGTTCTATTAAATAAAACTTACATTTCTTGTCTTACAAATGCGCAATAAATATAAATATTTTAAAATATATTTAAGAATATATTTCACTTCTCTTACGATATTAAATTTTGACTGCCAAGATTTATGCTAGGTTTGAGATAATAACTCGTAATAAATGACATCTAAAGCCGCCCCCATACTAATTATAATTAATAATCATACAAAATGGATTGCAGCTAATAAACCCTTTGAAATTTTAGCTGAATATAAATTAAACTTTCGCTGTGTCAAGCGACATTTGTTTTTGGCCCCAACTTCAGTTTTGTTGACCCTTTGTTTAGACTTTGGCAAAAGCTAACATTTAATTACTTTTGCCAAGCAGCAGCCACGTGGCCAATGTTTACACACAACACACGTTCTGTTGGCCTGGCGAATTCACATGGCTAGCAAAAGCAATTTTTAGCCATTTTCGCTGCGATTATTTGGCCAAGCTAATGAGCTGGCGGCAAATGGTGGCCAACCCTCTTTTAAACAGGTGTAGCAGATGGAAGGGGAGCATTAAAAATAAACCAAAGCTGTTGGCACATGGTGCGCTTCATTAGTTTCCACAAACAAAAGCAAAAAACAGCTGAAGAAAAAAATACAAGTACAAGTACAACATTTCTAGAGCGCTTAAGTTCATTATGGTTTCGTGTTTCACTTTGACTCAATGTGTGTGTGTGTGTGTGTGTGTGTGTGTGTGTGTTTCGTTTACGAGCAGTCTAAACAAACGTAGTTTAGACGGATCCCCAGCGACATGGCTAATATGACAAATGACGGCAGACAGCTTGGCGACATGGCAAAAAGCAACAGAAATATGGATTGCATTTGCTAGCTTTTTTTTAGACCCTTTACTTTAAAAAGGTATAAGGGTCTCTTAAGTTTGTCAAAAAGAAAATGTGCGAAAGTCTGGCAACAGACGAGTCATGTCCATCTGTATAAGAGCCTAGACATCAGAGACTATAAGAACTAGAGTAACCAAATTGGGTGACAATACTGCTGAGGCCTTCACAAAGTTCAAGTTTGATATAGAATTTTGCCACGCTCCCTTCCGCCCCCAAAAATCGAAAAAACCCAAATAACACGGGTAATTTAAAAGATTCAAGTTTCAAATTTGGCATGCAAAAAATTTAGTTTAATTGCGATATGTGCTGGAAATTTCATCGCAATCTGACAATAAACAGCCGAGATTTCCAATATACAAAGGTTAGAGGCAACAACTTGAGGCAAGGAATCTGGTAATTTGTTAGATAATTGACTATGGCTGCATTGGCGCAATGGTTAGAGGTTCGAACTGTGGCAGTGTGGTTCTGGAGTTCGACACCTACCAGAAACACACTTTTTTCTAGGTTGTTATTCTTTTAAAAATGTATTTTGGTTTATACTAGTATTACTTCCTTTCTGAAGCATAAGTAAAGGGTCTCTTATAGTCAACACTTCGACTGTAGCCTTTCCGACTGGTTTTCTCTTGCTTTCTTTGCATAATGCAACGCCCATTTGGGCGACTGAGAGGCGTGGCAAGTCAAGCTAGTAGTTGTGAAATATACAAGAAAAACAACAGGAAAATGAGAAAAAAATTAGCGTAATTTATAGCAATTATTGTGCAAATTAAATGTATATGCAGGAAAATTGAAGACAACAACGAAAAGTGAATACGCTTTGAATTTTGGAATATGCTGAATAAATGTTTTCAATTGTACCAAATATTTCCCTTTACGTATTTAAAATAATAAAAGTAAAAAAGTAACAAATAATAGTTTATTAGTGCAATTCATAAATAAGCTGACATTGATCATAAATTAGCCTTGAAGTTGTCAATTTAAATATCTATATTACTTAGACATTAGTTAGTAAGATATTTGTTAATTTTAAATATTCTTTAAAATTTTAGTTTAAATGTTTTAGCATATTTCTTGTGGACTTCCTTTAGTTTTCATTTAAAAAATTTATTAATTAATAACTCATTTATATTTAAAACTTAATATAACTTCAATATAACTGGCAACGCTTTCATTTAGCTCAAACTATAAGTATATAAACTTAGCGTTGTTCACAATGCATTAAAATTCGTAGTTTTAAAAGAAGAATCCCAAAATTGAACTAAATACACCCCAATATTTATTCTCTAGTTAACTTTACCTACTTGATTGATCTGGCAGTCCTTTCAATTAGCTTTGACTATGATAATACGACTATTTAAAGTAGACAAATACGCTCTATCAATTATAATTATATATATTTATATTCTCGCCAATTTTGGATCTTCAATCTGACTTCAATTCATTCACTGATCTGGCAACGCTTTCAATTAACTCCGACAAGCTTGATAACTTGTCCAACATGCCGCAATAAAATTTACAATGTTTATCAAAGAGGAAAAGTTTTACCGCCCATTTTCGGCATAATTACAGACGGACCAATGGACGCAACTTGCAACTGCAACAGCAAACAACTCTTAAAATTATTAGTTACATTTTGATTTGATGGGTTTTCTTTCTACAATTGCATTTAATTATGTGCGAATTTCGATCAATGATTCCAGCCAGAAATTAAAGCAAACAGCCAGTTGAAACAGAGAGATACTAGAGTGTGTGTGCCACATGTGGCATATTCAGTTAGAATATTGCTATGACTATGGTCTGTAAATTGATTTATTTTATTAATTCGTTTTACAATAAATAACTTATGTATATAAAATCAATAACTATAATTATTTTTAGCAAAAAAAAAATGCTAAATAAATTCAAATATTACCATTTTATATTAATAATAATAAAATACATTTTTAAGCTCAAAATAAATGTAAAGAATATAACTAAAAAATTAATAATATAAAAAGAAACATGTTTATGCTGAGATGTTAATTAAGTAATTTAAATGCAAGAAAAATAAAATACTCTACGATTTATCCTCCCAAAAACCTCTACATGAAGTAAAACTCTAGTGACGAAAGCTGATTCAAGCCCCAAAATTTCTGATATTAAATTTAGTATCTGAACTCTTGTAATAAATATAAATTTGGCATACGGCACTTATTTATCACTTATCACTACATCTACATGTGTTTTAAGAATTAAGAAAATTCTTTCTTTCCATATCAGATAATAAATATATAGTAGAGATTATTATTAAGGTTTAAATAACTATCAGAATGTTATTTATAGTGCTAAAATCGAAATTATGCATTTATTGTTTTATTTATTTATTTAAATAAAATAAATCTCTTATTTTAAATTGATTATTTAAATTAATAAGAAAACTATTTAAAGCATTAATATTGTTAGAGTATTTATTTATTTAAATTAATTAAATCTCTAAACTATTTCAATCCTTAATATTATTAGAGTATTTAAATTGTAATAATAACATGTTTTTATGATATTAACTTTGTGATTAACTTGCATTTCTTAAATATTGCACATCTTTTAAATAGACGCGCCATTTAACAAAAAAAAAATAATTAACAAAAGCGGCGCCCTAAAGTATGCAATGAATATTAGTATTCAACTAAAATTTAAGATTACGTCTTATATAGAAAAGTGCAGGTATTTTATAGTCGTGAGTCTTCTTGCACTTCACTTTGTTATGACTGCTCGAATTTTGTAGTTTTTCCTTTTTTCGGTGGGGCAAAACTGGAGCAATGAACTGCAGTTAGTTGTGGGCCGCCTCTGTGGCTTCCCTCTGTTGTGTATTTTTGTATTCACATTTGCATTTGGACACTACTATGTTGTTGTTTTGTTTTGTTTGTATTCGACCGGAACTATGAGTTCATAGTGCCCATTTACGACAAATGGAGGCAACAAGGAAGAATACAAAGACGGCATTCCAAATTTGTATAACGACAACAACAATGAATCCCGCTAACACACAAAAATTCGAGGTGATTGCACTTCTGCAGAGCATTGGATTACCTTTTGCCTCTTACCTTCTTTAACTCCCCTGTTGTTGGCCTTTTTGTTGAAATTGTCCTGACACGCGATGTTACTTAAAATGCAGTGCAACATTGTGGAAAAAAGAAAAGAATTCCCGGAATGCAGTGTTGTTTGCGTGTCAACAAACTACTTTTTGTAATGAAATGCATTTTGAGCAGTTTTGTAGGTCTTTAAACAAGCAAAATATGACTTGACGAGTCGTATTGAATTAACCCAGTTTCAATAACCCCAAAGTTCCCTTCCATAATGACCAAAACAATAAATATAAGAGAAGAAGCTGGGGCAAGTACTAGTAGACTCAAAACTGAGTCATTGTATTGTTCAGACAACATTTGGACAGTCGTAATGTATACAAAACAAAATATCTTCATAATATTTGTTCATTTGCGTCAAAAACAAAGTGACCACAGTGCTGGGCAAATGTCTAGAGCTGACGACTTGAGCTGTATATTTTAAAAAATATATATACCACCCAAAAAATAAGCCTCTACACGAATATATGGAAATATAAAGCGCATTTCCCAATCTTTTCATTTACTTATACATATCTCTAAAAATAAAAAGTTTCAAGAAGAGCTTTCACACAGACACGCGACCGTAGCGAGTGTTCTCTGATCATTGCTTCAAGAGCTTTTGAAAGCTCACTAATACTAATTCTGCAAATGCAGCTCGAAGCTTACTATCTGTAATTTTAAATGATTTCTTCATTTTTTTTGGAAATATCTGAATTTGAATAAATACAATTTTCTTTAACGTTATTAATTCTCTGGCTTTTTCTGTTGTCCTGCACTGTGTGTCTGATATGCAAAAATGCAGCCATTGACACCTGAAGAAGAAAACAAAGGAAAATTGTTGTACGCTTTGCTTTGTTTGTTTTCAATATTGATAAATTAATGCATTTGCTTGATTTACAACAAGAAATACAAATGCAAACACAAATATAAAACCAAGTTAATTTCTTATATATTTTTAAAGTGTATAATTAATTTATTGACTGTGTGTTGGCCATGTGTTAATTTAAATAACTCGTTTTAATTCGTTGCGGTTTTTTACATAATTTAATTCAATTTCGTTTAAGTTTGTCATTGACACGAAGCCAAGCCTCGGGACGGGCCCCAAAATATAAAAGCAACAACTAGTATATATACATTTCTGTAATAATAATTTTTGTCAAAAAAGAAACTTTCACTTTCGTCAGTAACTGTTGTTGTTGTTGTTGTTGAAAATTGAAGTGCGAGTAATTACTACTACTTGGCTTGTACATGTTATTTAAACAACCGTCAATCTCTCAAGTGTCGACGGTGGCGCCCAAAATTGTTATAAATAAATGTGACACACAATGTGTGTTTAATTCTCGTTTTGATTAATTTTCCAACTGCGTAAGTCGCTTGTTTTTGGTCCAGACAGAGAGCACACTTAAGTTTAAGTATAAATATAAATTTCCATGCCATGTTTTTTATTTTTATTTTCTCTTTGCAAATTGAAAATATTCGAAACAAATAATGTGGGCGTTATATGCTGACAGCGTTTTCTGTACTCAGAGATTATGAAAAGCGAATTGAAATAAATATTTATTTATTTTCGTGCTCGTAATTCATGGAAATATCATAGAAAGCAAAACGTGTGCTCATTTAATATTTTGAGTTTTCCACATTTTTCGTAACATTTAATGCTTATCAGTTGCATAGATAGTAGGAGTTGTAGATAAGTTGGTTGGGTTATTGCCAAACTGAAGAGCTTTTTTATTAGATTGCCCAACCAGCTGTCAAAACGATGTTGAAGTATTGCATAAACTTTGTACCCAAGTAATCGCTTTTTTTTGTAATCGTAATTATCACTTTTTTCTAAAAAACGAAAACAGTTCAAGCTTTTTCTTTGTTTGCTGTATTGATTTGAATTATCGAAAGACGTTTAAATTGTTATTTTAAACAACTTTTAAGAGTTTATTTTATAGCTAAAATTAATAATATGAATCATTTTTTCTGTTTGGCAGCTTTTACCTGTTGAAGGAGTCTTCTTATGGTATTGTAATAGAATAGAAATATCAATTTAAATGTTTTTCATAACATAAGTTAATAGATTTTTATATGAATCATTTACCTCATGTTTTGATAGAGATTTCCTACAATAACTATCGATAAATATTTGCCATAATTAAATTGGGTGTTATACTCGACTCGAGGTCAACTTATTGTCGATATGACAGTTATATCAACATACAAGAGAACACAATAGAAAAGAAGCTAGACTTGTTAATCAGCTGTTTCAGTAGATGCCCTCATCAGTACCATTTGAGCTAACTTAACCCCAACGATCCAAGCTTGTTCTCTATGTTGTGCTGCTAGAACCAGTTGAGAATTTTAAGGAAGCAACATAGAGAGTTCGTTTAAAAGTTGTGCTCGCATTTTTGTGTGTTGTAATGATTCTATTGCGTTTTCAGCTACAATTAGGCAAATCTTGCCATCCATGTCAGTATAAATTGTATAGAAAATATTAATAAAACTTATTGAATGCTAAAAAATCATAGGAATGACAATGCCTTCATTGCCAATGCGTTATCATTAATAATTATTGGATTTTAATATTTTCAATGCTTTATTTAAATAAAAAAATCTAACAAATAAAAATTCCTAAATTGTTTTTTACCATCCCGAGATGAAATGTCCATTTGGTCACCTAGTATATTTAGTAATTATTAATTATAAATTAAGAGTTGAAGTATTTAAATACTTCCATTAAATAAAACTCTTGTTTTCTTGCCACTCTCACCTGTTGAACAACGTCTATGCAAATTTACTAAATGAACACACCGTCAATAATTAATGAGACTTTGTTTGTCACTGTTTTTTTTTTCTTTTCTTTTTATTTGCACATGCGTAAAATATTAAAAACTTAACTAATTAGCAAATACATTGTATATGTTTATAGCATTTATATATTTAAATCACATTTCAACTTACAAATCTAAAACAAAAATGTAGAACAACAAATTTTTAGAAATTGTTTTCTTTTGTCTAGCAGCACATTTTGTATAGGAATAATATATGACGACTTATTATCAAAGTTAAACGGGCACACTGCCAAGAGTGTTGCAACTCTTTCTTTTTTGGCTAGTGTGCCCTAATTTTTTTTTCTTTGCTTTCCTCCCCCGATGCTCACACACACACACAGACAGACACATACACAGCTGTCTTTATAGGACGGTCATGGCGATGAACATGAGCAAGACGAGAATGAGCCAAGGGCAAATGAACATCAGGCAGGCAACCTCAAACATTTTAGCTGCTGACGGGGTGGCAACTCTGGCTGCTGCTGTTGCTGTTGATATAGATCTCTCAGTCTCAGGTGTGGCGGCACAACTGTTGCTGTGTTGTTTTCTGTTTTTTCTGTTTGCTATTTGTCACAGCGGTTTTCACGGCACAATTTGCGCTTTTTTCTTGAGCTGTGTTTGGTCCACAACTGCCATAACACCACACAAAACACAACAACGTACGACGTTCACTGTCAAACTGAGCGTGCAAACTGCTTGAGTGTCGACTGCTCTGCTGCTTCACTGCTTTTGCTTTGTTGTTGTTGCTGTTGCGTCGCCGGTTTGTTTGCCTTGTTATTGCTGCCTATGCTTATGCATGCCAGTGTGTGTGTGTGTGTCTGTTTGTAGCAATCAATCTGGCGCTCTCGCTCTCCCACGCTCTCTCACACCTTAAGAGTGTTGCCAATGCAGCTGTTTTATCGCCAATTCAAGAGTTTTTTGAATGCCAAAAGCGGCAGTAATTGTGGAATATATTGAAAAAAGCATTGTCTAAATTACAAAATATTTGAGTGTAGAATAAATATTAAAAGAGATATTTCGCTTGGAAATCGGTGCAGCTTTCCCCAATTTCTCACCGCCGAAAGATTTTTATTATTCAGAAAGACATTTTCAACAAATTGAAAATTGAATGTAAATAATTAAAAAAAATAATATTAATAAATTAATGTTAAATGTCCAAAATAATGATTCAAACTAGTTAAACATTATCAATGCTTTACAGGGTCGCTATTCGCTATTTACACACATTTTATATGTACACAGTTTAAAAAAAAGCAATTAAGTACTATAAAAACTTTCTAACTGGCTTGTTTGAAAACTACCTAGCTATTTCTAGCTTTTTTTAATGTTATAGCTTGCTGAGGCCCTAAATAGTTGGCAACACTGGTTGCTTTTGTCTTGTCTACGCTCATTTGTCTTGTTTACGCTCTTACGCTGCGATCGTTGGCGCACGCTCTCTCTCTCTCACGCTCTCTTCACTGTCATCAGCATTAAGCGTGCTTTTTGGTCAGCAATTTTTATAGGGACGTTTTGACTTTAGCCACAATTGCGTTTTATTTCATTGACCCCAGGGCGTTAAGGTGTGTTTCCACTGACTGCCCCTTTGTGTTGCATTTTGTTTTAGCTTGCACTTTTTGCCTGTTATCAGTGTGATTGCAAGCTTATCAAGCTGTAAGTAAGCTCAACTGCGGGATTATCATTGTTGGCCCTCTTAGGTGAGCTTTGACTTACCTTTGTGTGTTATGCACTTGTGTGGAATTCTGCTCCAAGTTTTAATGATGATTTACAATTACCGTTGTTTTGTTGATCTAAAATTATAAGTTATAAAATACATTTCCTTTTGTTTATATATTGTATATTTTTGCATTATAGTTGGTTTTGCTTTGATTATTTTGCAATTGAAAAGCATGAGTGTGCTTTTGTTTAAAGCTTTTATCGATATATCCTTAAAGCTGCTATCGATTAACTTATCGAATTGCCTATGTACTTATTGAACACTTTTGTGCTGCTATCGATAATATAATTCAATGGTATGAGTCTTTAAAAGCTTTTAAAGATTATTTTTGCAGTCTATTCTGATTGTTATCGATAAAAATCTTAAGTACGACTCTTGTAAAGCTTCTAGGAGTTTCTAACTGCTATATTCTGACTAATTCTATCGATATCACTGCAATTATCGAATAGTTTCAAGTTTTTAATAGACATTACAGTCTTCAATAGCTGTACTGTTAATAACAATCGATTTCTAATACTTTTCTTTCATTTTTGTAACTTAGAAACTTACAATCTTCAAGTAATCTCATAAAATAAAAGCTTTAAATATTAAAAATCCCATATACGAGTATTTAAGTCTCTTTAAAATAACAAATACTCTCAGTAGTTACAGTTTTTGCCCTATAGATACACTAAATTATCAATGCCATGTGTTAGACATACTCAAAGTAGACCTATCAAAAGTATCTTATCTTTTACACTAATTTATCCACTGAATGACGACCTTTCATAGAACTGGTCCGTTCGAAGTGCAGCTCAATGGCATATGGAAAATTACGGTCAGAAAACCGGTTTCTATTTGAGTTTTTCATTGTATATAGATTGATGTGTTTCGTGCTCATAAATAGTTTTCAATAAAGGCACAAAACAGTAGACATTTAATATTATCAGAGAGATTTTTAACTATATATATATAAATATATATATGTGATATACCTATAGACTTTATATACTTACTATATGTATTTTATTTCTACTGATTGTGCCACTTGAAATTTGTTAATTGTGCTAAAAATATAAATGAGCCATAAAGGCTACACACCAAATAATAATAATAATAATAATAATTATTGTTATATATATAAACCAATATTAAAGCAATTTTAATCTCAAAAGGGGACTTTAACGATAATAATAAATTGATTGTGTTAATTAAAGTTTTTTTAGTACTTGAATAGCATTTTAAAGCAATGTTTGATTTATTTTTCTTTTCTTTTTTGCAGGTATGTTGTCAACCATTTGTCAGACATGTTGTCACCAGTTTTATAAATAACAATGTCTATTTATATTGTAGTGTAAGTATTTAAGGGGATTTACAAATTTCTAATATACTTTTAAAGAAGAAATATGCTTAAGAATTATTAATACAATCGAACTTCTATATAAAGTTCAAAATATTTATTATACAAATTAAATGGTTACTATATTGAATTTATAAACCCTATGCCGAGTCAATTGACAACTGTCTGTCCGTCCGTTTGTCTGTCTATCCGTCCGTCTGTCTGTCCGTCCGTCTGTATGAACGCGTGGATCTCAGCAACTATAAGAGCTGGATACCTCAAATTGTGAATGTAGGTTCCTGAATACCTTACGCAGTTCAAGTTTACTTTCAATTTGCGATATCTCACCCCACGCCCACTCTAATCGGAAAAAGAAAACAGCTTAACTTAACTTAAGATAGTTGAAGTATAACAAACACTGAGCAATTTGCTATAAATACATCTTTCTCCAGAATTAACTTTTATATGGCCAGCTTCTGTTTAAGTTGTGTAATTTTATAGGGTTTTAGGATGGTCAGAAAATCTTTCTAACTTCAGATGTTTCTCTCTCCTCGCTTCTTCTCCCCATGTTTTATTATCCATCTACTTTGACTTCTACAACCTTAAGCAATAATTTAATTTTAAACTGGCATATAAACTACTTTATGAGCCATAAACTTTGGGAATTTCCGCCAACTTTTGCTGCAAATTCACAATCTATCAAGGAAATGTGTCCTGAAAGCTGTCACATTGTGTGTGTGTGTGTGTGTGTGTGTGTGTTGTTGGTCATTAAATACAATTGCTCGGCCACGAGCTCGACTTTCTAACCAATTGGATAACTGAGCAGTTGATTGTTTATGTTTTTGTGCCATGTTGACGCATACATATGTATGTATGTAGGTCATGCTCCAGTTGGGATAGCCTAAGAGAAAGGAAGGAAATAAGAAACCACATTAAATTGAGTTAAGTCTCTCAGCACAAAGATGGCGCTGATGATAATGATGATGAAGAAGAAGAAGAGTTGGAAGTGGTAGACAAGTGTGCTTAGCATGTCCTGCTTTATATTTTTCTATTATTATTGTTATTATTATGCTTAATGTAATTGACTTGGCAATTTGTTTAATAGTGTATCTGTTGTTGTTGTGATTAAATATTTACGTTTGTGTTGAGGTCCTTGTAAAATTGTGCGCCTCGTTGATTATTTATAAATTGGCGTAATTAGTTAGTCAGTTAGTCAGTCAGTCAGCGAACCATCGAGTAAAATTAGGACAGCAGCAAACTACTGAGAGAGAGCGGGAGAGCGTCTCTCTCTCTCGCTGCTTGTGCAGCGTTCATTTCTGCAAAGCAGCAGCAGCAGCAGCTGCCGCTCTGTCTATTGTTGTTAACTCTTCACCCTGCACCCTGCCCCACTTTATTTTTTAGGGCAGCCACGTTTGTATTTGTAATTTATGCTAAATTAATGCGCAGGCGCCTCACATAACTCCCTTTCTCTCTCGCTTGCTCGCTCGCTGTCTCTGGGAATGTGGCGCTCTTGTTGTCTATATTTATGTATGTATCCGCGAGAGCGCAACTCAAGCATTGGCTAATTAGCGTGTGGGTGGAAGGGAGGTCAGAGGAGCAGAGCAGCCTGCTGCTTAGAAACGACAAACAGCAGCAGCGTCGTTATTTTCAGCCAACCACCCACACACACACACACACACAAACGCGCGCTCGCTTAATAGCAATTGCAACATAAAACTCTTGCGCTTTTTGCACTCTCTCTCTCTCGCGCGCGCGTTCACGTGTCAGAAGCAGTGTTGCCATTTCAACTATTTTGTAGCTATACTTAGCTATTCTTTGTAATAAATAAAGCTAGAGTAATTGAAGTAATGCAATTAGCTGGATTTGTGGCTTTTTGGTAAGAGAAAAATCTAAAATAATTGAAGTAATACTATTAGCTAGATTTGTGGCTATTTTATGAAGTGATTTTACTACGTATTCCAATTGTCAGATAACTTGAAGATCTAAAGAAAATCAATAAGTCTTTGTGGAAAATATGTATTTAGAGCAAAGAAATATAGTATAATTGAGGTAGTAGAATATTTGAATGCATAAATTATTGAGCAGGTAGTATTGTGTTGCGGAGGATTCGTTTTGGCGTTTTTGCTACTATAAGATATAAAGAATTTTTTGTAATTCAATTTACTAAGCTGCAAAATGCATTATTGTAATATAAGCTTTAAAATGATTGGGCATTTTATTGAGCCCCTTAAATTTTTAAGCTTGTTTCTAGTTTAGCTATTTTAGCTCTTGTAATTCTGGCAACACTGGTCAGAAATAAACTTGCAGCAGAGCACTGCTAGCAGAGAGCGCGAGAGCGTGCAAAAAGAGAGAGAGCGAGTGTAATACATGTGCGGGAGAGTGTTGTGCTTCGGTGTGCTCATCTGCATGTTTGCAAACGGTAAAAAAAGCTACCCTCAGAGTGCTGCGAGGCTGTCAATCTACACTTTGGCTTCTTTCTAACCAATCAACACAACAAACACACACGCAACAAAAAAAAAAAAATTATTGCATTTAACTAAGCAACAAACAAGCAAACAAACAACAAGAAAAAGTGTAGTAAAAAAAAAAGATATATATATTTTTGTTAATTTATATACGCAAATAAATTTGCAAAATAAAATCTAAACGCAGAGCAGCAGCAAAAAATCTTATCGCGCCTCTGCAGAAATCGCGTTTCTTGGCAAATGCGGAAGTTGTCGTCGTCAGTCTTCGTCGGACGTCGCAAGTGTGCAACGCAGTTAAATCAAATATCATAAGAATATATATTAAGTGCAACCCAACAAAAAGAAAAAAGAAATAAAAGTGTTATATAAAATATATATATATATATAAATAAATATATACAACAAGCTGTGCATAAAATAGTTTTGTTTATAATCAAAGCGCAGAAAGAGCTAACAAAAATTCATTAGCAAACGCCTCGGCAGCCCTGAAATTCGACCAGGCGACGCTTTCGTTTATTCTCTCACATTCTCACTGCGTGCGAGTGTGTGTGTGTGTGTGCGTGTGTGCAAGTGCGTGCGAGTGTGTGTGTGTGTGTGTGAGTGAGTGTTGGTGTAATTAAACGTGCGTTCTTCTTCTCCACGCTCCACACTCCACAGATAGTTGCGAGTTGCGAACTGCAAATTCAGTATATCTAGAATTTCGCGCCTATTTCTTGTTTCGATACTTTGATACTCGATACTCGATACTCATTGCGCTCGGCTTCGTCGTCGTTTTACAACACACAGCACCAGCAACAACAAAAATTTCATTCATGGAAAACAAAAACAATCTAGAAATTGCTTTTAATAACGGAAATATATTTATTAAAAGGTAAAGTTGGCCCAATCTCTTCATTATTACAAAATTTGTATTTTTCTTGATTTTTGTGTTTATGATAGAAGAAAAATTAAACCATTTATTATTTTCACACCAAAAAAAAAAAGAAGAAATTTGTCTGGCAAATTGTGTTTTGATTATTTCATAAACAAATCGTATCTATAATCAAACATTTCTTCTCACTAACTACATCAATAACAACAACTGAATGAATTTCCTAATGCGTTGGGGAATGGGAAAAAGAAGTACATATGTATATTTTATGGCTCAAGGCTACGCATGCGCTATAAAGTCGAGTCCTTGCATTGAATGCCATTTATTATGTCATTTGTACTCAGGTTTTGTTGAAGAAGCCTTCACAATTGATCAAATTAAAAGATATTATAATTTTAGCTTTAGATAGTATTTTTCTATATAGAATAGAAAATATTCAATGCGTTAATTAGGCAAATAATTCATTATTTTATTGTTATTTGTATTAGTTTTTATTATATATATTATTTACACACAAGCTAAAAATGTTGTTTAACTATTTAAGGCAATACCCACAGAGAATTGTAATGAATGCGTTTTAAAACAAATCATATCGTCAATTAGTTGAATATTAATTTATGTATTACTATTTATTATTGTTATTATTATTTATACAAGAGTAGTTATAGTAGAAAATCTGGTTAATAGATGTAATTTAAACCCGAAAAAGACTTTTACTGAATGCGTTTTAAAGTTCTTTACAAATATTCGATTTTAATATATTTTGTTTCTATTGAGAAATTTAACTCTCTAATTAGTTGCATATATTAATTGTATTAGTTTTCTTGTAAATTTCAAGTCTCTTATCATTTAAGTTAAGCCAAGTTCGCTTCAAGTTTCGACTTTAATCCCACATGAGTTTCTACTACACTCATTATCATGTTCTCAGACACTTTCCTTAAGTGCTTGCTATGTTTGTTTGTTTATCCAAGGAAAACATGAAACAAATTGTTTTTGGGCTGCCTGTCGTTCGTCCTCCTACGAAATGTACAATAATACAATATAGTAAGCTGAAGGCAAACACAACTCAATGTCATGCTGAGTGTCCTTAACATACGATAGTAGTACTACAAAATACTAGCTCTCATGTTCTAGTATCGTTCTAGCTCTCCCACTCGCTCTGCTGGGCAAATCAATAGCCTTTGCATACTTCTAGGCTCAGGGTCTGATTAATAATGCGATAGCAAAATTGCTTTTCCAATAATTTCAGCTTGAACTTGAGGGCAATGTGTAAAAGGCCTTTGCGGTCAGTGAAATTGTTGAAATCAACAATATTTGTTTGTTTATTTTTGTTATTTTTTTTGGTTTTTACCTGTCCATTGATTTTCTCAATTTTTATTGATTGTTGTCGTTGTCTTTTGCTTTCGTTTCTTATTGTGTTTCATTGCTCATTTAGGCTTTCTTCTTTTTTTGTTGTACTTGATAAGGACAGGGAATACACGACTAGAATCTTAATTGTCTAAAATAATGTAGATTACAGAAAATTGAAAAAGAAAAAAAACTTTATTGGGAAATCTTTCACTGTTTTAAAATATGCAAGAAATAAGCATAAATAAGCTAATACGCTAGTGACGAAAGCAGACCCCAAAAACTCACACGTAGTGAAGTTTTTTGTGCTGCAGGTCACAAAGTCAAATTATGTGATGAACATTATATATTTATATATTAAAATGAATATTGTTCGTAATTTTGGGACTTGAATATGCTTTCGTCACTAGACTTCTATCTCGTGTAGAGATTTTGTTTGGGGGACTACAAATTACTTTGCCATCGCACATATATACATCTTTAAGGCATTTTAGTGATTACAGGGTATAAATTTAACGACATTGCCGCGATGTCTTTGCCGTTTGTTGTTGTCGTCATCTTTGATGGCTTCGTTTCGATTACGCAATGCTCACTTGAAAGTTGCTTTTATTCATTTCCCATTGTGGGTTGCCAGCAACAACAACAACAAGCAAAAGAAATACAGGAACAACTAAGCCAGCAAACAACCCCTTGAATTTTTTGGTTTCGTTGCTTTGACAGCCGCATTGGCGTCGTCGCCAAACGTTGCGTATACGCAATATATAACTCTGACCACATTTTGTTGCTTGCCTTTACTTTTGGGGGTGACCTCAACCTAAGTCAACACACCCTGAAACAGAAACAACAACAACAACAGCAGCAACGTCGCTGAGAATGTCAAACAATCATTAGTTTTTCACGATCATCACATCAACATTTATCCAAAGCAATAATTCGCTTGAATGCAACTTTATTGTTGCCGGTTTTGGCATTTTGTGAAAATGAATTTAAGATTTTGCTATGCTGATAATTTGGGCGGCGTTTATTTGAGTCTTTATATCTATGATGCAAACCATCATTTGATGATGGGATAAATGTATATAGTTAGAGAGAGAGAGAGAAGTGGAAGAGGGGCAGAGAGATAGCTTTAACATTTGCCATAAGTTAATTTACCTAATAGACGTTGGACCATTAAGAAAACACGACTTTTCTGTTGTTGTTATTGCATATCGAATGCAAAGTCTGACGTCAGTTTGGGAATTTATGTGAATTAAAACGCGGCAAAGTCAGAAATTTGAGAAATCCATCAATTGCCATTTATTGACTTGAAGATTTTATCAATCAACAAATCGACAGATAAAGTTTTCTACGAATTTACAAAAAGGGATTGAAAAGAGAGAGCGCTTAATAGATCAAAGAATTCACAATAAATTCAGAGAATTGGAATTCCAACAAGTTTATTACAAGTTAAAGCTGTAAATTGTATGTATTTTACTAGATTTTACTAGAAAATTTATTTATTTAACAATAGAAATATTTAAAATAATTGTTATTTGATTTTGTTAATCAGCAAATGTTTAGATAAAGTTTTCTGGGAATTTGCAAAGGGAATATAGAGAGAGATAGAGAGGAAAAGATAAATTAATAGATCAAAGAATTCAAAGAATTGCAATTCCAACAATTTTATTACAAGTCAAAGCTGTCAATTTTATGAATTTTACTAGAAAATTAATTTATTTACAAGTAGCAATATTTAATGGAATTTCCAAAGAATATTTAGAGAGAGAAGTAAATTAATAGATCAAAGAATTCACAATAAATTCAGGGCATTTAAATGTCATTATATATTTTACTTATAAATACATTTATTTAGAAGAACTACTTATGTTTAAAGTTCTTTGTTTTTTATATTTAGAACAGAGCTTTAGCAATCTACCAATCTTCAGTTCTACTCAACTTCTATCACAAATTTCCAACTAACAAAGCATACGACATTTTACAAACTAAAATATCTAGTATATGAAATTTGACTGCACGTCAATCTAGTGTATAAATTGCGTAAAATCAAATTGTATGCATCATAAAATTGCTGTTATAATGTTATTTATTGCGCATACGCAATGTGGCCCTGAAATGTTTGATAGAAGAACTTTGCTGGCAGTTGCTAAAATATGTTGACCGACAAAACTGCAGACTGCAAACTGTAAGATGATAAAGTTAACTGGGTACTTGACTATATTTTCCATTCAATTTATTTGGCGCAACATTTGTTGCAGCAGTTGCAACAAAGTTGAGCTCAGAATTGTAACATAAAGTTAATGTACGTGACATTTGCTCATCGAATATTCTATTCTATATAAAGCAACAAAGCAACTGCGACTATAACTATAACTGTATCTGTATCTATGTGAATGTAGCTGTATCTGTAGCTGTAGCTGTGTCTGTAGCTGTATTTGTAGATGTATCTGTAGATGTATCTGTATCTGTAACTGTCTACTTCGTGTGCATATTTGCTATGCTGCAACAAAGAACTAAACTATACTCAAATAACAACATGTTCTCAATGTGTTGTGTGTGCCTCCCGATGCGCATCTCGACACGCCACGCCCCGCCCACTTTGTGCACTGTATCTGTATCTGTATCTGTGTGTGGCACATCGTGTTTCCAGGTCAAGGTTGTGCTTGACTGTGTGGCAAAACGAATTTTTTGCTTTCTTTTCTTTTGCTTTTTTTTTTGTTCTCCTTTTGTTGTTGGCCGCTTCTTGTTGCTGCACCATCAAATTGTTGTAGTTGCAGCAATGCGCTTTTCAGAAAGTTGACGAGTCCTTTGACTGCGTCCTTGCTGCGTTTTTATAGCGCAATGACGCGTATTTAACGCACACACACACACACATATAGTAACTACTAGTATATTTGCAGAAAATACTTTGCATAATTTCGTTATTTATGTTGAATCCGTTTCACGTCTTCCTGCCATCCTCTCGCAAATATCCTGTCATGGCATTGTGTTTAGTCCTTTATGACGTGCATAAATTTTACGCCTCAATGCGTTTATTACTCATATATATTCTATGGCTGCGTATCCTTGTGGCTTATGCGCAAATTATGCCGAGCAATATTATAGATTAAAGCTCAAGTTTTATTGTGTTATTTAGATAAAAGTTTGTGAAATATTCTACACGAATTCTTTGGATAATAGTATATAGCTAGGTATAGAGATAGTTTACGTATTATAATAAAGGAGATGAAGAAAACATATTCTTGGTATTTTATATTTATCTAATTTAATTGAAAGTTGCTTATGTTGCTTCTTAGAAAATGGTTTATAAATAGAAATAATGGATATTCACTGAATTTAACAATATATTAATAGCCTTGAATAAGGTATAAAAGTGTGTAAGGGTTTAAGAAAGGCTTGGCAAATTCCCTGGAGCACTCTAACAGTTCAAGTTGCTTATGGTTCTTAGAACAATTTATAACAAGCTGAAGAGTCGGGACGGTAGCGAGATATGCTACAGTCTAAGCGGAAAACTTTGAAAGACCCATAGACGAACCAACTTACCTAATTTGGTGTATCTAGCTCTTATAGTCTCAGAGATCTAGACGCTTATACAGACGGACGGACAGACGGACTTATCTGTTGATGCTGATCAAGAATATTTTATGGGATCTGCATACCAAAATTGGTGTCTCTAGCTCTTATAGTCTCTGAGATCTAGGCGCTCATACAGATGGACGGACAGACAGACGGACGGACAGAGATGGCTATGTCGTCTCGGTACTGACAAGCCTAATAGACCCCTATACTTTTTTAAAGTAAAGGGTCTAGCTATTTTTAGCTATTTTTAAAACATTGTAGGGACTATTTTAACTCTTAAAATAATGTAGATACTATTTTAACTCTTAAAATAATGCTGATCAAATCAACTGACAACTGTCGATTGAATATTTAATTTTGTAGTATGCAAATCAATTTTTAATATAGGTTCCAAACTAAATTAAATGAAACCTGTTGTTTTGAGTATAAACCCTCAGTTTAAACCCTTGCAAAGGCATCAAAACTTCAGCGTGTGGAATATAACATAAGATTAGCATGCATTTAATATTATATTATATTGTATCATGCCCTTAACAACATGACTTGCCCAGAAGTCCAGCAGCTAAAAATGTCCCTGCTGTTACATAGCTTTCATTTTTATACGTATACGTAATATTTCATATTTTCTGAGTGTACAACGACGACAAGACTGAGAGGGGGAACCTGCATGTCATTTTCATATTTCGGTTGAATGGAGAATATTGTTTGTTGTTGTTCATGTTATGAATACATTTTTGAGTGGAAGTCGTCGACATTTTCACATGCTTCTCTGTGTGTGCTACAATTGTAAGGCTGAGTTCTGTATTGCCCCAAGGTCTTTCTAAACAAACTCCTGCACTCGAAATACACTCGAAAAAACCCCCCTACACCTCCCACACTGGCACACACATTACAAGTCGAGTCGAGGTCGGGTCTCACTCTCAAGTGGCACTCAGAACGTGACTTGTTTTTGACTTAACTGGGCGGAAAAGTCAAAGTCAGGGTCGTCATCAAAAGAGAGGGCCTCAAAAATGTATAAAAATACTACTAGTATGTATAATAAGAGTCTGTCCCTTGTCTCTTGTGTAATACAAGCACATTATTTATGTCATATTGTCGCCTTATCATTTAACGCACATCTTTTAAATACCCTGTGATCATAAGAGGTGTAAAATAGGGTCTGAAAGTTGTAAAAATGAAAATTGAAGAAAGTTTGACAGTTTATCATATTGTAGACAATGAGTGTACCCTTTACTTGATACTCTTTAACCTTATTGATTGCTTATATGATATTCTGAGAATTTAAACAGCATCAGTTAATAAACACGATGAGTTTCTCTGGTCTGTATATGGGTTCCCCTAAACAAAATCTCTACACGACGTAAAAGTCTAGTGACGAAAGCATATTCACGCTCCAAAATTACTGTTATCAAATTTGGTGTTATCAAATACTGCGGGCTATATTTTGAATATATTTCAAATTTCAAAAGAGTCGGTTGATACACAATGCAGTTCTTTAGATCTTTGAAACTTAGATTTTCTACAAATATATAATATAATAATATATAAGCTATGTTGATATATTTCAAAAATAAAATATCTTATGTGAATATTTTGCGAATTACATAAAGATCTTTTGATAACTACGATAGTTGGAAAACTTCTCTGTGGAGCTTTATTTTCTCTAAAAAGTGGTTTAAAGAATTTAAGAGCTGTCTAATTCATTAAGCAATTTCATAAGAATGTATTGATATTTATGATAATTCTGCATGATCTCATCGTAACTGTCTATAGGATATCTATGAACCTTATATGATGTTTTTTCAATAAAGCATCCGTAGTTTATTTAGCAAGTTGTTACTGCTTGTGATGTTGTGTGCTGTTGTAAATGTCGCTTGTTAACAAACAACACACAGGCACACACACACATTCACACTCACACATAAACTAAGAGAGATAGAGAGCTGTGTAGAGTGAGAGAGATACATAGACAGTTGGATACTCCACCTCCAGCTGTCATAATTCTCGCAACTGTCAACTAACTGTCAACAGGCGACATTTGTAGCTGTCGCCTGACTGCCACACTGCCACACTAACACAGCATTATGCATTATGTTGACACAAACATAACATACATACTATATGTATTTGTGTCTATTTTAATATGTTTCTGCTTCAGATACAGATTCACTTGTGGCGTGGTCTTTGTCACATAAATACGCGAAATATTTAAGCAACAGCTTCAATTTTAAGCTAGTTTTGTTTTTGTATTAGTACGTTATGTAAAAGTATTAGTGCAGACTTGTTTAGAAAAGCTTTGAGCTTTAAAAGTCTTAGTGTCTGTGTGAGCAATGTGTGTGCAAAAGCTGCGACTGTTAAGGACACGACTGTCAGACAGTGGCGTCGGTAAAATTGAGGCAATAATAAAATATGGAAATAATACTCCATTGCCACTATTAAATGTAGCTGCTTTTTCTTATGTTTTTACACATTTTAAATATTGATTATTAAATGAGAATTTTACAAGCAATATTTATAAAGTTGATAACAATATTAAAAGTGTTAACTTGTTGCAAATTGTCTAGACAATAAATATACATTTTTGAGGCATGGAAAACCTTGTTGAAATACACAAAAAGTTAATTAACTTTGTAGTGGAAAAGGTGTATAATATATTGTCAAAATTTGACTGCTACTCTTGTCACTCGCTCTGTCTGTCTCTCTCTCTCTCGCTCGCACACACACACACACACAGATTAGTTCGCTCATTTCTTGGCACCTGCAATTTTGAAAAATCTGATTGCCATTGGCAAATCAACGTCAACTAACCGGAATGTTAATTAAATGTTATGCTTATATGAAAATGTCAGTCTATAATGACGCATGCAAAGCCTACACACACACTCACACACACACTCACACACACATACATACATACACACGAATTGAAATTGGCAATTTTTGGGTAATTTACCAATTGCGGCAATTGCTTTTGTAATTGAATTTTGTTGCAAATCATTTTTTGATTATTTTCACACACACAAATATCGTATTCTAAACCATATACTTTTGTTTGCGGCTAACAAAAAGTGCTTATAAAATGCACAGAAAAATCACACAACAATAACAAAAACAACAACAATAAAAAACAACAACAACAACAACAACTGCTAAAACGACAAGAAAACATCAATAAAAAAATACTACTGCAAATTGCATGTGAATTTTTGCCAGCATGGCGGCAAAATGGCTGCGTTAGCCAACAAAATGGCTGCCAATATGGCGACCGGCAGCAGCAGCACGAGCAGCAGCAGCAGCAGCCAAGCAGCGCTGCAGCAGCACCAACAACAACAACAACAACAGATCAACGGCCTTATGGCTGCTTCCGTCATACAACCAGACTATTTACTGAATAATGATCGCGGTTTATTTAAGGTTTATTGTTTTATCAAAGATTTTATTGGGTAAGTAAGAAAAAAAAAAGTGCAAGTTGAGCAATATTATTTGCACTGTCAACAAAATACTACTAACTGCTCTGATAGATCTTTATATTAGTAGTAGTATATTACAAGTTAAATATTTATAGTGGTTTATTCACTGCAAATATCAAGCAAACTTGGCAAATATGATAAAAAGAAATCATAAAAGAAATTTACGCAGTTTAAATTGCATATTTATAATTAATATGAATTGTATTTTGTAACTGCGTTTAATATAATAATTATTATAATTACTATATTAATGCAATCAAATAACTATTATAACAAATAATAGATAATAATTAATAATAATCACTTTAAACATAAATTAGATGAACTTCTCGACCTCACAACTCCATAATTGAAATATATTTCTAACAAAATATTAACAACAAATTTTCCAACTTAATGGATTCTTAAAACATTTCAATATAGAATTGTTCGACCAATTTTAAGGGGCACAAATCATTCAATAATTATATTTGTTATATTTGTAATAGGCACATACATAAAACCTAATATATATAATATACAAAAACAGTCAAATTATCAACATTATAACCAAACAATTGAATACAATAAAAAGCCGTCACTAGGTTGCCCTGAGCCAATCTTCTTTGTTATTTTTGGCACGCCAAAGATTTCATACCCTTGCCGAATTCTGATGCACTTTTCAACCGATCTCTCCTATGGCAGCTATATGATATTGTGATCCGATCCGGCCGGTTTCGGCATATGTATTGCCTGCAGCAAAAACATAATGAAATCAGTAGCAAGTTTCATCCAGATAGCTCTAAAACTGAGAGACTGGTTTACATAGAAACAGGAGGACAGACGGATAGACAGACGGATAGACAGACGGATAGACAGACGGACAGGCAGACCGGCATGGCTATATCGACTCAGCTGTTGATGCTGATCAAGAATATATATACTTTATAAGGTCGGTGATGTCTGCTTATATGAGTTACACATCGTGACAAAATTGTAATACCCTCTGCAAGGGTATAACAACTTTAAACTGGTTCATTAACCTCACATCGAATATATTGATTAGTTAAATTAAACATCAGCTGAAAACATCAATTGATTGTTCAAATAAATAAATAATTTATATAAATATAAATTGAATATGTCGCGTAAATTGTTGTTAAATAATGAAACATTGTACTACAAGTAAAAATGCAGTGTAAACACATTCGTATTTGTACAGAGTTTACTTGGCTTTCCCGTCAACAAATGAAGGCGAATAAAGCAACACCCTGTATATTATTTAAGTATATATACATTTGTTTGCCTTCCTTTTACTGGCGCTTATCATTTTTCACTCTTGAGCTGTGTGTGTGTATGTGTGTGTGTGTCTGTATAATTCATATTTAATCAACTGATAACTGCAAAAATGTGTACAATGTGTATACATTTTGTGTCTGAACGAACATTGTCAACCAGCTGCTGCTGACTGTTGCCTGCTCCAATTTCTGTTCTCCTGCTATTCCCACTGCCATTATCACCTGCCATTCAGTACATTGTGAAGCTAAAAATGTTGCTGAGTTTTCATTTGATATCAGAGACACTTGATATCACTTGAAACTTGGCTGAAAATGCGGCATGTTTGTTATCACAGTAAATATTTGTATATTTCGGCATGCGCAGCTGTCAATTGTCGAGCCCCAAAAGAAAGTAAAGGCAAGGCGGATCGGCTGGGCAATACCCTGTATACAAGTTCGCTAGGAAATCGAGCCGAATTCAATCGATTTTTTTTCAAGCTAGAAAGATAGATGATGATAGATTTTTGGTTAAAGAATATTCTCCTTATACCTTAAGACTTCATTTAGAAAATGGCAAAATTAGTTGTGTGATTTGTTGTTAAAGAAGTTTTCAATTGTTTTCCCGTTTATACCCTTAAGACTTTGACTTTAAGACTAAGCAAATATTGGAATTTAATTGGTAGATTTGTAGCTAAAGAATTGGCCAATTTGTTTACCAATTAGACACTTTTTTAAGCAAAAGGTGAAATTGATTGGTGTTAAAGAACTTTTCCACATTTTGGCCGATTATACGCCTAGGACTGTTAACTAAAAATTATAATTTACTTGCTCAATTTGTATATTATTCCATTATTACTCTTTTCATAATTCTCTCCTACAGGGTATAAATATATGCTGTGCAATTTGCAACTGCTTCGATTAATCACAAATGAAATGGCAACAAAAAACTGTCAATTTCCTTGTTTACAAAATTTCACACAATCAAAGCTGGCCTTGAGAAGGTTTTGAACCTACATGTGTTTACTATTTACTATTACTTAAATCATATAACGAAAGGTATTCGTAAGCAAAAGTTCTGTCTCTAAAAATTGAAAACTTTCCAAATATATCAACCCAAAAAAAAGTATTTAAATGGAGAATACAAATATTATGAATGCGATTTTGATTTTGATTGCTGTTGGCTATGTATTTATTTTATGCTATCAGAAATTAAAGAAAAATTACCTCAATCGATCATCGGCTATAGAATGTTGTAATGGTAATAAGACGGCAGAGTTGCCAACGTTGCCGTATATGGAATTGACTGAAACACAGTTGGCTGAATATGATGGAACTCGCGATGATGGACGTATTTTTATTGCTTTCAAGGGAATTATCTATGATGTATCAACGGGATTGGAAGAATTTGGTGCAAAAGGCGCTTTGGGTTGTGTGGCTGGCAAGAATTTTACCGAATATCTCAATCAGACAATTCAACCGACTGAGACAAGAATGAATTACATTGATCGCTGGGAAGTACTATTAAATATGAATTATAAACAGGTTGGCGTGCTTATTGATGAAAAGAACTACGATAGTGACGAGGAGGAGGATCAGGGTCAAGAGGAAGAAGTTCTAGATAATGAGGAGCAGGAAATTAACGAAACTTTCGATATCTCGAATGATGGTAGAATCTGTGGATCAACAATTGCTAGTGAGAGTCTGCTGGATTTCTCTGCAATAGATGAAACCATTTATTTGAAGGACACAATAAACGATGAGTTGTTGGAAAATGAGCCGCCTCCCAAAATTTTAGAAAGTCTAATTTAGTTGATGTTTAATTTTATATTATTTGTTTGATTGTTTTCTTTGTGTTGAAATAAATGTGAATGTGTTGTTAGACAAGGTAACACTTTGAAATATATAGAAATGTTAAAGAAATATACCTAGAAGTCAATTAACTGAACGCCGCCCACTTGTCGACAGTTGTTGCCTTTGACATTTTTTCGCTTGAAATGCCAAATGAGCAAATAAGAATTTTCAATTATAAACATTAACAAGACAATGTTGTAGAAAATGCAAGCAGAACAACCAGTCGGAAAGGCTACAGTATAAGTCGACTATGAGAGACCCTTTACTTATTCTTCAAAATGGAAATAATAGCTTAAACCTAAAATTTTGAGAAGAATAACCTAAAAAGAAGTGTGCCTCTGGTAGGTTTTGAACTCCAGAACCTTACCGCAAGAGTTCGAACCTCTAACCATTGCGCCAATATAACCATAGTCGATTATATGGAAAATTACCAGTTTCCTTGCCTCAAGTTGTTGTAGAGGCCTCAAGAGTATTGCCACCAAATTTGGTTACTCTAGCTCATATAGTCTCTGAGATAAAAGATCTTATACAGACGGACGGACAGATGGACAGGCGGACGGACAAATATACATGGATATATCGACTCGGCTGTTGATGCTGAGTGCCAGACTTTCTTAAACCTGTTACATACTTTTAACAAACTTAATATACCCCCACAGGGTATAAAAATGACTTGACTCATTCATGCAATGATGAAATATTGTAAAAATATAAAGGGAAAAGAGAAAATGAATCCTAGACACACACACACACCTGCCATATGTTGAAAACTATTTCCGAATCAGATTTTTCCCGGTGGTCTGCTTTACATTTCATTGACAACATTTTCATTTTCGTTGTGGCGCAAAATTGCATTCGATTTTCTTGGCTCGTCGCCCTGGATGACGTCTTTTGGCACAGTGTAATTTGATGTTTATTTATAATTTTATTGGGGTTTCATTTCGTTTCTGATGTCAATTAATTAAATCTATGCGAGGTTTTTTTTTAAGTTTTTTTTTTTTGCGTCTTAAAAATTAAGCACGTTAATTGACAAACATTTCTTTTAGTCTATTTTTTAAGCATTAATTTCTATTTACATACGCAAAATTGATTCGATTTGAATGCCATTTATTGATTACTATTTACTTTTGCATTTATTTGCAGGTGAGCGATAACATTTCACTCTGACTGTGACTGTCAACTAACTTAGGTTTATGTTTATCTCAAAAAGGGCAGTAAGTAAAATTTGCGAGAATTTTAAACACTTTCGAAAACTCATTTTAGTTACTTTAGGGAATTTACTTGTATTATTAAATTAAACAAATTTAATAATAATATTAGTTCAAAGTAACATTAATTTCTTAACTGAATTCACTTGACAATGATAGTTGAAATTGTGGTACAATCTTTTACTAAGGATATTGAACTGAATATGAGTTTTGATAAGGAATTTGGAAACGTATTTGCCATAAGAAACACATAAACAACGTTTATTCGAAGCATTCACGAATTGTTTAATTAACAGAAACAAAAATTGTTCACTGTTTAAATACAACACACGACGATTCATAAACGTAAAGAAAATTCAATGAAATACAATTAAATTCATGAATTGATGCTGAGTTTATAGTACATTTTTGTGCATTAGTTTTTACACACATTTCTGACTGCATTCTATGAAATGAATTTCAAAATTTGTGTCCTTAAAAACAGACAAATAGTAGACACCAAAAGTTATTAAAAATGAAGTGCTAAGTTTTTCTTTTTTATATAAAAAGTGTAGGGAATACAATTCGAATTATCTGCAAATTTAGCAATTGTCAAAGTTGCAGTTAAAACCATAATTAAAAATAGCTTGGAAACCTTTTAAATTGTATAATATAAAATAATTTCGATAAGTTAGCCGATGTGTATTTTCCTTTTCTTGTTTAGCAGGTTGTGTATGAATCAATTGCAGTCACTATTTGGGGATATTGAACATAATCTTCTCTATGACAAGAGCACGATTTTAGATGCTTGTTTTAAGGATGATAATTTAAAGCAATCCTTAAAGAAACTAAGATTGAAGTTGCCAATAATTAGTGCTGAGAATGCGGTTGTCGTTGAACGAGTTGACGATGATGATTGAACGAATTAGGCACTTAACTTAGTATATGAAAGATTAGTTCGTTGAACTAAATCCTTCAATGGAACCACGATGAATAACTCTCTCTCTCTTTGACTTCAACAATCTATTTAATTCAAGTACAAGACAAGTAAATGTTTTCAGCTTTGCTGTAAACGTTTTCTCTACAATTTTATCGTTAATATCTGTTGATAAACAGAGCTACTAGCACTTACCAAGTACTTGTCTCTGTCTGTTTGCTTCGATTAAGTCTTGACATTCCGGATGGAAATCGGTTTAGTTTTGACAAAGTAATGGCAGTTGGAAGTTATAAAAACCTATTCGAGATGAAGCTATGGAAAATATTCAAAATATTGGGTTTCAAAAGTCATAAAACCTTAAACGCCGAATCAATTTAGAGGTTAAGCTAGACGGATGGAATGTCTGTGTATAGACAGAGCAGAGTCTGATCAAAAAGCACTCAAACACACAGATATTGACTGTTAATTAAAACGCGCCTGTTGAGCAAATATTGACATTTATTTGCCGTGTTGTAAGTGCTGCAAAAACAACGCTAAAAAGGGACAGCAAGACAGTGAGAGTAAGAGAGAAAATTGCAGACAAATGTCTAGCTATAAATGAGTCACAATTCTAAACTTATCTAGAGCTTATCAAATTTGTTGATAAGCTTGTCGCCCCAACATCAAACTTCCTGATCACAATTAAAGGCCAATTAGACAAGGTAAAGAGAGAGAGAGAGAGTAAAACAGATAGAGAGAGAGAGGGAGAAGGGGAGCAGACTGTCCGTCTGTCTATAAATTGAGTGTAATTTCTTCTTTTTTTTTTTTGCTTACGTGCGCAATTTGTGCAACACTCTAATGAGCCAATGAATTGAGATTACGTATACGCGCAGGTGGCCCGCTGCTGCAATTTGCTTAAATCAAAAGCAAATTATTCGCTGCACAATTTGCTGCATTTCTTTTTTGTTTTCCTTTTGGCACTTTTCGCCAATTTTTCACGCCAACTCAACACTTGACGCTGCATGCAATTAGTTGCAATCTCTGCCCCTTTCCCCCCCCCTCCCATCTTCTATGTTTTTCTTTTTGGCACATAATAAATGTCAGAATGTTTTCATCAACAGGTTTATTTAAATGTATGCACATAATCGATAATGTGTCTATCTATCTCTGCTAAGGAATAACAACACGTATTATGTGCTTTAATTTGTTATTATTTATTGTTATTGTTAATTTTATTGCAACATTTTCAAATGACGTCTTTGTCATGGTTTTTGTTTCATTAAGTGACTTGTAATCAGGCACACGCAAACAACTAAGCAAACTTTAGACTTAATAAGTATTAAGTACTTCTAGTATAAGGAAAACTGATAAATACATTTGTTGATCATGTGAGTTCTTAAACGCAATAAACTATAAATAAGTAATTTGCGTGTAGGCGAATAAATGGATAACTTTGGAATTAATTTGAAAGTTAAGAAGTCTTAACTTCTATAGACATAGGAATAAAATATATCTAAGCGATTTGGAAAGTAAATAATGATATATATTATACCAAATAATACTCTATAATTGATTAGTATCAAAGAGTCTACTTTAGATCTTTAAATAGCTTTGAAATATACAAAATTATATTAGTTTATATTTGAACATATACAATATATATATTTAAGAGATCTAGAGAGAAAAGTTAGTTTATTGAAAATTAATCTCTAAAAATGTACTTACAATAGAAAAGAATTGCTAGTATGAGAAATATCTTTGCATCTATAATTCATATGATCTATCAGAACAACATCGACTCTATCTCAATATCTGAGATACTCTATATAGATAGATAGATAGATAGATTTATATATTCAATAATAAAAATATTTCCATAGATTTGTATAACAAATATTATTAATAAATAAGTTTGTTATATTTTAGAGCAAATTTATAATAATGTGTCTAATTAATGATAGCAAAGAGATGCAGATCGTAGATATTTTTGGCTAATAAGACATAGAATTTTAAATCAAATTGGCGATATAAGAGAGAATTATGTCAGCATATGAACTCTTCTATACTATGAGGAAATATCTATAATGATTTGGAAATAATAAACACATCATTTATTCACAAAAAATAAAAAAAACAAGAAAGTAGAAGTGCTGCCGTTTATTTGATTTTTTATGTTTGAAATTAAGCAACATTTGATAAAAATAAATTCGTAATAACGCAAACAACAGCTTAATAAAAGCATTAAAAGGTTCCAAGCGATAAGATATCAAATGATATGGGCTTTAACTGCTGGATGATTTGAAAGGTCAATAACGTGTTTGTATTCTGGACGTGTTTTTTTTAGCTGTAGAGTATTTGGAAATCGCCTTTAACTTGTCGTTGTTATTGAAGATGAAAAATGTAGGAAAACATCAACTTCTTAATTATAACATAAAACTTTATAAAATTCTATAAATGTACAACTCATCAATTAAATAAAGAAAAGTGTGAATAAATGATTAATGATAATTAAAAATTATTATTATTAATATATCGATACTGATGAGCTTTCAGAAAGCTTTTCAACTTTGTTGTGACATTCTCAAATAATCATTGAAATTCAGGCTTAACTCTGGAAATACCATTCTTTTTAGACCCTTTACTTTAAAAAAGTTTAAGGGTCTATTAAGTTTGTCAAAAAAAGAAAATGTGCGTAACATGTCGAAGGAGGTCTGGCAGACCCCATAAAGTATATATATTCTTGATAAGCATTAAAAGTCGAGTCAGTTCCGTCTGTCCATCTGTCCGTCCGTCTGTATAAGAGCCTTGATCCAGAGACTATAAGAGCTAGAGTCACCAAATTTGGTGAAAATACTTCTGAGGCCTCCACAAATGTCAAGAATTTTGCTGGAGTTCGATTTATTATGTACAAATTTATTAGACTAAAGTTTCTCTCACACTTCGACTGTAGCCGCCTTTCCGACTGTTTAAAGTTCAAATATTTAAATACAATCTAATAGAATAATTTGAAAGTGACATTTTCTCATACCCAAATCTATCAAAAATACTTATTAGCTTTCATAATTGATTAGTGTAATTGATGATGATTGCTTTTCAATCACAAAAAAATACATGTTTGTTTGCGCATTCAAAGCTGTTCGAGCTTTTAGTTGAAAAACAACCACAAACACACTCACACACACCACACCTCACACACACACACACACACCACACCTCACACACATACATCATGTTATCCATATAAATGTTAATTGCGATTAGATCGCAATGTGATAAGAACCTTTTGCTAAGTTTCCACCCTCCCACAACTGCTAGTATTACTACGTAATCAACGTTGTTGCTGTTGTTGTAGTTGTAGTTGTTGTAACGACTATGAAGCTGTCGTTATCGTTCGTCGACGTCGCTGCCAGCGTCGCAGTCGCGGCTTATCGATAATTTTTGCTCTTAATTTGGCTTTTTTCTAGCATTTTTGTTGTTTGTTTTTTTGGCCGCCTGCCTTAACTAAAAGCCGAGAAAAAAAATGTTGTGTATTTTTGAAAAATATTTTATTGCTCGCTAACGCAGCAGCAGCAGCAGCTGGCAGCGCTGCCCGCGTCGTCGTCGTCGTCGTCGCAGACGTTTTTGGATTTTGTAAAAATCAGTTTTCGGTTCGAATTCAGTAAACAAAAACTTGTCGCCGGCGCGAGACGCGAGAAAAGAGAAATATATAATCGAAAGAAATCAGAAAACAGACGAAAATAAAATAAAGTTGTTATTTGTTTAAACAATTTGCTATAATTTAAGTTGAATGTACGCGCGCAGATACATTTACAGGCACAGACACAGATACAGATACAGATACAGATACGCAGGCAACAGCTGAAGAGTAGCTCTCAATCCGTTTTGTTGTATCTTTCGAGTGGCCGACGAACGGTGACGTGTGTTAATTGCTGTTGTTGTTGTTGTTGTTGTTGTTGTGCGACGCCCTGACCTTGTTACTGTCGTCTGTCGGTACCCGTTGTATCTGTGTATCTGTGAGTTTGGTTCTTAGTTTGATTTGTACTTGTACTGAGAGCGCGACGCCACGTTGCGCATTTTTCTTTTAAAACTAACCAACTACCGATAGCTAGATAGATACATGTGTATATAGATACACAAGCTCTATCTTTATCTATAGCTCTATCTGTAGTTGTAGCTGTAGCTGTAGCTGTATCTCTATCTCTATCTATGTATCTGGACACAACGTAACGGAAAGCACACACACGACGAACTACAAAATATTTAAATATCAGCTAAAAATAGCAATAACAAAAAAAAAACAAATACAAATACAAAAACGAAACGCAAAGAAAACGCAACGAATTGTGTGGTATAAATTTTTAAGTTTGCCTCGCTATTTAGTTTGTTTTTTTTGTTTTTTGTGTTTTATATCTCCTTTTATTGTTGCTGCTGTAGTTTGTGGGCTTCCACAATTTGTTTTACCTTCAACGCAGTAATCTGTGCAATAAACCAGTGTTGTAAAAGCCGGAATAGACGTTAATAGTATTGTAGAAGGGTTAATTTCAAGTGTTGATAAGTCTTGTAAATGGAAAGTAATTAAATAACTACTTGTAACTTGCTACTATCATTTGGAATGTGGGCAGTTATTGCGGAGTATGAATATATTCCATAAACAGTGTTTTAAATGCAGCAATAGACATTAATAGTATTGTAAAAGGGTTAATTTCAAGTGTTGATAAGTTTTGTAAATAGAAAATAATTAAATAACTACTTGTAACTTGCTACTATCATTTGGAATGTGAGCAGTTATTGCAGAATATGAAAATATATACCATAAACAGTAGAAACGCGCCCAAAGTCAACAAGTAAACAGTTTGTATTATTACTATTATCTCATTGCTGCTGTGTATCATTTGTGTATCTTAAATTAATTTGTTAATATTTATTTTTAGTCAACGTGTTTAGCGCTTGATTAATTGCAAATAGACTCTCTTACTCTCTCTCTCTCTCTCTCTCTCTGCCACTTGGGATATTCTCTATATAAAAATAATGCTAAATATATAAGAAATAATTAGTTGTTGCCATTTGGCACAACGCTAAACAACTTCCAGTTGCTCGCGCGCTATTTACAATATATATATATATATTTGTGGAATATACTTACATATATTTATTTATTTAAAAATAAAATTGTTAATTGAAAATACACTTAACAATTGCCAATTGCTCAATACACACGATTCGTGTTTTGTCGTCTCGTCGTCGTCGATTCGTTTCAAGTGCATGTTTCGCATTCGTTTTTGGACATTTGCTTTAGATATTCAGAAAATACAGATACATTTTGTACTCGTTCGAAAACAAAACAAATAACAAAATAATAAAAACAGAGAGCTGCATTAATTCGCTTTGTGCTGATTGAATAATAATTAAACATTGTCTTTATATAACAGTTAAATAGGGCGTGGCAAAACACAGTGAGAAGCAAACTTAACAATAAGCCATCATTTTTGGCAGTGAATTTGCAAAAAATAAAAAGAAATAATACTCCAAAAAGGAAAAGAAAAACGCAAACCAGACAAAATACAAACAAATTATAAAAAAAAAAAAAAACACAACAACAAACGCGTAAATTGTGCCAAAAAAATAAAAAACCAACAAAAAAGAAACGAGCTGTGAATAGAGTTGTTGTCGTTGTTGCTGCCTTTGTTACTCTATTTTTTTATAATTACAATTATTATCATTTGTTGTTGTTGTTGTTAACAACAAACAAACAACTCGTAATCATGCTCAAATATCCGCGCACCTCCTCATCCACCTCATCTGGTTATTTTGATGACGACGAGGCCTCCCTAATGAATCCGTATCAAACGCCACCATCCTCCCCGCAATCTGTGCCACAGTATTTACAGCGTCACATGGTGCGAATGTTCAGCACCGAAGAGTAAGTACAATACCAGAGACAAGAATAC
This sequence comes from Drosophila histrio, assembly GCA_958299025.2. Lineage (NCBI taxonomy): Eukaryota > Metazoa > Arthropoda > Insecta > Diptera > Drosophilidae > Drosophila > Drosophila histrio. The sequence continues at coordinate 677,252 of OY282580.2, read as the reverse complement.
TGAAAAGATACAATTAAAAATGATTGGCGAAATATCTATATAAATATATATAATTAATGCAGTTTAAATTGAGCGTTAAGCTGCAACTTGTTGAGTGTTTTTAACATAATCAATATGTGGCTGAGATGTAAACAGTTTAATAGTTGTTTAAAGTTCGTAATTTGCGCTTAAAACACCTGTTGATTGGCTGGGAAAATTAATTAATTTAAATATCCCCCAATAAAACCTTTACAAGAGGTAGAAGTCTAGTGACGAAAGCATATTCAAGCCCCAAAATTACTAATATCAAATTTTGTGACAAACAATATTCATTTCAACATATAAACTATTCTAATATAAAAAGATACAATTAAAAATTATTAGCGAAATATCTATTTAAATATATATAATTAATGCAGTTTAAATTGAGCGTTAAGCTGCAACTTGTTGAGTGTTATTAACATAATATATATGAGGCTGAGATGTAAACAGTTTAATAGTTGTTTAAAGTTCGTAATTTGAGCTTAAAACACCTGTTGACTGGCTGGGAAAATTAATTAATTTAATTATACCCCAATAAAACCTCTAAAGAGGTAGAAGTCTAGTGACGAAAGCATATTCAAGCCCCAAAATTACTGATATCAAATTTTGTGACGAACAATATTCGTTTTAACATATAAACTATTCTAATATAAAACCAGTCGGAAAGGCTACAGTCGAAATCGACTATGAGAGACCCTTTACTTATTCTTCAACAATGAAATAACAGTTACAAACTTACAGACTTATATATAAACCTAAATATATTTGACGCTGCTCAGATTAGCTTCCGATTAATTAAATATAATCTCTTATGTTACACTTGAATTATTAACATACAAATGTTAATCTTAACATACAAATGTTAATCTTAACATACAAATGTTAATCTTAGCATACAAATGTTAATCTTAACATACAAATGTTAATCTTAACATATCTGCACATTTCCAGCACATTTCCTGCCATTGTACATTCGATAATTTGTTTGCTTCGAATCTCCGGTGTTTATTGTCCGATTTTGATAAAATTTTTAGTACGCATCGAAAGGAAAGTAAATTTTATGTATGCCTATTTTGGAACTTGTGTCTTTTAAATTACTCGAGTTATTAGGGTTTTTCCGATTTTTGGAGGCGGGAGGGGGCGTGGCAAAATTCTAAAACAAACTTGACCTTTTCGGGGGTCACAGGAGTATTGTCACCAAATTTGGTGACCCTAGCTCTTATAGTCTCTGAGATCTAGGCGTTCATACATCACGACAGACGGACAGCAGGACAGACGGACAGACGGACATGGCTATATCGACTCGGCTGGTTATGCTGATCAAGAATATATATACTTTATGGGGTCTGCCGGACTTCCTTCGACCTGTTACGCACATTTTGACAAAGTTAATAGACCCTATTTACTTTTTTAAAGTAAAGGGTCTAAAAATAGTACGTGTAAGTTTTTGGGACCTGCTTTCGTCACTAGCGTGAACTGCCATCTATAGTGATTTTCAACTTGTATGCCATTTTTTACTCAAAATGGTTTTCTTAATGCTATCAATATTTGAAATGCTTTTGTTTTCGAACGAAAAATAACAAAGTAGCTGAATATTTTTTAGATTTGTAGAGCGTAGAACTTGATAAAAAATTTTCTAAGTTTTTCTTTATTTTTATTTATATTCCATGCAGTTCTTTTATACCTTATTAATTTTTCTCTATAGATACAATCGATTTTTCAATCTCATATTAATAGATCACGCCTTGATACTCCCTGTTTGTTAATTTTTAGCATCTTATTGCTATATTCTAAAAAAGTGTTATAACATTTGAGTAATATATTCTCGAGTTATTCAATTGCGGTGGTGGGTGTCAAGTCTCGAGGTATTTCACCTTTAAACGACGAATTCTAATTAGTTGCAGTATTTTCCAGCTCATTTGCATATGTGTCTAGGTAAATAGAAACTAAATATCAAATTTAATGCATATGCTTTGACAGAGTTTTTCTTACTTTAACATAACTTAGAAATCAGTTGATGTGATGATGACACAAACTGACCCCAAAAGCAAAAATTGTTATTTGTTGCTTGCTCAAAAGTTTTAAATGTTTATTACACAATCATTTTCCAAGCAATTTGCATAATTAATTCGTTTATTATACAAGAACAAAGTGAATTGCAAACTCAACTCGTTTTTTTTTTTTCTTTATATGAAATGTGCAAAAGATGCAAATTTTGCGACTACTGAACTCGGGGAGAAACTGGAAGCAAAACTCAACTCAAAACGTAGTTAAGAAAAGTCGCTGAAAAATCAATTAACAAAAAGAAAAAGAAAGCGAGGCTAGAAACGAGCGAACGCGACTTTAAGAAACTCTGTAGTTTGTTTATTAATCGATGGGATATACTATAAATTAAATTAGACATTTTGCACTACGACAAAAACTATTAGAATTTTTTTTTAAGTGTTGTATTTTTTATTGAAAAGTTTGCTATAAATATTTTGGCTTTATTTGATACTTTGTTTAATTGACCTCTTTTACTTTTTAGCTACAGAGTCTAAGAGTATATAGAAAAAATCAAGAAATATAAATTCGCTTAGCATTTTAATAGTGGAACTGACATTTCTAGCCACCGCTCCCCCTTCTGTCTGTCTGTCTGTGTGTTGTGGTTCATGTGGGTGGTTTTTATTTGTTTTAGAGCCACGCGCGCACATGTGTCTAGCCCTACCCCCCCCTATTGCCTGTCCCCTGCCCCTCATTAACCCTGCACATGGGGAGTGTTGGGTCATTTAGCTTATCGCCGCAAGCTCTCAACTGCATTGAAATTGCACATTCACAGTACGCTATAAAAATATACACATATATATACATTTATATATTTGCAATTGCTGAAGAATTATTATTGGATATTATGACTATCGAGGGACACTTCGTATAGCCATAGAACTGTAATTTTTATTTTGGTATTGTAATAACGATTTGATAGTATAGTATAAAGTGTTCACAATAAATTCCTCAGTTGGATTTTGAGAACGTGATAATGACAAGTGCTGATAACTGTGTTTACGAATTCTATACCCTTTGAATATGTGCTTTAATGGGGTGTATATAGCTAAGAATATATTTGGTGTATATGTTAAAATATTAGAATATTATTAATATATAATAATAATATAATATAAAATGAAAATGAAAATATAAACAAATTATATATATTCGCAAAATTATATGCAACAGATTTCCAACAACTTTTCTAACATGCAAGTTAATTTTTTGTAATTTTGTGACAAGTAAAAATTATTCAAAAAATCGTTTTCTTTTTTAAGTAACTAAATAAACTAGCTGATATTTGGCTGATATTAATAGATATCTCTCTACCATAAATACCATAAATAAATAATATAGTAAATTAAGTATAAAACTAATACACAAAATTGCATAAATTATAAATTATTACAGTCTTTGATGCTTAAAAAATAAAATATTTGAATAACATCAGACTTAACTTAACTTTCTAGCTATTCAGTTAGTTGTTTTTATTTGTACTTACTTTAATTTAAGTGTTTTATTTTATTTTAAGTAATAAATAGAGAAAATATTCTTATTAAATAAATAAATAAATAATTCTTATTAAATAATAAATAAATAACTATAAAGATTATATTCGTATACTTTAGAATAAGTAACTACTAAGATGTGCTTTCTTTAACGCATGTAATAAATGTTGTTTCTCATCTATTTTTGCCCATTTGAAGCACTTGGCTTTGGGCATTATTCCTCCCCGCCTCTTTTCCCCAGTCTGGCAACGCCATTAACATCATCATTATCTGTGGGCTTTGAGACTCGTTCAAACTCAAGTTGTGCACGCAACTTGGGAATAACAAAACTTTTGCTTGCTTGACGCCAATTCACCCCCACTCCCTATTTCCCCCATCCCCCTCCCACACACACACACACAAAAGCACTAACAATGGCAGGTAATTAGGCAACGTTGCCAGGTTGTCTGCTGAGTGGCTTTTTTTTTTGTTTTTATCAATGAACTGCCTTGAACTGACTGACAAGTTGGCGACGAAGCCTCCAACACGCTGATTAACTTTGCCAATCTAAGACAGAACTTTTAGTAACAACAACAACAGACAACAACAACAGACAGACAACATCAACTAGTATAATCCACAAGAAAAGCAATGGGCATTTTCTTTATTTCTTAAGTCAACGTCTTGTTTTGAGACCAAAAGGTAAATGCACGCTGCGTCCACAAAAAAAAAAGGGGGGGGGGACACACGACCTTTGACCTTTTCACTTGAGTTGCTTCGATTTGGACTCTGTGCCTACCAAAACCCAAAAACAAATCCAAAAGTTGTGCTTTCGAACGGAAAAGCAGCGTGAAAACGCAAACACATGTTTTGAAGTGAGAAAAGAAGCTACAAGTTCCTTTTTTTTTATTGTAATGTGATACGGTTTATTAATATGCTATCGATTACTTTTATTTTTAATCAAATTACAGCTAGTCATGTGTTTTAGTATCTACTAGAAATGAGCAGAGATTTATATACGATATGGGCAGAGATTTATATACGATATGAGCAGAGAAACACATGCATTCGACCTTGAGAATAAGGGGTTAATGTGTTTCAGAGTCAGTTGTATTTGTTCTTGTCTCCCTGTCTCACTTATCAGTGTTGTTAGTATCTCTTTTTAGCCTTGTATTTAACCAGATTAGATACTATATGTGCAATTCCATTGTGTATCTCGTATAATTTGCTTTGTTCTGCTTTGATATTAATGTATGTATTGTAAAAACTTTTATTAATTGTTTAACTATTTATAGATTTGTAATGTTGTAATGCAGTCATGATCTAGGGTACGATGATATTTAGTATACACCTTTGTTATAAGTATTTTAGATTATAAGTATTATATTATGATAAGAAATTACATACACAAAAAATAAAAATAAAAAATCAATTGAATGTATGAAATTTAAATAACAAGTTAACAATTTTTGATAAAACTTTATTTCAATATTGACAAATATTAATATATTATATTGTAATTATATAATATGTTAAACAATATAATTATGTTATAAATTAAAAAGAAATCTGTGAATATATGTAGTTTAATATTAAATTAAATAGTTTATCTGCTTAATTGAATATTAAACCACAACCAAATCAGGTTGTGAAAAAGGCGAGGAATTCCCAATCAGCTTCAAACTCATTTTCTAAACTTAAAAGACATATTTTAAATTGAAATTAAATATTCCAAAGCTCTACACAATTATAAATAACACTTTTTCCCACACTTAAGCTATTTAACGGGTTGGAAAATGCAGAACAAAGTCATTAATGGAACTCAGTTAAATGCTTGATAATGTTAGATTAACTAGAACAATATTAAGTCCAAAGTCGCACATGTTTTAGCCATATTTTAACTCACCCTTCATCTTTTGGCAAATAGATAAACATTTAAGATTAAGTGAATTTAAATTTGCGCTTTTAACTATTTATTATAATGTGTTAATATATATATATATATTCATTTGGTGGGAAAAACAAAAATTGTTTATAAACGCATATATTTTGTTTTAGCACACCTGAAATACACACACACTCTCACACACACACACACACACACACACAGAGTTAAAGACGCAGCTGGCAAAAACATTTTTCATGGTCAATTCAATTTGCATGTGTGTACTAGTTAAACTTATGTATATATATATACATATATATATATCTATGTATTCATAGCTATATAAAGACCACAGATGTTTCCATAGGCCTGCAAAATGTTTTTAGCTATTTTTTTGTTATATATATATTTTTTTTTTTTGGTTATTTATTATTCTTCGTTGAACGCTCTAAGCAAACAAATTAAAACGTAACATTTGTCGAGTCTGCAAAAGGTGTACAACAACAGCAACAGCAACAACAACAGCAACAACATATTTAACAATTTTATTTGTTTGTTTATATCGAAATTAACTTGGCCAAAAAAAGGAGGAGAAGACGCCTTTTTCTTGTGTTGCCATCGTAATTAATTAGCATCATGACAGTTGAAATTTATTTCTCATTATTTTTACTTGTTTTGCACAGGATGCACAAATTTAAAAACACACTTGCAAATACCCTAAAGAGTTGGATGTAATTATAGGGGATATTAGCTTTTGTATTTGTACAGAGATATAAATTCTCATGGCTTTTATGGAACAAAAACTTAATGAAGTCTCATGCAGAATGTGAATAAGCTTATGATTACAGCTCTTAAATGTTTCAGCAGCTAAAATACTTTAGAAAAGAAAATGTTCAATTATTTTGGCAATTTAAACTTTAAACTCGCAATTAACTCTGGCAAATCTTTATCAATTTCAATGTTTACTGTATATTTAATTATTGTGTTTCCACTTAATTAAGCGGGAGACAGAGAAATTTAGTTTTTGGCTTAAGTTCTATGAATCTTTTTGTATATGTTTCACTTAAGGATTTTCCTATAACTCTAAACTCTCAAAACTTTGTCAAACAAAAAATATATATTTATCATTGTTTAATCTATAAATTGATTCTACATCTAAATTAAATTTAAATGTGTTTGCAAACTATCTGAATATTTATTTAATTTCAAATTTATAAAAAGAGAATATAACATTAATAGTATAACATCAATAATTATGTATTAGATTATAATAATAATCTCTTTCTCTCGCTTTCTTCTTGTGTAAAATGTTGAAAGAAGCTACAAAATGTTTCAACAATATTACAGATATTACAGAGTATCCTCTTAGCAAGTAACTCCATTGCCATTTGACCTTTTATTTTACTGCCTACTAGCCACATGTGTTCTGTGCTCTGTGTGCTATTCACATTAATCGACCACATGGCCAACAGAAATGGCCAACAATTATGGGCATAATTACGAGTAGTACTATTACAACAACTGGCGCCACATTTCCATTTTCATTTCCATTTTGGCATTAAGTAAGGCGAAATTTTTATTATTGTGCTCGATTTATGATTTATGCCCACCTTCTGGTTTTCTTGATTTGCAACGGCTTTTGTTATTGTTTATTTCTGGCCAAAAGCAAAAATGAACAAAACAAGTGAAAAAGCAAAAACGAATCACTGTTTATATTAACCGAAAATTTATTGATTTCGATCATTTATCTTGTGTGTGTGTGTAAAATTTCGAGTTGTTCGTTACTGCGCATAAAGTTATTGAAAAGCTTTGAAAGATTAAATTGCATGTAAAGAAAGAAGAATAAGATGTATTTTTGTATGCCCTGTAGAGCAGAAAACGCCGAAGAAGGCATGCTAGAATATAGTCCAGAGACATTAGAGCATATTTTGAATAGTAAAATCATATAAATAAATATAAATTAATACTTGAAGCACTGATTAATCTTTGTTATAATAAATTTGTATTCATTTCACCCTTTCTTTGCATATTATAAAAGCGAATTGTATACTTGACTTAAGAGATGAAAGCGTAATTTTGGTCAAATGCAGAGTTTGGCATATTTTCTTGGCATCCTGGAAATTTCAGTTCTATTTCAGACTATTCACACGACACTGACAGTTTTTTAACAAAAAGTGTCGGTGAAAAAGTTGAGCTTAATAAACCGAATACAATCAGTTTAATTATGCTCAAATAGGCCTAACTACTGGGTAACTGCTAGTCGAATACGCTGCAGTTCTTTCTTTTTTTTGCTTCTGCATTTTTTTTTTTTTTTTTTTAATTTATCACAATTTGACATTGAACAAATGTCAAGGTTAATGCACAAAACATGGACACACACAGCTTCCCCCGTCACAACGAACAACGAATTGTGGTTGTTGTTCAATTGCTGTTCTTGTTGTTATTGTTGTTGTTGTTATTGTTGTTGTTGTCACCCACCGAGACGAAAAGTATTTGTGAACAAAAGATGCTGATTTTTTGTTGTTTAAGTAAAAATATCTTAACAATAATTGAAATCTTTTGTTAAGTGCGACACGTGGCAAGTTCGTTTGCAATCACATTCATTATTTTCACCCAGTTTCATTATTAATGAGAGAAAAAAAACGCAGCACAGATTAAATTACAAAACAATATATGTATTTATATATCTCAGCATTTAATTAGAAATATTGTGAAGCTCGTTGCCGAATTCCTTCGCATTCCTTTGCAATCTTCTACAAATATTGTACTTATTATTAATTAAAAGATGAAATCATTTATAAATTTAGTTAATCGTCCATAAACAAGCTTATCAGGTTATATTATGTAATTAAACAGATGTGAAATGCAATTAATTATTTTTATAAATCTCTGAATATATGTATAAATATATATACGTATACGTAATTTGTTATTATGGGTATTCCTGTGTTTATAGCAGTTGCATGATTTTAATATGTAATATTAAAGATGAACTAATCCTATTCGATTTGAGTAGATATTTCCTGTTAAATAATTATAGTTTGCTTGTTATTTATACTCGGAATTGATTAATTGAACCAACTAGTTCTGGCAATTACAAATTTCTTCTTTTGTCAAAACTTGGGATGCGGGAAGAAATGTATTTGCCCAATTCCTGAAAAAGAATTTAATAGTAAGCTTTAGGTTTTTCCTTTTTCCTTTTAAATAGTAATTGTTTGATAAATATTTCCTTGAAAAGAGGAACCTCTGGGAACTGATGGCCGCTTTCAAACTTTTTCTTAGTAACTAAAACAAGCAGAAACTTTGCTTGAAATGTTAAAGAAAATCAATGAAAGGGTTTTTCTAATAAATAAGCATAGTTTTTATTAAAGATATCTTTAACGAGCAGCTTTTCAGGGGATTTTAATTATAGCAAAAATTTCAGCAACTCCCAGTTTGCTACCATGAACAATTTTACTCGAAATATATAGAGTATTGTGTATTCAGGATACATTTGGACCCTGATGCTCTTCCTGTGCCAAAACTCAGGACTCTAGCTTTAATACATCTTGTTTTATGGGATATAACAAATTTTGTTTTCGATTTACGGGGGCGGAAAGGGGCGTAGGAAAATTTTAACACAAACCGCTTCTGGTTTGCCAATAGACAAACCAACATTCCAAACTTTGTGCCTTTAGCTCTTTTAGTCTCTGAGAAATAGGTCTTCATAAAGACGGATGAACAGATGGACAGACAGACAGACGGACAGGCAGACGCACATGACTTTTTTAAAGTAAGGGCTCTAAAAAGTGTCCTAGAATCAATTAACTAAAGTAACTAATACAGCGGACTCCCACATCTCCCTTATTTTAAAACTAAACCCACAATTAAGCTTTGTATAGCTATCCCTAACTATACTTGAGATATTAAAAGACAAATTAACCTATTTAATAATGTAATATTGCAATTTGAATTTAAATATAACTGCCATGTGTCAAGTATCGATAATTTGTAAGCAACTCATTGCAATATGCTTGATGTATCGATATATCATAAGTAGATATCGATACATTATCAAGCTCAAAATTAATCTCTTCTCTTGAGAATCGCCAAATAGAATAGACGTATGTTAATAAAGAATTTAATAAAATTTTGATATTTTACAATAAACAAAATTAAAGCATAAGTTCTATTCAGTTTGTCTTGTTTAGCTTGATTAATATTTATACATTAATATAAATTTTTCGATATCTTTTCACTACATTCACAATTCGAATTGATTTCGAACTTCTTGTTAGTTTCTTTAACTAGCAAAGAATCTAATTGAGTTGTAGGAAAATAATAGGAACTAGAAATAGATTTCATTTGTTTAAACACTCGATTGCAACGCGGAAACCAAGAATACAGTGTGAAATCTCGTCTACAACTTATATCTTATTGTAATCTCCGTAATATTGCAATAAGTCAACTTGGCTAAGTTTCCTGCAAATAAAGCCATAGATCACAACAGCTGAGCTAAGTATTTGAATGCACTCGTATACATATTCATATTTATGTATTCATATTCACAATATTACTCAAACTCGTAGCTGACTTACGACTTACGCCTCAGCTGGGAAGTTCTTTATTGAAGGTATGGTAAATAAATAGATTTGCTTAACAGAAACACGTTCGAACATTTGCATATTGCACATTTAGTATTTGATGATGGTGTAGGAGAAGGGGCGTGGAAGTAAAGGGGGGGGGGCTGACCGGCTTGTCTAGCACGTGAAAGGCGGCTGATAGGAAGGCAATAAAGCGAGTGAATTGACAGGGGGGGGGGGGCGAAACGAAGATAGGTCATTACGTGCCTTGACCAACAATTTGCCGTCAACTTACGACGCACAAAGGCAAAAGTTCTGCCAATAGACACATGGAATTAATATTGCTAAAACGTCTTGTTGTTGTTGTTGTTGTTGATAACGAATTGATAACGAACGAACAAACGTTCTGATGTATTGATTGTTTTAGCTACTAGTGATTAACTAAAGACGCCAGACAGTCTCCCCGGCAACATTTGCCACTGCTGCACTTGAATGTGCGTCTTTGTTTAGTTTTTAGTTATGATGTCATATTACTCATTGTGCTAAGTAAGAGTCGCACTAATATATATAATTACTCATAATGACACTGAAAACTGAGTCAACTTCAATCAATTTTATAGCCAGTGGGGGGGGGGGAGAAGGAGAAGGCGGTGGAGGAGGAGGAGGAGGAGAATGAGGAACTTGGGCTGCTGCCGAGTGGCAGAGTTGCATTGACTCATGGCGCGTTTCGGGGTTTTTTTTTCTATTTATTTGCTGGCATGGCATCATGACTTTGTAATCAATTAAGTGACGTAGTGCGAAAATAAACTAAATATTTAAATACTTATATACATATGTAGATAAAGTCTCGCTTTTTAAGACTTCTAACAACAATTGTTCTAACATATTTATGTGTATTCTTTAAATCGAAAAAAGATAAAAAGAACGACAGTTCAAAAGTCAAGCTTTTATTTTTATACCCTGTGGGGGTATAAATATTAAGTTTGTTAAAAGTATGTAACGGGCAGAAGGAAGCATTTTCGACCCCATAAAATATATATATTCTTGATCAGCATCAATAGCCAAGTGGATATAGCCATGTCCGTCTGTCCGACTGTCCGTCGGTCTGTCTGTCTGTCTGTCCGTCCTTCCGTATGAACGAAAAGATCTCAGAGATGGTAAGAGCTAGGAACTTCAACTTGGTCTCCCAGCACTGGTAATTTTTGCAGGCAGATCAATTACGAATTATGTAAGAATTAAATCGGGACTGAATTTGAGTGAGTCCCTGTAGAGCCACAGGGTATATAACGGTCGGGGTCCCGACTGTTCGCCCTGTTTGAACTTTTCTAGTTAGTTTTACTCAGTATTTATTATAGTATTTTCTTTTCTTATCCATTCTTTATATAAACTTGCATTAGGCTTTAAATGAATGCTCTCGCTTGTTATATCATTTTTTCTTTATGAATTTAGCCAGTGTTTGTTATAATCTGTTACTTTATCTGGGATTTGTTTATGGTTGCTGGTCAAGGGAACAACGTGTTGTTGTTACAATTCACAACTTCAACAATTGGCAAATTGCTAAAGCAAATTTGACTGGCTTATATCTGTTACAAGCGCTATAGATACAATTGTATCTATAGCTGATGTTGTTGTTGACAATGCGTGCGGCAGTTGTTGTTGTTGTTGCTGTTTATGTTGTTAAGTTGTTTTTTTCTGCTGCTAATAAGTTTGTTGCTGTTGCTGTTGCTTTTTATTGGCCGTTAAGACGCGTTAAGTGTTGATTTTTATATTTCGCACAAAACAACATTTTGATGGGACACGCCCCAACAATTAGCAAACACCCACACATACTATCATACTTTACTATCAGTCAGTAAGAAGATAAAAAAATGCATTGTGCAATTGAAAAGTTGTTGTTGTTGTTTGTATACTATGTTGATTTCATGTTGCTGCCGCTGCTGACAGCCATTTCCAGGCATTGTTTCTTCGTTGTTGTTATGAAACATTAGCCACAACACAACAACAACAACAACTGCTGCAACCACAGCAACAAACCACTACAACAACAACATCTTTTAAACGGCAAATTATCCGATGTTGCCGCTGGCAGCTTCAACCAACAAAAATCGTGAGGCAGCATTGCATTTTTTTCTTTTAACTTTCGTTTTTTGCATTTTCTTCACTTCTATTAAATGCACTCGGCCACAAAGTTGCATGCAATTGGATGCCAACAATTGCTGCCATTTGTTGTTGCCTCATTAGGGGGCGGTGAAGAAGACGGGGGCGGGAGAGAGGGAGTGGAAGCGAGGGCGTGTACGACCTCTGGCATGTTGAAAAGCGAAAGGCAACATCCACACGTCAAGTTCAAGCCAAATGTCTATTAAAAACGGACAATAAAAAAAGTTTATTTGAAGCAGAGAGTCCAACGTTTAATTCCCAGAGGTTAAGCTATTTAAAGTCCTAGAAGATGTCCTTGCAGGGTATTCTCTAGTTGAATTACTTTAGATTTAGCCAGTTGATTCTCACATTTGCTTTTAAAAACAATCGAAATATTTAATTTAATTTTACTATTAATTATTGGCGTATTTTAAGCAATAACTTAATTATTAAATATTTATTTTAATTTATTTTCAAATAGAATTGTATATATTATATTTATTGAAAGGTTTTATTTTGAATTTTATATTTTATTTAAATTTATAATTGTACAAAATTTATTTAAAATATTATTTAATTTAAATTTAAAAAGAATTGTATATTTTATATTTATTGAAAGGTTTTATTTTGAATTTTATAATTTATTTAAATTTTGTCGACTCTTCATAGTTGACAATAAATAAATAAATATTTCCATCATCACATTACAATATACATTTGATTAATTTTAATGAAAATCGCAATGCATTCAACTGCTTTAAAAGTTTAAAATCAATGTAAATATAACTCGGGACTTGTAAAAAACCCCGAGGTTCGATCTTGACGGGGTCTTTTACCTTTCACTGTCCGTCCGTCCTCACATGAATCAATAAAATAAATAATGACGTGCAGCATTTTTTTTATTTTATCAGTTAAACAAAAATGTGAAACAGAATTTGATTTCAAGTAAACTAAGGAAATTAACAAAAAAAAATATATTTATCAGTGAGTTGTATTTACAAACTCTGCTACAAAGTTGGCTTTTAGCGTGGGTCACATGGTCAAAACGAAATCCAAATAAAAACTATATACAACTCCTTTCATCTTTATATACAGCAAACATAAATCTTTTATTGACTCTTCACTGACGTCATCGACATTCGGTAGATTCCGCATATGAGAAGGTTAAAACCGAAACCAAAAAAAAACATAAATAAATATGTTTACTTGCCCCGTCTATTTGTTTTTTAATTGAGTCATAAAAAAGGCAACGAAGTGCAAGATAAAAGCAAAATATTTATCCACAAAAAAGCAGAGAAAAAAAAACAATATGCATATCAGTTTTCAAGCTGATTTTCTTTCTTTTTTTGGAGCACTGACGTCACGTGTGCAGAGAAAAGGAATTTTAATTAATTTTCAATAAATAATAACTGATGCAGTCTGTAAAAATAAAATTAAATTCTCAAAGAACACGTCGCTAATGGAAATCTATATATCAGTTATTTTTTACAAATCTCTACAGTTTTTTGTATGCCATTTGCTATTGAAAAGAAACAAGCGAAATATCTGTTTGTCTAAAATTTTAAAGAATTATTTTCGGGGACTCATTTCCAAAGTCGGAAATAAATTGATTTATCGTCCAAATAAAATCAAATGAAATTGGTTTATTTAATTGAATATATAAATGTATTTAAATTGTATTTTATATATTTTTAGAACCTTTACTTTAAAAAAGTATAAGGGTTTATTATGCTTGGGTCCTATTAGTGTTAATCTTATTTCCTTTTTGAAGGGTCTCTCATAGTAGACGACTTCGACTGTAGCCTTTCCGACTGGTTGTCTATATTTTTGACATTTAATTAATCAATTTAAAATGTAGTTTATGTCTTTTTATACGATTCACAAATAAAATTGATTTTATTTAATATATTTAAAATGTTATCAAAAATATCAACAAGTATTTGGTGATTTCAAAGCAATTGCCTTTCAATTCTTAGAGATTTCTAGCAATATATCATGTTTATATTTACTAAAGGATTTCCCCAAATCAGTGCAATGCTGTGTATCTTCAAGTCTATCACGCTCGAATAAAGTGTTGCCACCTATTTTTAATTAAGTCATCTCTTTTATACCGTAATCCATTTCAACATAATCCATTACGCCCCCGTTTCAAAAGTTTAGTAGCCATCATCTCTACAAAATAATTTGTATTTATATAAGATTGTTTTTTTTGTTTTTCTTTTGGATTGAAAGCGTCGTTACGCACATTTTCTCTGTTAAGTATTTTATTGCGTGCGTGTTCGGCAACAATTTTCTACTTTAATGGGATTTCGAAATTGTTGCCTGGCGTTGCCAAAGTCGTAAAAAAAGCCAAAGAAGCAAAAAATGAAAATGAAAATTGTTAGATAGAGATTTTGCGGAAGTTACGAATGAATGTATCTATGTTTAGCGTATATAACTAGCTATCAATTTAGTTAGTAACATATTTTTAGTTGTATTTTAAAACTGTTTATTAAATGCAAATTTTCTTTTTCTTCTCTATTTGCAGGTGAGTTGATGTTTTTCTTTTCTAAAAGCCAAATCAAATGTATGGTAAGCTGTAAGCTGTAATTTAGTCTGGGGAGAGTGAGTGAAAAAGCTTTTAGAGCTTGACAGGTTGCAAACAAACCCTTGCCCAGACAATCAGCTGATTTGCCTGCAGGTTTTTTCCCTTACCTTATCACTGGTGAATAATGAGTGTCTGTCTGCCGTTGTCGTTGACGTTGCACAAAGAAAACTTCGAGACTTTTGGGCTGTGGTGGGTGGGGGTTGCATTTTGTGGGGTGGCTTTTGACTGCGGTTATTGAGCTGCTCACACTTTTTTTTAAATAACGTGGCAGGTTGTCGTCGAGAGTCTATTGTCATTGTTGTTGTTGTTGCTGCTGATGCTGCGACGCTTCACTGAATTTCAAAAGTTCTTTTGCCGTTAAATGTCCGCTCTCACTTGCTCGCTCTCTCTCCCGCTCTGTTTATGCTCTTGGGCGCGCTCTCTCTCTGCTTGCTGACAAGTTAAAGTTGTGTGCTCTTTCGCTTGCATTATTCAGCTAAAAAGCTTTTAAAGCAGCCATGTTGCTTTTTGCATATAAATGTGTGTGTGTGTGTGTATTGGGAGAGAGCTGTTCTTGTCAGAAGTTTTATTTTTTTTTTATTTTTATAATTTACCTGGCTGCAGTCCCTAAAGATTTGTATTTGGGCATTTCGTGTTGTTGTTGTTTTGCTCGTTTTGTTTGTTTACATGCGTTTTGTTTGTTTTGAGCACGAGCCACAAACGTGGCTGCCATGTGGCGGCTGCACACAAACAGTTAGTCAAGTAATTGTGTTGACAAAAGAAATATAAAAACTATTTATATATGTGCATATATTTTGTTTTGATTGCTTAGCGTTTTTATACACATTTTAAAAAGTAAATTATGTTATATATGTATCTATGCAAAAGTGTGCACTATTTTTCCTCTTTGTTAAAATAATTATTTAACTTAGTGTAGCATGTCTGTGTACATGCATTTACATACGTTTTTGTCTGCATGTCTGCGTGTGCTGCTGATTAGCTTTCGTTCAGTTTCATGCTGTTGTAGCTTCGAACTCTAAGCTTTGCTTGAGCTGTCGCTGTCGCTGCGCTGTTGCCGTCGCTGCCTCTGTCGCTGCCCTTTGCCACCCAATTGCAGTGTTGACAATTCAGCGTGTTTCACGCTAGGTGTGGAATTATTCAAATGCCAATGGCGAAAACATTATATTATACTATTATATATTATATTATTATTTTATATTATATTATATTATAGCTGTATTGTAAATAGGTTAAATTATTCCCAATTTGTAACAGCCGAAAGTTTTTTAAGTGCTGTCAACAAATTGAGAAATTAAAAATATGCGTTATATAGTCAAAGTTCCCTCTAGAAAAGCTATTATATTCATATTTAATGGGCGCAGGGCATATAAACCACTTAAATACCTTTTTGGGTGCTACATACGAAATTTAAAGCATCTAGCTCTTGTAGCTGCTGTGATCAACGCATTCATAGAGAAGCACGTACATAGTATGTACATTTCCACATGGTATAACAGCTTTTTATTTGGATTTTTACATATAATTTGCTAGCTATTACTAGCTTGCTTAGACGCTAACAAAGTGACAACACTGTCCAATTGGCTCTACGAAACTTTCAGCTTCGGCAGACAACGCAACTTCAAAAAGCAACCACCAAAAGCTGCCGCTGGCGTCGTCGTCGTCGCCGCTGTTGCTGCGCTGCTGCTTTTGTTGCTGTTGCTATTGTTGTTGTTGCTGCTGTTGCTGCTGTCGCTGCCGCTGTTGTAACCTGGTTGTCTTCAATGTTGTTGTTGCTGGGCAGTCAGTCAGTCAGCCAGCTCTCTCACGACGGAACCAGCAACCAACCCAAAAGCAACTGAACGTTCAGTTATGCTGAGGAGCTCTGGCGCAGCAAACACGAAAAAAAGAAGAACATCCATAAAGACACGATCAAATTTTAGTTGCTTTTGACATTGTTTTTGTTGTTGTTGCTTCTTCGCGTCGTTATTACATACTAAAAAAATTATTTTTCTTTGTGTTTGCGTGCAGCAAAATTAACTTTATTTGTTTCAGTGTTTTTCTTGCAAATTGCAATTGTTTAAATTCTGTGTGTGTGTGTATGTGAGAAAAGTAAAGAAAAGCAAAGCAAAAAGTGCACCAAACGGCAATTGTTTATAAAAAACAGATAAACAATTATTACACACACCTAGGCATATCAAAAAGTTGTTTTTTTTTTTAACAAAACGTCTCGCGCGCATTTTTAATATTTTCACTCAGTAGCAGCATCAAAAAAGCTGAGAGAGCGTAACAAAGCAAAGAGAGGAGCACCAAAGAGAGGGAGTGTGTGTGTGTGAGTGCGCGCGCGCTGAATACGAAATAACTGTGTGTTGTTCAAACCCTCTCTGCTGAATTGCAGTTGAGAGCGCGCAACGTTTGCTCTCGCAGACTACCAGCATAAAAATACTAAGCGTTGTTTTTGTATTTCATGTAAAAACGAAACAGAAAAGTGCAAAAAAACAAAATACATGAAAGCTCCTTGAAGCATACAAAAGTTAAAGATTTTTACTAAAACAAAGTAAAAAGTGAAACTCATTAAAATAAACAAAATAGCTTAGAATTTAAGAAAATACAAAGAGCAACTCGTAGTAAAAGAAGAAGAATAAGTGTAGAGAAGAGCAGTGCAAAACAAGCCTAATTTACAAAACAAAAAAAGAAAATAAAACAGCTAAAACAACAATTGCTGCAACGGCATTAATTATTGAGCGAAAGAGCATAAAAGAGGCGAATACTGCAAGAATACTTGCATACATACACACATTTACATGTGTAAGTGTGTGTGTACATACATATCATACAATTAGACTGCATAACGGTTGAACTGAAACCACACATAACGGTGCACACATAACCCGCATTAGCCCAATTCGATAATGAAAACTGAAGCCGGCTCCAATAATATTAATAATAATAATAACAATACAAACAAAATGGATTTCGATATGTATCCAAGTATTTCGGGCAAACAACAAGATCCCGTTAGGGAAGTTGTAATGAAATACATTGATTACTTTCTGCCAGAATCCGAGTAAGTATAAATGTATGATTGCAAGAAATGAGTGAAAATATGATGGCTAAACACTATAATATTATGGAGTGAATCCCCCCCTTTCTTTGACTGTCTCTGTAAGCGGAGCTTTTAAAGCTCTACTTTGCGGGATAAACTTTACTAAGTTGAAGATTACAATATGTGTAGGGCATAAAGATGAAGTGAGAAAAGATGGCTAAATATAGCAAATGGCATGATAAAAGAAACGTTGCTGATAAGGAAAGCTTTTATAGCGCTGTACTGTCTATAATGAAGAAGAAGAAGCTTTAATGGCAAAAAAATGTTGGAAAGGGGTATACCTGACTTAAAGATACTATACAAATATTAAAGAGCTTTTTTGGGAATCTTAAACATACAATATCTTTGGGAATCTTAAACATATAATACCTCTATAACTATTATGTACAGAGTATAAAATCAACAAAGCAAATCTCCAACCATCCCAAAAGAACTCAAAATCAATTGTCTTTTGTAGCCTTCAAATGTCAGAATTTTTGTTGAAAGATATGATATGATATAAAACATATTATGTATGTTTTTAAATAAAATACTATAGAAATGCATTGAATAAAATTTGTATAATCTATGCCAATAATTAATAATTTTATAGAAATTTTAGATACATTTATTTTTGTGACTACGAAAGTATATCCCACAAACAAAGTCACTTTTATTTCATTTTTTCAAAAGCAACTGTCAAAAAAATGTCTTTAGATTTCTAAAATACAACTGAATATTATCTAAAAGTCTTTTAGCAATAGAAAAAGTTTATGAAAATGGCATTTTAAATGTTTTCTGACTTAGTTTATATATTTTCTTATATATTAGAATAGTTTATATATTAAAATGAATATTGATTGTTACAAAATTTGATATCAGTAATTTTGAAGCTTGAATATGCTTTCGTCACTGAACTTCTACCTCATGTAGAGGTTTTTTTGGGGTGATATATATTACTTATAGTATCGACATTTAACTAACTGTCAACGTTCTTTCAAACTAAACTTATATTTTCTATTCAAATATTTGTAAACCGAATAGAGAATAATATTTATTAAACCGACACCTGTCTGCTTTCCAACTTCTACTTATACAGGTTATCAGGCAAACATGAGTAACAGAGCGACAGTCAGACATAAGTCAATATGTACATAGTACTATATATAGGGATTATACTCTATATTGTGTGTCACTTTTGCTGTCGCTGCTAATTAGTTTTTGAAATCTACAGTGGATGTTGTTATTGAACTATTGTGTGATCGCTTGGTTACTGCTATTTATAGCACCTGACAATTGATGTCAATTTTCAATTGAATTTTGGCATAATTTTAGCTAAAATTGACTAATTTCTGTGGTTACATGGCGCTTCGGTAATTGATCAGGCGTCTAAAATTAGCTAAGCATAAGTCAATCAGGCCAGGCACCTCGATATACGATAACAGGGAACGTAACCATTGGATTTTTTTTTAAATATAAGTTATACAATCAAAAATTATTAGGTCTTTTTCATTGAAAAGAGAAATTAAAAAATAACTCTCAGCTTTTTATATAAATACAAAAAATATAGGAAATATTTAAAAAAAATTACCAAAAGTATCAATAAATGTATTTCAGATTTTTCGATAAATAAAATAACTGAAAATTATTAATAAAATAAATAAATAAAAAATGACTTGTATTATAGTTGTTCAATAAATATGGTAATTTAATTATTATTTTGCTTTATTATTATAAATTTATTTAATTTAATAATTATTATTTTAAATATGATAATTAAATTATTAATTAATATAAATATTATAATAACAAATATTAATAAATAAATATATAATTAATACTCTATCAATAATAAAGAATAGGCGAGATTTTTCCAGTCAACCAAATAATTTCTATCGGGTTTGAAATTTTTTACAAATTTTTATTTACAATCTCTGATATATAGGTTAGTTATCCAGAGAGTTTAAAAATAAGAAAACCGCTGTTGGGTAAGGCACACAAATTTCGCTAGACGGGAGATGCATGTGTGTATGTGAGTGTTTGTATCTCAGGTGTTTGTATCTTATAGATACAGGTTATGCACGTTGAGCTTCCTGTGTAAGTCTGCGTTCCGTCCGCATTACATCAGCGCATAACGCATCGTTAGTTGATCAAATTTATATATTTTTTTGTTAGCCTGTAGCCTGACCTCATTGCTTTTGGCCCGTTACGTTGAACAACTTGTTGCAAGTTTGGGAGATGAGTTGCCAAGTGGAAGCTGTAGTTGTTGCCATGGCAGAAGCCTGCCAAGTTGGCGACATTTTAGACACTTTAAGGCTTCCTACAACTTGTCTCTCTCTTTCTCTCTCTCTTTCTCTCTCTCTGTGTGTGTGTGTTCGGTCGTTGTTCGAGTTGCAAACTGGTTTTTTTTAACTTGCGGCTTTTACTGTATTTACACAGGGCCTACAACTGTCTCGACTGTCGATTTGTTGCTGTTGTTGTTGTTGCTCTTGCCCTTTTTTGATTTGTTTTTCATTTAAGTTTTTGAAATGATTGAGTTTTTAATTGGGTCAGGGACAGAAAATGAAATTGCATTTTTTGTTTGATTAATCATTTTTAGTGTGCAAGCTTTGCAATAAATATAAAACCCCTTATTTTTGTAGCCTTTGTTTTGCTTTCCCTGGAAAGCAAAGCAAAAAGAAGGCAACTTTAAGTTAAAAGTATTTCTTCAAGTATTTAATTCTTCATACTTCAACTACAATTAATACAACTGAAGACGATTTCCTCAATTCTTACAGACAAACAAACAAACAATTTAATGATTTGTTGTTCACTTCCTGAAATCGTAAACAATGTAAATAAACACTTTAGCCAAATGCTCTAAAAGTTGTCAATACGAAAAGATTCCAAGACAGAGAATGTCTGTATATCTTATACAATGTGCATGTCTCCGTTTTTTTCTGCTGACATTAACAGAATTGTTGCCATTTCAATTTTTCATTGTTTGTGTTTATGCAACGTCAGCAAAGATGATGAAATTGCTGGAAATGGGAATACGTATATGTATGTAGAACTGACAACGAAGTGGAAACTCGAACTGGAAAGGGAAAGGGAGGAACAACTGCAACATCCGCAAGTTTAACATATCGGAAATTGTGGAGCCGTTGTCTGGGAAAAAAAAAGAATGGGAGTTGGGGAACTTTTGTTATTGTTTATCTTTTGATATTTGAGTGGAATTTGCGTTTAACACAAAAATAGCCAAACAAAATGCCAAAGAGCAGCGACACCAGCACGCAGAACGCACAGTCTGGCCACACTGGCAGCAAGCCAAGAAAAGCGACGAGAGAGATTTCAATTCGATTAATTTGTCTGGCAATTGGCGTGTAATTTGACGTTGTTGCAGTTGCAGTTGCAGTCAAAACAATAACAACGACAACCACACAAATTGGCACGTCGACATCAGTTTGCATATTGGCGCCACAAATCACAGCTGAATAATATTACGTATACGACTTGTTGAACGTCTTAAATAACCAGAGAGCAATTGCAACTTTGTATTGAACAGGAGAGTGTTTAATAATCTCAGTTACCTATAAATTTGATATATCTAAATTTTGGGGCTTGAATATGCTTTCGTCACTAGACAAAAAATATAAACTCTAACTCTCTTTAAAGATCTATTTTTGTTGGTAAAAAAAAAAGAATTAAATGCGTTTTCAAACAATAAACGACTGTTATAAATTTATTTTAAATTTCAACAAAATAAATAATTATTGCTAGATTTTATACAGCAAATAAATTTATTTAAATATTGTTTTAACATTTAAACAAAGTTTGTTTCTGAGTTGTTAGAGATTTTTAAAACACTGCCCGAGTATAATTCCTGCATAATTATTCAACAATTGTCTGCTTAGGGCATTAAAACTTCGTTGTCTAAGGCAAAAGTTTCATTTTTGTCTGACACATTTAAATAGTAGTAAGCGAAGTTTGGCTTATCACGTGTTTGGAGGTTCAACTTGCAATTGGAAACGTGCCGCAACAGCAAAAATAAAACTCGTATGTTTGCACCAAAAATCCAAAAAATAAAATGGAAAAAGAAAAACCAAAAAAATCAACGCAAACAACAATAAAATGACATCATTGTTGTTTTTTTTTTATTTTGGTTTCTTTATTTTTGTCGGCGTCATCGCTTGAACTTTAATAAACTTTGCACAATATTTTCTTCTTTTTTTTGTTTGTGTTTTCCTTCTTACTCATTCATCACGCTGCGCTTTTGCTGTTCTTTCTATTTGACTTTGCTTTCTTTTGTTCTGCTTCTGTGACGTCAGCAGCGACAGAACAGGTTTAATTAATTATTCTGTAGCGTGTTGATAACTCCCAAACGGATAATGATAATGATACACCTAATACAGCTACTGCTAATGATGATGTTGCTGTTGCTGCTGACGTTTCGAAATTGGGTTGTTGATAGTTCAGGGCGAGAGATCAATGGAAAAGTGAGATTTGTCAACAGATAAATGTCTAAAAAATATTAGAAACAATTTTAATGACCTTTAAAAATATAAATAGGGTCGAAAACATTTTAATTGCTATAAACTAAAAGAAAGAATATTGAATGTAGGTTTTAATGATTTAATAAATATAGAAATATATTATATTTAACAACTATAAACAAGTTTTCTAAACAAATATTAACTTTTAATATTACTTAACTATTTAAAAATATAAGCAGAGTTTTTAATGATTTCAAAAAATATAAATACAAAATATTTAATGCCTATAAATAAATATAAAAATATATAATACAGTATAATTTGCTTAGCTGCCTCGATACTTAGCTGCATCGTCAAGATAGCTGCCTGATATTTAAATTTTTCTGCATCATGATCTCTTTAGTATGAAAATAATTACGTTTGGTGCATCCAACTTAGCAGCCTTTTGCACTTAAGCGCCTCATATCGGCAGTATTTATGTATGGTTTCCTATGAAAATCATGTAAGTTTGCTGCGCCATCTATTGAGAAAGAAGCAAATTTTCGTAAATAATTTGAATGCAGTATGGCAACTCTTGCAATTTGAATTTCTGCGGCTGTCCGTTATTTTCCTTGATGTTTTGATCGTGACTTTCGCTCTATACATACATTTTCAATTGTGAAATGGTACAAGATGTTAAAATTGAAGGGCGTAACTGGTTTAACAATCAAATATGTCCAAAAATAAAATTAAGTTAACTGCATTTTTAAGATAGCTGCCTCGAAGTTGTGTGCAAAGTACTCGAGGCAGCTAAGCAAATTATACTGTATATATAAAAGTATAAGAAGTATTTTAAATGATTTGTATACAATTAAAATAAGTATTATAAAATATTATAATTACTTTAAACGAATATAAATAATAAAAACAATCAACTGAAATTGTTTAACAAGGTTTTAAGGTATTCAGAGAAGTCAGTGAATTAATGTTGTGTTTACTATTTTCGTTTTAAAATTCACAATCAGTTCTAACAAGTTTATGCTTATGTTTTGCAGATAAAGAGAATATAGAATAACAATCTGACTAGAAGGCATACACTAAATGAATGTGTTTGCTTTTAGTTATTGAGCAACGTTTCGTTTTATTTGTTTATATCAAATGCGTTTTTACAATGCCATTGACCGTTGTCCGCAATGACATTGGCAACACACACAATATACAATACTGTATATGGCAATATATACAAATGTGTGAGAGAATAAAATATATATATATGAGTGTGTGTATATATTTTATTTGCGTTAACCAAAGAAAGAGAACAAAAGTCACGCCATGAGTCATTGCACTCTGCTACATGGGGTCGTCCAGACTTGTGGGACTTTTACTTTTTCTTTATTTGGGCGATATGGATGGGCACATGTCATACAAAAGCAGCAGCAACGATTGCATCCCTGTGACTGTGACTGTGTCTGTGTCTGTGTTGTTGTGTCTACAAGGGCGGCCGGTTAAGAAACTTTCGCGATTCGTCCTTGTGATGTCAGAGCTCAGACTTCTACAGTCACAATTCCAGCACACTCGGGACTGTAACCCATTAAAAAACATCAGCATTTTTTATAGTCGCTGCTCGACTTTAATTATTTTGCAAGCTCACAAATCCATCCATATAAATAAGTCGCGTTTCACAGTGGCAATAATCATGAAAAGTGAACTTTTTTTATTGTTGTTTCGCTTGTGTTTGTTATTTGTTCATTCGACGCGGCATCACAGCGACAGTCATAAATAAAATAATTAAGTTATTTTTAAAGTTAATACGCGAATTTTATGTTAAAAATATGTGCAATTTTTATTTGCATAGCTTGAGTTGAATTGCGGCAAAGGTAAATATGTCAAATGGGATAAATACTACCATGAAGGGGAGTTATATGACCAGGTTTATCTAGAATAGTATATGAAGAAGTATGTAATATATGTGGTGTGGCTCCCTATGTACATCAATCCCTGTGTACATCAATCTCTGTGTACAACAATCCCTATGTACATCAATCCCTATGTGCATCAATCCCTGGGTACAGCAGTCCCTGTGTACAGAAGTCCCTGTGTACAGCA
Organism: Drosophila histrio; assembly: GCA_958299025.2. Classification (NCBI taxonomy): domain Eukaryota; kingdom Metazoa; phylum Arthropoda; class Insecta; order Diptera; family Drosophilidae; genus Drosophila; species Drosophila histrio. The sequence goes on along the minus strand of OY282580.2, from coordinate 652,928 downwards.
GTCCCTGTGTACATCAATCCCTAGACAGAAGTAGCGAGCAAAGACATCAACAACGAGCAAGCACATCAACAACGAGCGTAGACAACAGCAGCGAGTTAAGACAATATCAGCGAGTTAAAGCAACGTAGGCGAATTCACTCGCCGGCGAATTCGCATGACCATAACCGAGCGACCTGAGAAGATCGGAGATCGAGACGCCGAAGGGAGTTGCAGTTCGTCCTCCTACGTAGAAGGTTGTGAGAACATCAACTCAAACGACGAACAGAGATTACTAAGTTATTAAAATATATTAAAATACTGTATTTACTTAATTATAAGTATAATAAACCCCACATATATATATATATAAACAAATCTTTTAAATTAATTTCCGTTCGATTTCAATCGTAAGATATTCTAGTTATGATGAGTCAATCCTTTCCTTATCAACATTCAATTTACCTTTGACATTGCAATGTTGCCATGCGAAATAGAAAATTCCCAATACATTGAATGTTGACTCATCAACATTCTTCCTTCTCTCTATCTATCTATCCTGATATCTATTGAAGCCATCTTTATGATGACACATTTAGGCATGGCCATTTCTATAAATTGAAGATTGCGTGACACCTCAACACATAAAACGTTGCGCTTTTCATTCTAACTGAGCTCATATATCGATTGATTACAGTATAGACAGCTCCTAACTTCTATTCACTTATTGGCCATGATCTATAACCCATAAAAACGTGCGCTTAGTTCAATGTACTCATTTCAAAAATGCTAATCACAGTCTTTCGGTCTGTCTGTCAGCTCGCCGCGCTTTAATCAAGAATATTGTGTTTATTATTATCGCTTGGCAATTGTGTGAAAAGTCCTTGAAAGGTTTTTTCAATTCACCAAAAAAAAACCAGTCAGCGGTTCTCTTAACCAGTAAACATTTGCTCAAGGTGAACAAATCTGTTGGGCAAAGTGGTTGCTTGGTTTGCTATTAAGAACTTGGTCTTAGAGTCTTAACTTGTGCTTCAAATGTTTGCCTATCAGAGTTGTCTGTTTTCTGGTGTGATTTCTTTTGGGTATTATCATAATTTATGTCTGGCAGACTTTGAAATATGTTTAAATTTGATTAATAGTTTCTCATTTCAAGAGGCTTAAGTTTTAAGTTTAGCTGAAAATTTAGGAGTTCAGTGTTTGAAATGAAGAATATTTCAGCATCTACTCTTTGAAGTGTGTAAAAAAGGCATAAAATGGTAGAAAAGTTTAGATATTTTTCTCGTGGAAAGTATAAGATGTTGGAAAAACAAATTTAAATTAAAGTAAATCAAATTTTTATGAATTTCTAACATTATCTGATAATCAGTCTTTTTGATTGAAGCTTTTTTTTATTATCTACTTTAAATATTATCCCTTTTCATAGATGGAATATAAGAGTGATTTATCTGTAAGAGAGTTTACTCTTCGCATAAATCAAAACTTGCAATTCTTGCTTTGTATACGAACTTTAAATGATTTTTATGTATCTGCTGAATTTTTGCTTTATGTAATCAACAACTACAATTGTCGAGTTATTTGCTGTTGTGGTTGTTGTTGTTGGTTTCATCTAGTTTTATTTTTGCCTATACTATTACATAATTAAAAGCGACTCGAACAATGGTATAATATGCAATTTGTTTGGTCACTCAATAATTAAGGAAATACGTACACTATTTATTTGCAGCTGCTCCACTGACATGTTAAAGCGTTTGAAAAATTGAAAGACCGTTTCAGAGGGGATGGAGAGAGAGAGAGAGAGACAGGCAAACGGACGGACAGACAGACAGACGGACTGACAGACTATTCAATCATTTTAATGAGCCAAACAAATTATCAGACTCGTTGGGGTTTTTATTTTTTATTCATGTTTTGCCAACACATTTGATGGGGCGACTCTTTTTACTATCTCTCTTTTTTTTATCTCACAAATTTTTGGGTAATGTTAATGCGAAAAGTTGACAATTTAATTGCGCATTTGACATTGCATTTAAATGGGGGCTCTCTTTTATTTTCCGATTGTGCCAAAGTTTGCAAAAGTGTAGGAAGTTTTATTAATATATTGACCTCAATCCGTGCAAGGTCAAATAACAAAAATAAACCGCATTTGTAAGCGTCCAGTGATTTAAACTGATTTTTAAAAAAAACCGTATCCCAAATCGCTTGATGTGCTTTTAATTATCTGGCGTCAATGGCGTTTGATAATTATTAGGCAATCAACATTCAATTTATCAAGTTTTGATACAATATTGAACTAAATTATCCCGTATTTATAATTAAATCTTTTCTATTTCTGTTTTTTTTAGTGCATCTGGAACAAGTGCAGTTGCGATTGACAACAAAATCGAACAGGCAATGGTAAGTTTAATTTATCATCATTTGTTTTTTATTTATAGCTTCAAGTTCTTGTCTTTTATTATAATATTCAATTTGTGTAAAAACATGTGACATGATCTCTCACTCACTTTCTGATAAGCACAACACACAACAAAATAATCTTAATAAAGTGCAATGTTGCTGCTGTTTTAAAGCAATATAAGAAAATCTCTTATCAGGAATTGTCGCCGCGAACTTTTGGCCGTGAAAAATGCAATAATATTGAAAAAAAAATCAATAAAAATTTTTGCTCACAGTGCGCAAAGATATTTGAATAACTTGTGTAAGGAAATTAAGTCAACAATGTGTTTAGATATAAATATTGAATATATTAGAAGTTTTCTTAAGATGTTTAAGCCTTTAGAAATTAAATAATAGAAATAAATAAATAAATATCGATTAAATAGCATTTTTGCTTGATATATAACAAGCTACGTCCTTTCAAGTTGAGTCCTTCAGCCTCATTTATTTATATCCCTATTTAAACCAATTGAAAACTAAACACAATTCAATTCTAGTTGCTTCTATCTGTCTGCTTTCGTTTGCCATTGGTCCATTAATAGCTGAGCGCACTTCAAAAGCATTCAGAAACACACTTGCAGAAAATGCTACATACTATAGACATACACTTGAATGAGACTGGCCAAAGACCTCCGAGTTGGACAACAAAGTCTGCCCCCTTTGGCGTTTATTCAAGTGGATTTCGTCTACTCCTCATGTTGCTTGGGGCTTCGTGTTTGTCCTTACGATGTGAACGAGTGCAAATTTAGTTCAATTGAATTGATGTACTCACAATATCAATGTACAAGTGCGCTGCTATTTTTAGACTCAATTAAAATGGCAGCAGCGATGAAAACTGAAAGATGCCAATTGATTATTTGATCCCCTCTCCACTCGACACTCTTTCTTCCACATTCTTTATGATTTGCAAAAGTGCGTTGAAATCCCCAACAAACAATTGTTTGTTTCAATTGAATTGCGCGTCAGCTCGTGGGCGGCTTTTGATTGAGTCTCTGAACTCACGCCCCCCAATGAAAAGTTACTCTCAGACTATAGAGCCTTGATTGTGCTTGTTGTCGCTATTCTTGGAGTGACAGAATGCTCACTTTAAGCCTTGACAAGCACTTGTTTGTATACTGTATACAGTACATACTGAAAGCCATTGAATGAAAAAGATTATATAACTGAATCGCATTGTTTTTGCGTAGGTTTTTGCCATGTGACCCCAATCAACATTTTAAGACTGTTTGAAGTCAAAGTATGTTGAAGCACTATAAAAGCGTTACAGTTTTAACAGTCTGAACAGGTTCTTAACAGTAGTATAGTAGTGTTAACAGCGTGACGTTAACAGTAGTCAGACCTTTAAGCTAGAAAAATATTGTAAGCCTTTCAGTTGACTAACAGCTTATTAACAGCAATAACATATAGTTAACAGTGTGACGTTAACAGCAGTGAAAACTATTAGCTAGCTCTGTTAATCAAAAACAACATATCGTAAATTTTTAAATTTCAATTTATGTAAATTGATTGGCAGCTGCTTAACAACAATAATATAGTTAACAGTGTAACGTTAACAGCCGACAAAAGCATAGTCTGCTATTTAACAACAGAGTTTAGTGCTTATTTGTAGTAAAATCATTTAAACCGCTTTAATACAGACTCTGCCTTAAACCATTCAGTCTAAGCACAAGATTCCTTCACCATTTCAATCACATGTCACAATCGGTTATCGTGTTTTTTTTATGGCATTTAGTCGGGCATAAATCAACTGAAAAATAAAATGAACGCAATAAAACAAATGCTCGCTTAATTTCCCTGAGCTAAATTGAAATTGTAGCTGCTGCTAACTAATCTTAAAACGATTAACAAACAATTTTATGGGCATTTAATTAATCGATTAGAGAACAGTGGAATAAAAAATATACCAAAAAGTGATTGCCACACTTGTGTACAATATTTATGACGGATCTGGTGCTGGTTGACACATATTGGTTCTGCTGCTTGTTGCAAGCAGTTTCAGCTGGTTGCAGTTGCAGTTTAAGTCAATCAACTTTTCCTTTTTCAATCAAATGTGGGAGCAACTGTTGTTGTGTCTCTCTCTCGCTCTCTCTCTCTCTTTATGTCAACCAAGACGTTAACCATTATTGGTCATTTGGGTCAATTCAATTGCTCTGCACTTTCATCGGGCCAAAAAAAAAAGAAAAATAAAAGCGCATCATTTATCAAAAGACTGAGCTACAATTCTGTTTGTCTGCCTTTCTATTCGTCCGAGAAGTTTCTTTATCTGTCTGTGAAAGTATTTTTCACAATTGTTTCACTTTTCCCCATTGTTTGCTGTAACAGGATTTATAATAATTTTATTTGACCTTGGTGCAAAAATAAAAAAAAATAAAGTAAATATAAATAAAATCATTTTAATCGGGCTGGGCCAGCTTCTTATCAGGCCTGTTGTTTACAAAATGGCAGACATTTGCTATGCTCTCGCAATGCTTATCGCTTGCCACTCGAAAATACCATAAATTGTGTTAGCTAAAGTCAAAGCAAAAAATACAAATAATAATAATAATACAATAATACACACACATACACAGATTCAGTGTGTATGTAATCACTTCAAGTACATTTTTGTGCCAATGATGATATGGCGAAAACAATTTTGGAAATAATAATAATAATAATAATTATACATTTTGATTAAATGGCCGGCCAAAGTCAAGTCAACTCTCACCTGAAAAGCCCATAAGCAATTGCTGCGTCCGCCTTCAAAGTGAAAGTCATCGAATTATGCATCATTATATCGATACTTTGCCTCAAGTGTGGAGGAATATCCACTTTAATGTGTGGTACGAGCCTAAAAATAGACCTGAGACATGGAATGCGCTTAGGCAGGTGTATAACAAAATAAAAATTAGATAACGAAAGCGTTACACATAGTATATACAAAAATAATAATATTTAATGCATTGTTAACTTTGTCTAATTATGGCAAAGATAAAAGCAGATAAGCTGTTGGAATGTGAGAGAAAATGCAGAATGTGAATTTGTATATATATGTATATAACTCGATTCTTGTGAAAGTTTCAGAATATTGAGCTGACATCGTTTAATAGACAATTTTAATTACTAATGTTTAATTTATATTATGTTAAACTTTTTACTTCATTTTATTTACTTCAGGAATTTCGTAAAAAAAAACTATAGAAAATATCTGTCAGTCGCAGTTAACAATTTCAATTTATCTATATATATTTTGAATTTATTAGCCCATTCTTATAAAATGTTCTGAATACTGAAATGACAGCCTTAAAATACGATTCTAATTAAAAAATGCCTTTATTTTGTTTTATTTTATTTACTTGATAAAACTCGTAGTCATAGAGTTTATAGCTTGACAGACGCGCAGACAAAGAATATGCGCTTTAATGATGATTTACACTCGCTGAAAACTCATTTGTTTTCCTCAAAAAAGAAAAAAAAACAAATTTCAAATAAAACTGAATTTTACTCACAAATATTTCTGTAATTTATGTGCTGCAGACACTTTTCCTGTTTTACAAAGACAGGAACAAGAAGCGGTCGTAATAAATAAATTACAAAAGACTCACGCCCTTCGTGTGGGCGGAAGTCTGCTGACGGCTTCTTCCTTAAACGAGGCTCTTTCTTTATTCATAAACAATATAAATTTCTTCTTTTTTCTTTTTTTTTGATTTAAATAAACATTTTGCTTATCAATCAATGACGACACTTTAATTTTTTTGCGCATTAATAAAGTTTTTTATTGTTGTTTTCTTCTGTTTACATTTTTGATATTTTGGCAGGGCACACGACTCACACAGTTATGGGTATAAATATATCAACACAGATGCGATAAGACAGAACAAGAAAAGAAGAAGAAATAAATAGATAATGTGTACTAGCCATTGTACTCGTAAAATCTAAAGTTATCAGCATGAATATAAATATTCTGTGGCCCTCATAAGTTCCAATTATGAATATTATGCTAATCTCGTTCTCATTGCGCGTCAAACAACATTTCAATCAAAACAAAACAAAGTCTAGGCGCCACTTGGCTCTGGCATTCCAATGATTAAATGATTTCCATGCAATTGATAACATTTCTTTTTAGGTTATACTAATATTGAATAATTGATATTTGACAAGAGTGTAGTGAGACAGGTTATCAACAACTAAAGAGCAGATTAAATTGTGGACAGGGCCTTGATAAGTCTAGCTAGAAATCAAAGCATTATAATACATAGAATAGAATATAGTAATAATTGAAATAATATAATATAATATAGTAATAATAAAATATAATAATATAGTATAATATAAAAATACTAATAATATATAATAACAATAATATATAATAACACTAATATATAATAATAATATTATATATTACTATAATCATAAAGAATAATTAAAAAAATGCTCAGAATGGTAGATGAATTTATATAAACGGAATCATACTTTTACTTTTTGTCTCTTATGATTCCCCCCAAGCAGTTTAAGCATAACATTTTTGAAATACTTTCGATCTATATTTATTTATGATATTTCAAACTTCTTCCATTTCTCAACTGCCTTTATTTCAAACTTTTAGTCTTATCAATTTGTCCAAATTCAAGCTGGAACTATTTGTCTCTTATAATTCCCAAGCGGTTTAAGCATAAAGTATATGAAATACTTTCAGTCTATATATATTTATGATATTTCAAACTTTTTTCACTTCCTCAACTGACTTTATTTCACTTTTAAGCTTATCAATTTGTCTAAAGTCAAGCAACAGGCTAATTATCAAATTTCCTCAATAAGTGACAGCTGAAAAACAGATATTTAACAACTTGAAAACAACAAGATAAGATGTGTTGGAAAGAGAGCGAACCAGACGATAATACAACTTAATGACTTAATGACATTTATGGCGTTAATTTTTCAATGCTTTTAAGCCTATTTAACTGCCAACGGACGCGGGCAAAAGGGCAGTTTATTATACTAGTACTCATATTATTTTTCTCAACTCTTGAAAGAAACACAACACACAAAAGTCATAAACAAGAATATGGGATGGAAAGGGGGTACAAAAGGTAATAAAAGGCGTCGTCACACAGATAAGATAAAGAGTAAATGAAAAACAAGTTGGCCAGGTTGCCAGTTGCCGGGTTTTTACCACTCTCTATCGCTCTACTATTTGTGCAAGTGCTTTTGAGGTACGAAAGTGAAAAACAAGAATTGTAGAACAACAAACTGAAGTTGAAGAGTTGAAAATGTTGCTAAATACTGTATTTTGTATGCTCACAGAAAAAGATAATAAACAAGTGGCTTACATAACAATATTGTTGTTATGACAACATCTGGTAAACATATTTTTTTGTTATTTATCAAAATTATAATGGAAATACCAACAGAACTTGCTTTTATCTGTTAATGCTTTTTAGATGCGAAATCAAAGCTGACAATCCATTTATTTGTCTACTATCTGTATCTGCAACTGTATCTGTATCTAATGTTAAGTATCTGTAGCTATGGCTTTAATTGCACTTTGAACCAATCCACGACTGACGTCAGTCGAAACAACGTCGCTTAATGGCTTAGTCTCTATAGCGTCTAATTAGTTGCGGCACTGACAGTGGCATAGACACTGCGTGTTTATCATTTGATCTGTATAGTATAAAATGGCAAGCTAATAGCATATTGAGAGCTACTCCATTAGTGATGGAAAAGTGAGTAAATAATCGTGGGCATGAACGGAATGAACGTTTAAGAATGCAACATAAAGCAGAATAGAAGAGAAGCTTGTGCTCTTGAGAGAGAGAGACTAAAGTATGCAGCACAAAAAGTAAATAAAATGAAAAGGAAAAGGGAATAAAGTTAAGAATACAATTTAAAAGCATCTTATACTTTCTCAAGATAGAGATGTGATTAAGGACGAAAGTTCAAGAATAATTGAAAAGAATTATGGATATATTTATATAAAATAGAAACAGCATAGTACTAAACATTGAGATACTTCTTTCAATAGTATCTCCTTTGCTCAAACTGTCATCTCTCATATTGTATATGTATCTATAAACAATAAAAGTCAACAAATGCACTTTGTCACTACGCTGACGTCATTGGGTTGCAGCTTCAGATTGCATAACAATAGCGAAAGGTGCAACATTTGTTTATCTTGCAGATGCAGCTCGGCGTCTATTGTGTTAGTTTTTAAAACTAAAGAACTGAGAATTCTAGCATAAGTTACTCATTGTTGTTTTTGGAGGTCGGCGACTTTCAATTCGTGTGAAATGTAAACCAAGTGTCAAAGGAAAATTGGCATAGAATTTCACAACAACTTTTAGCCTGATGAGCTCACCTTGCCAGTGGAAAAAACTGTGACTCAGTCATGCAACAATTCCCAGAATAATGGGCTCGCATGGGCTAAACTTTGTTGCAATTAACTGCATATATACAATTCCTCGTAAATGTGGCCAACAACAACTAGGTGGCGACATGCCACTTTTGTGTTGCCACGAAATGTGCATGAGAGATACTTTGGCTATTTAGTAGTTTCGTCTAGAATTTTCATTTCACATTCAAGGTCATGTGTTGTGTCTTTTGTGTTGTGTTGCCAAAAACTAAGCACCACCCCCAAAACGTGTTTAGCCAATGTGACGACATTGTAATGCGTACTCACGGATAGCTACAGTTAGACAAGTAATTGTATTGACAAATTACATTTTATTTTGGCAAAAGAAAACATTTTCTATATATTATTTATATTTTTTCATATTGTTTATATTTATTATTGTATTTAAATTGATTTATTCTAATTTACTTCCGTTTATATTATTATTTCTTATACTCTTTTCAAAAGAAAACCATTTCTATATTTTATTTATATTGTTTATATACAATAATAAGTATTTATTTTTCTAATTTAGTATATTCTTAGCAAAAGAAAACAATTTCTATATTTTAGTGATATTTTTCTTAAATTTTTTATATTTAAATCTGACTCTTCTGAATTATTTACGTATTTAATTTATTACTTTTTATATGCTATATTTATTTATTATACGAGTAGTTGTTACGAGCAAGTTAAAAAAATATAAATAATAATTTCTATGGAGTTTAACAATTTCTTAAAAATAAAAAACAAATAATGTTTAATATTTGTATTTAGTGAAAACAATTACTTGATTAACTGTATGTATTTACTGGCCTAGAGACAGAGACGTCTATCGTTAGCCTTAGATGCAGTTTTTGCCGTCAACGCTGAGTTGAAAGTGGGTCAGTTTTATCGCCCAACATTATTCACAGTTTGCTGCCATGCACTCAAACTAGTATTCACTTGCATTCGTTGTTTTTGTTGTTTTTTTATTTGTTGCTAAGCGGACTCAATTTTCAGCGCTCGTTATGTGCAAAGTGCGCTCTCCGCTCACACTCGACAGACACTCGAGAGTTTTTTGCTCTTTCTTTCCGAATGCAACGTCCTTGATTAGAAAAGAAGAACGCCCAATAAAAAATGCGCGCTTATCAACACTTGAAATAATCCTAGGGGACTAGACGACAATGTGCTCAGTTCTGTTATCGTTCAGATTAGTTGTCTTTATCTTATATAGCAGACATATATATAAATATATTATATATACTCTCGTCTACACTCAACAACTGCTTTCGTTTTCACTTTTTTTTTTGTGCCAAAAATTAATTAGAAAGAATTTTCTATTCTTTTCTGCCAGTTTCCTGCTGCCCAAGTCTCAGCAGACACGGAACTAGACATACGAGTATTAAATAAATCACATTTGATTTACTCGCATTGCCACAAAAACAATTTGTGCCAATTTTTGGCCATCATTTATTTGAAAAAAAAAAAAATATTTGCCTAAATTAAAGAAAAAAACAAAATAACAACAATAGCTAAAAACGCGTAAACAAAAACCGGCTGAAACTTTTCTCTCTTTTTTTTTTGTATGTAAGCATTTATAATTTATGCCTTATTATTATTATTTGTTTATGTCAACAAAAAACAGATTTATGCAAATTAAAAATGGTAACAAACAATTATTTTGCATATGTGAATGAATTTTCAAGCATTCGATGGCGCCTGAATACAAATTAATGTTAAACAGGTCTAAGAATATGACTTTTAAAGCAGGCCGAATGGCAGATGCACTATAGAAAGTTGTGGCTTAATAATAACCAGAATATTCTTATAAAATGAGGCAGTAAATTAAAAGATATTCAATTATATCTAATTATTTATATATAATAATATATATTTTTATTATATTTACCATTTTAAATGTATTTTTAGCTGTCTTCTTTTTGATACTATATCTTATCAAGATACAGACGGAACCACACGTTTACCAACACTGTTGCTTAACATATAAAGCCTCCATATTCTCTATGATTAATGTGATTCTCGCTCATTTGCATATCGTCGGCCTCTGAACTGTGAACTGTGTGTACTATTTAAGTCTTTTGATATATTGACACATTGACCTTTGTGCTATATATGTACATAGTATATACAAACTTATACATTTGATATCTTCCGCATTCGATTTGTGTTCTTAATCGACATCAATTAAGTAAATACATTTGTATGAGGAAATAAACTAAGATTGCGTTTTTCTAAACTCTGAATAATAATAATAATCGTGTTTGTTATTTATCAAATGAAATGACCTTTTAAAGTGTTTTCAACTTGGTCAATTTCTGTTTTTGCTGCCAATTGATGAATTTTATGCGAATAAACCAATAAAATGGGCGTCAAGTGGGTGTGTCCCCAACTTGAGATTGTCTCTCTCTTTCAGCAACAAAAAACCAAAAAACAGCTGCAATATTTCAGAGTTGACAAATTTCTCTCAATCTACATTTACACCTCAACAGCAATATCTACACACACTTGTGCCACTTAACAACAACTAGAAATGTCAATCAACTGCCAACTGTCAACCTGCACTTGATATACCCCCAAAAACATACAACAATAGCATTTACAGTCACTCACAAAAGCTTTGCCACACTTGGCCAGAAAAAAACAATACATATTTTATATATTTTAATGTTATGCTTTATTTATTGCTTGCCAAGCAACCAACAACAACAATGTTTAAAAAACAACATATATATATATATATATATATTTATATATGTATAAATAATAATACTGAAAAATGACAAAAACAGTTGTTGACCTAATTAACTTTTTGGCATTCGAGTATATATAAAAAAAAAATGAAACGATACGCGTTGAAAATCAGCTCAAATTAAATTGCTAAAAATAACTCAGCAAACAGAAATATGAAAATAATTATTTATAATCTACGTAAAGTTATAGAAAATTTAAAAAAGTGAACTTGAAATATAAAGTAAAAGAGTTGCACTGAGTTTCAAAATAAAGTTGAGATATTGTAAAGAAAAACAAGCCGAACAGTCGGCACCACGACCTTAATATACCCTGTGGTAGTATAGGGAACCGTTCAAATTGACTCCCGATGTAAATCTCCTGTAATTTGTTTACAGGAGACTTACATCTTGGCATGGTGATGACATTTTCAGGACACATCGACCCCAAGATACACATCATGTGTGCCAAATTTCAAGTCTCTAGCTACAAAACAGCTTTTGATATGATCTTTTTCTCGATTTGTGGACGAAGGGGGCGTGGCATCCAAAAAATATATAAACTTTATCTTTCTGAAAAAATTACCAGTGCTGGGAGACCAAGTTCAAGCTTCTAGCTCTTACCATCTCTGAGATCCTTTCGTTGATCCGGAAGGACGGACGGACAGACGGGCATGGCTATATCGACTAGGCAATCGATGCTAATCAAGAATATACTTATATACTAAGTAATATTAAAGTAAACGAAAACTAAGACAATAAATTGAAGCACAACAATGTTAAATTTAAAGTAGATTAAGTATACTTATAGTTAGTGATAAATATGAAGTTAAATAGCTAAGACATTCAAGTAATTCACATGTATATCTCGTAATATTTATTCTAAAGTTAAGTTCATGCTAGTTTTCCAAACTAAACCTCCTCAATCTATGCAAGATTCTTTGTAGAGCATTTTGTTTGGACTTTATAATTTCTCCATATATGTTCATAAGTATTATAGTATTCAAGTGCGTTTTATTTTTGCAAATGTCGTCGTGGTCCCGTCGCCAGCAACTAATTTAAATGCGTTCGTTTATCGATTCAAGTTTTATTGAGTTTGGGGACCAGTTGAACAAGTTGCGAGTTGCCGTTGCCGTTGCGATTGCTGCGTGTGCGTGGCATGTGTCTGGCGACTTTTTGGCCGAGAGAGAGAGACACACCTACCTACCTACCCAGCTACCTACCTAACTGAGTAACCTCGTCACAATGTACGTTCGGGCCATATATACAATATATATATTTGGCCATGATCGCAAGCCAACAACATACGAATATGAAACGCGTTTGCCTTTTTTGCATATTATGGGGCGACCAGATGGATGCGTTAACATCTCATTCGATCTTGTGTGTGCTGTTTGTTGTGAGCAACGTTTAAAATTAGATGCTTTTGCAATGAGAGATGATTAATTTTGTATGCCTTCTTTCATCACGTGTTAGGCATTTCAAATTGGCACCAATATGCCATTTAACATTTGGCAAATTAGGCCCAACAAAAAATTCTTTAACATGTGGAAAGTTTTTCAGCTGCAAAACAATGTCAAAAGTAGAGAAATCTAAATGAGGGCAGAAAATGAAATAATACATATTATAACAAAGTTAATTATAAATGAAATGGCTTTTTTTAATAATATTAATTAAAAATGTGGCGAGTGCTTTAATTTATTTATATATTTAGCATCCACTAAAAGCAGTCGACATACAAGAATTTAGAGTAATAAATTAACAAATTATATATAATTAAATTAGAACTAAAATGAGCAATATTAAATATTTAAAAACTAAAACTTCAAGTATTAATATACTTTTTATCGCCAGCAAAGTTATAAATAGATATAATTTATTTATATCGATAGCCGTTTCCATTTTTCTTATTCAATACATTCCTCTGCAATGTTTTGCAGCTTACATATTATAATTTATAGTCACATTTTATTGTGGAATACCAAAAAAAAAAACAGATAAATTGAAATGTGAAAAATGTAGAAAAACTTATGGAAGGAAGCTTTAAGAAATATACAGATCATTAAATACTTGAATATTATAAGGTTTATCGATTTCGAAATGTCTGCATTTGACATTTATACTTGAAATCAGACTATATTATGTATAATACTTTATTTATCATGTCTGTGAAACGTGCACGATTCTCTATAGCTCAATAAACTCTATAAACTGAACAAGAAGACGACGACGACGCGTTTCTCGTTCATTTGCTTCCGCGTTAATAATTTAGCTAGGAAAAACTAAATGGGGGGAAAACAACAATATTTGCCACGTTCAATTTGCTTTGATGGGAATTTTATAATTAGTCTTCAGAGGAAATTAATAAAAATGAAATGAAAGAAAAAATAGAAAACACATTTTTATGCTACGTATATAGTAATCATCAGCTAGCTGTTGACAGTTTGATGTCTAATTTTTCCACGAATTCTTTAAGAATACATAATTTACATTTTGTTTATTTGTTTTTCTTGACTCACAATTCCCTCTCACATTCACATTCTCTTCTCTTCTCTCTTTGCAGGTAAGCAAACCGAATCAAACATATGGTAACGGCGTAAGTCAATTAGTTTCTTATAAACGAGATCGACAAACAAAATTGATATATTTCCAGACAATTGTTCAGCAATGTTCTCAATGAATTTCAATAAAGAAATATAAAGTAGTAATATTCATTCCATAGATGAGAAATCAATTAATTGAACAGTTTGCAAAGCAGCGAGAACTATTTGAACATTATTATTAAAGAGGGGGGGAGGGGCTCGATATAAAAAATAAATAAATAAATAAATAACCTAAGGAGGCGTAACGAAAGATTGCCAAAAATAGCTTTAAAAAGCGAAAGAGGCAGCAAAACAAAAGCCGAAAGAGGGAATGAAATGAAGGAATAACAAGCAACTGAAAACTTTGGTTAGCAAAACAAAATAATTAAAATAAAATATTTCGCACTAAATATGCGATGAAATGGGGGGGGGGATCGTAGCGAGGGCTGTTCAACAAGTAGTTGTTGATAAACTTTTATTCATAAAGATCAACAGATTGGTTATTTTTGCAACAACCCTCGCAATATATCAACAGAACAATCATCAGACTTCCACAGACTGTAAACAGGGTCCGATATTGTATGAAATAATAGTGGTGATGGTCTCTCTGTTATTTGGCCTTGAATAATTCATGATAATTTTTTTTATTCTTTTTTTTTTTTTGCCTTTTTTGAGCCTTTGTTGTTTGTTGTGCGCTGTTCAAATTTTCATTAATTTTCTGCGTGTTCTCTGCATGTATTTTTCATTCCTCTTTGCCAGCTTATTTGTTTACGAACTATTTGTGATATGCATAGTGGAAAGACTGAATGAATGAATGGAAGAGCTAGAGTGAGAGAGAGAGAGAGAGAGAGCGACAGAAATAGCGAGAGTGAGAAGTATTTTGGGGAGTGCTGCAATGTGATAAGCAAAAGCTCGTTTAGGGCTCATAAATAACAGTGTCAGACGTCAAAAAAAAAAATGAATCGTACCATATCAATTAGAAGCTCTTTGAATTGTTATGTAAACAGAACTGATATAGAGTGCGAAATTTTAAGTTGAAAGAGTTGTAAACAACATTATATGGTAGAGAGGTTATATTTATCCAAAATGAAGTTTTTATATGGGAAACCGATTGAGCCAAAAAACTAATATATTTTCTATATCCTTGCAGAGATTATTATAATTGTGTCCCGATATGGGAGGCAAAAAGGAAGGCATGTCCAGTCCTATAAAGTATAGCATATATTCTTGATAAGCATCAACAGCCGAGTCAATATAGCCATGTCCGTCTGTCCTTCTCTCTGTCTGTCTATCCGTCTCCCTGTCTTTCCGATCGTCTGTCAGTCTCTTTGTTTGTCTTGTATTTTATTTCCTTCACACAATCAATAATTCAAGAGTTTCAAGACTAAAGCAAATGATTTCCAAGTTTTTCTTTCACAAAATTCCATGTAATTATCAGATAATCAGATATATAAGTCTGCCCTTTCCCAGTTTCATATGAAACCTCATTAACAACATGTGTATTTGTTATTTTATTAAAATAGCATAGACCGTATACAGTTTATACATTTACAACATGTATACAGAATTTACAACTCTTTACAGTCGTGTCAATTGTTTAAACAAATGTTAAACTCACTGCGCTTTACAGCTTCACACATTCCACATAAAATGTGATCTATGTATATATATATATAAGTAAATACACATAAAACTAAATAAAAATGCATCCATCAACTGTCGGTCAAACAAATTGAAATGCACCAAAATAAATTACAAATGCAATTAACTCAACTCACCGCCAGGCAGTTTGGGATTGTCTGTCTACGTTGCAGTTGCAGTTGCAACACAAATTGCTGTTGTTGTTGTTGTTGTTGTTGTCTGACGGGACAGACACATAAAGCGATTTACGATTTACGATTTGCCTTATGACCACCAGATTGCGGATTAGCATGTGGCACAGGTAGAGAAATACGTATCTTTAGCCCAGACTCCGAGTCCCAACTGCCGCTAATTGCATTCGAATGCGCAAATTAGCTGTAAAAGATGGCTGGCCAAATTGGTTAAAGGCGCCGCACGCGTGTGGCAATTAAATGTTTCAAGTGTGTCCCCAAACGTGGAAAATTCGTATGTTGACGCATGTTCATTTCTCGAGGTTCCCTTTCGTTTATATCCGAGGTCACAAACACACACAGCAGATCATAAATCTAGTATACTCTGTGGAAAGAGAGAGAGAGAGAGAGAGAGAGAGTATCAACAATCTGTGAGGTAATAGATTGAGGAGATTTTTATCAATTTTAAATATCACATATAGAGTCTTAGCAATTAATTTGATTATGTGTATTGATTATATTTTATATAGCATAATAAGCTTATGCAGTTCTTTAGTAGTATGGTTTCTTCTTAAAATAATCTCTGTTGATATATCTAACATTTAAAGAAATAAATCAGCTATATAAATTATATTCTGTATCTTGATTAGAACTTTGTACTCTGTCTAGTCAGTTTGCTTCTTAAATAATTATCATTCTGTGTGAATAATTGTAGAAAGATATTTAAAATGTGTGTATAAAATATATTCTTCCTATTGATTAGTTGGTGAAGTCCTTCTGTGATCTTTCTTCTATTAAAATGCTGTAAAATATAGAGTAATTTATCCTGTAATAAGTAGAATGTTAATTATCATTACAGATACTTTATAATCAATCTTCATCTGACTATTTGTCGCTATATTAAGAGTATCTCAGAGGAGAGTATCTCAGAGGAGAGTATCTAACATCTTCTGAGTGACTTCCCTGCACTTCTAAGAAGGGAACCCTTCTCTTTATTTTCTGTTACAGTAAATAATCTCGCAGTTTTCTTTACATTGCAATTGTATTAGAAATTTGGCGAGTCCAACATCACACATCTGTTCTGTCTTGTTTTATTAGCTACACGTGTCTGGCCATTAACTGCACCTCCTTTTTTCTACACACAAGAGAAAATAGAAAGAAATATATACTATATTATACTGATTATATATTTTGCTGCTTGAGGTTTATTTTTTGCTCGTGGCGATGGTTGAATAAACTTTCCCATTGACCTGAATTTTTGTTGTATTTAGAAAATAAATGAGAATATTTATAAAATGAATGTTCTATAGTTCTATAGTACATCTCTAATTGCAATTGGAATTTATGCTTGTTCTTTGACTAACTTGCATATCCTTGTAACCATTTCCATTTCTTTGTATTTATCTCAAGTTTTGGGTTAAGGCCAAAAGAAATTATTCTACTATTGAAGTGGTGAGTGTCATGTATAATTATCAAATGTTCCTTTGTATTTTTGCCGCCGTTGTCTCCCTGAAAGAAATTTGTGAGTAATGTTTCTTATTTCGGCAGCGATCAACCTAATTTAGAACTGTCAAAGTCTCTTTGGCAAATATCTTTATCCCCACAATACTACGTAGGCTGTCAAATTATTTTCCCTATATTATAGATACCCAAAATGTATTTGTACATGTTCGTTTTTATTATTATTATAATCTTGGCACGCTTTTATGCAAACATTTTCATGCGAAAGGAAAAGTTTTCTTTTTATGATCACATTAAATGCGTCATATTTCCTCCCACACACAACTTGTGATTTGAAATGCAATTTAATTGCACACAATTCGCAGAATACTTGCTAAATTCATAAAAACTAATTGCCCAATTTCTTAGCTAGATTTGCATTTTGAATAAACATGTGTACAATAATTAATCAAATTGCATTAAAAGATCACTAATTGACATGATCAAGGAATTTCATATTTATTTGAGAAATTAATATTGAAATATCTGTATTTATAGGAAATTCATAGATCTCGGCCAAATCAGAGAAATATTCTAGTAATTTTAGATGTTACAGAAACTAAGCAAATAACGTTTTCAGTTGTCAAAATATTTGTTGTTAGCTTAGATACAATTTAAAAGCTATTGAATTAAATTAATTACATTTTAAAATTGTGTGGAATTTATTTATTTATTTTATAAAATATACGAATAGCTAATAATGTTGAATAATAAATAATGAAATCAATTTATGGCAGTCAATATTTGTTACTTATTAAATCTCTGACATTTTAGGAACACACCAAAATTTGATTGGCTTTAAAAGCAATTTAATTAAAACCTGTAGAGGTTTTTGAAACACACCTGTATTTATTTAATTATTTAACGTCAATTAAAAGCAGTCAAAGAAACATAAATCAAAATGCAAAATAAATTGAAATAAAGGAAATGTGATTTAAAATTAAACACAATTAAATGAATTATATTTAATTTAAATTTGAAACTGAAAGGAAACAAAACGTATAGTATAATCTATACTATTATATTCTAAACTAAACGATATCCAGATAAATTTAAAACTTTAATTTTGGGGCTTGAATATGCTTTCGTCACTAGACTTTTATTTGTGGGTAATCTATTTTATTATAATCTAAACTAAACTATATGTAGATAAATTGAAAACAATTAAATTTGTATGTGAATCACTGTGAACAGCAGTCTACGCTAGTGACGAAAGCAGATATATATATTTGTATATATATAATTTAAAGATCTTATGCGTTAGCACAATAATATGTATCTGGTCTCTAAGATACTAGCATATATTATGTCTAAAACTTGGTATGCAGATAGTAGATACAATATATGCAGTATATTAGATACAGGAATTGACTGAGGAACTTGAATCTTTCGTATAGTGTACTACCTTTTTTCATTGTGTCGCAATCTTTTGTTTATTTATTCTTTATATGTTTTGATGCCAATATCTGTTGAAACTGCTTGCTGCTATTGAGCTCGTTTAGCTCGTTTTATTAGTATTTCCTTTGATTGGCTCAATGCATACGCTGCTACTCGTAGATACAATTGGCTTATTGACTGCAGGCAGCAGCAGCAGCAGCTGTTTCTCTGTATAAATGTATGTGAGAGTATCTGAGTATGTTAGTTCTGAGTAGTTGTTGCTTGATAAGGCTGGCAAAACTAGTCACATTTGTTTGGTTACACGTGCCACACAGAAGCAAAGTACAAAGATACGCGGTATCTTGAAGATAGATACACAAAGAAGCTGTCTGCCTTTTTTTATTGACAATCCATTCTAATTTCTAGACAAATATTAAGTCGGACTTTAGCAATTGGAAGCTCTATTTGTTGAGTGTATTTTCGGCTTGTCAGAAAACAAAATCAACTCGACAAATACAAATATATATTTCTATATTTATGCGCTACCTGAGATAAACACAAGAAATTAGCATACATTATATAGAAACTCAATCCAAACTCTCAAAGTCTGTTTACCTGTTGTGCCATTTGTTTTTTTGTGTTTTTGCAGGTAAACAATTGTGCTAATAGTTGATTATGAAGCTGAATAATCTCCCACTGAACGCTGTGATCTATTTACCTTTGGGTTAAACACGCGAAGACTGTGTGTGTGTGTGTGTGTTTAGCTGATAAGCTTGCCAGACAATCGGACTGAGCTGATAAGACAACGACAACAACGATAATTAGCTGATAGTTGACTATACTATACTAACTAGTAGTTAACTCTATACAGTTTACAACTGTTTTCTCAAATTGTCGATGTTCGTTGCTTGTCGTTATTTGATTTGTTTTTAATGAATTTCAATTGCCGACCATTTAGCACAAAAAACACACTCTATACGTCAGCAGCAGTCCCCACAGAAAGTCAATTAAAAATGCGAATCGAGCACTTGCCCAAAACCAAAACAAATACACAAGTATCTCTGTCTCTTATAAATGTTTATAAAACGAATTCGAGGCAAAATTCTCAGCGATTAGACACTTTTTTAAGTTGATGATAAGCCAACGTTTGTCCAGTTCCGTTTGCCTGATCTCATTCACTGATAATGGCAATGGCAACAAAACGGTAAAACGTTGCACAAATTCAACAAATGGCACAGCTGTCAATACAAAATGAAAATCTTTGCTAAAGTCAATTTGTGGTTTCTTGGCAAACATTTGTCGTGGGAAATGCAATGGGAAAATGTCTTGGAAATATATATAATATTTATATGTTGACAGGTGGTGTGTTCAGAGTTAAAGATAGAATAAAGGTAAAGGAAACAGGGAGAAGAGAGGCAGGAAGTCAGAGAAATCACTTATGAACTGATTCCTAAATCTAAAAAGTAGAGTTCTTCTTCCTACAATAATTTACAGAAGACCTTAATATAAATCAATTAAAATCTCTTAAAACTGAAGCCTAATTTAAATTTAGCTATCTTTAGCTATCTCCATGGTCACTTAAAAAGTTTAAACTAATTTTTCTAATACCTTGAATTACAAAACTAAATCAAATACTTGATTTTCAACTGTTTTCTCTCGCTTTATTTATTATTTGTATTTGAATTTGTGTCGTGAGTCACAATTATAAGCATTGACAAGTCCTCCATGGTCACTTAAAGCTGCTCTTTGTTCAACTTATTTGTAAATGGCATTACCTAAAACTCATTTCAATTGTGTTTACACTCGTCGCTGTTTAGAAGAAAACATTTGCTCATTATTGGGTACATAAAACTAAAAAGAACCCCTCTGCCCCCTTTTGCTGTAAAAACTAGACTACGCCGCTGTGTTAACCTTCATTTGTGTAGACTGCATGTCTACGAGGAATGTTTTATAACCAACAAACGCATTTGTATATTTGCTGTAAATTTCCTAGTAAAATGCATGATGATGTTTTCTATTGATAAGACAGAATCCGCGTTTGCACAATTATCTTATCGCTCGTCTGTGGACTCAAAGTCCATTTCAGATAGAGAGAGAGAGAGGGGGGGACTGCAATCCGTTAATTTGAAACCCGCACACGCGCCGTAATGTGATTCGGATTCAGCCGGAATATCGTGTACGTTAATTGGTCAACAGTATTGTGGATTCCATCGAATAAATCTATCGTATACATATACTATTAATTCTCTCATTTTCCCATTTTACACGCGTTGACAGCGTGCCAAATTCAAAAAAAAAAAAAAAGAAAGAAATATAATAGAAATAATAGAAATTGTGTTGTAATTTTCCACACGATGCAGCGACTTTTATGGCAATTGTTAAATATTTTGTTTGTTTGTAAACAACAAGTAATATTTCCACAATAATAATTTTTGTAATCACTTTTGCCATGCGGTAGGAATCTCTGCCCCTCTGGAGGCGTGTGTTCAATTAGTTTTAGTTCTGACCCCTCCCTCCACCAACCCACAACACACCCCTTTTGCAAGCTGTATTTTTGTTTTCTAAATTCACAATTAATACTTATTGTTTGTTTTGACTGAACAAAGTTCCACTTTGATATTGGCTGCCTTCCAAATAAATGCAAATATTAGGAAAATTAAAGAAAATAAATGGATTTCTTTGTTTTTTGATTAAATGTAATGATTTTACATTTATATAGAAAGATGTTATTAACAGCAAGAGTTTATGTTAAACTTGACAGCCCTTAACTCATCATTAATAGAGAATTTTATTAACTTACAGATCTACAATATTTAATATTATTATGAAAACAGGATGACTTTAAAGATTTCTTGTATTTTATTCATTAAAATATAAAGGGATGTATGTTATTAATTAAGAATATCAGTTTTACACTTATTTGGCAAACTGTTACCAGCAATATGTTAAGCTTAACAGCGTCACTTTTACATTAACTTAACAATTACTTTAATAATGGAAAATATTATGAACTTATTACAGATCTACAATATTGAAAATATTATGAAAAATGACATTATTTATATTTGTGATATTTCAATTTATTAAAAAACTATAAAGGAATTTATTTAATTAATTCAAAAGTAAATTTTTCAATTATTTGCCAAGCTTGTTACTAACATTAACAGTTTATGTTAAGCTTAACAGCGTAATTTTAACATTTTAAGCACTAAAGAAATATTAGTAATGGGAAAAGCTTTATTATAAACTATTAAATAGAGAGCTCTCATACTTTTAAAAGTAAGAACTATTTACCATGTTAAGAAAACTAATAACTAAATAGATTTCTTAGTAATTTTAATACTAGAAACAAGAATTTTTGCCAGTAATATTTAATATGCCAAATATGCACTAATAAATTATTAATTAGAAAATATATCGAGTAGAGAGTTAAGAGTTCTCTTATTCTGAATTGTCAGATAGTATCTGAAAATTGTTAACATTTCCAAAGCCCTTAAATACCTGGAGTTCTTATCTAAAGTTCTCATATAACTGTTAATGCTCTTATGTCATTTAAATATAGTTTTCCTTTTATGAATTCTACGCAGTTGTCATTTTGCAATCGAATTTTGTTTCACACACAGAGCAAATTGTTCAGATGCGAGAGTTTATTACCTATTTGTTTGTACAAATGTGCATTTAATTGTTGTTTGTATATTTGCGTTTCTTTCATTTATTACATATTTGTTTACTTTGCATGATTTTGTTTTTGTTTTGTTTTATTTTACAATTTTTGCCGCCTTAATGCGGATGTTTTTTTTACAATTTGTTGCCGGCTTCTTTTTTTTGTTGTTCTATGGAATATGGAAGAAGACTTGTTTATTTGTATTTACTGTATGAATTGTAGCTGTATCTGCGTTGAGCTTTGCTGGGGAATGAAAATGGTGGCCAGGAGGAGGTGCAGAAGGTTTTCTTCGACATGCGCATGAAATCGATACGTTCCATGTTGACATGTGTAGAATTTGAGCACAGTTTTTGTTGCTGTTGTCGTTGTTGTTTTTGACAATTTGTTTTGCAAATTTGCAAGCCCTTGAATTTAGTTGGTTTGCAGATGTGTTTATTCTCTTCCCCCTGTCAAAAGCGGAAACAATTGACTCGATTATATAAACTGCATTTCAATTTCAACTTGGATGAAAGTGTTTCTTTATTTTTGTTGTGCTCTCAGCATAAAACGCAATGCGCAAAAGGTAGAAAACACCACCGCATGGTCGCTTCAAAAGTATCTATAAGAACGCGAAACGGAATTCGCTCACTGAGCAGTTGAGCATTTTGTTTTTATGATAAAAAACAAATAAAAAGGCAAAACAAAACAAAATAAAAAGAAATAAATTGTCGTAAAGTTTTTGCGTCGCAGCGCAAAAAGTGTCAAAAGAAAAAGCAAAGCAAAAGAAACGAAACGAAACCAGAAAAAATAACCACAAAATTTGTCAAGCCGAAAACGAGTGGCAAATGTTTTTTTTTTGTTTTTTTGTAGATACTCCGTATGAGTAGATGGCAATAAGTATATATTAAATATATAGTTTAATTAATAATAATGAAAAATAAATTCGCTTATGCGTAGTAAAGTAAATAAAAGACATGAATACATAAATAAGTGTGTAAATTATTAAGACAAGTCGCGATGTCGAATCGCGTCAAAACAAACAGAGAGCAACAACAGCAGCAGAGTTGGATGAAAATACTTATAGATAAAGATACACACCCGTCTATGAGATACACACACACACACGCACAGACGCACACACAGCTGTAGTAGCTGTCGCAACATGGCGCGCACTCCCAAAAATAAAGTGTCTGACAGATACACAGCCCGCGCTCTCGCACTCTCACACTCTCTGTCTTACTATCTCTCTCTCCCGCTCTTGAGCTCTCTCGCCGCGTGCTGGCTCTCTTGCCGCTCTTGCGGGCGAACGAGCAACGACAACGCTGCCATTTTATATAAAATCGGACGCTAATTGCAAGCAGACGTTCAGTCGCCAGTTCAACTCGCAACACGCCACAACACAACACGCTGAACAAAAAATACCGCAAAATAAACATTTTTAATAAAAAAAATACTTTTAAAAGTATTTGTGCAAGCCAAAAAGAGACTTATTTTTGAATTAAGTTAATTCAACGCAAAATAAAAAAAAATCAAGAACAAAAGCAAACTTGATGCAAACAAAAGCAACACACACTGAAAAGCTCTCGACTGTCGAATGCAAATGCAAAAGCTCTGCGCCGGTCTCGTAAATAACCAAAAAGCTACGCAGCGAATTCAGTTATTGCTGAACTTTTGTCGTTAAAACACACGCATAAAATACAGAAAAGCCAAGAAAAAAAGCAAAAAGCAGAAAAAAATAAACTTTAATAAAACCCTGTGATAGAAAATTAAACGTTTTATTATATAACACACAAAAATAGTTAAAAAGTGCGACAAGTGTAAAGAAAAAAGAGACTGAGTGCATAAAAGAAACTTGAGATATACCAAATATATTATAAGTGTTTAATCAAAGAAAAGAAAACTAAAATGATGGGCACAATGTCACTACGCCAGCCAGAAAATTGGCTATACGAGATTTGGCAGAAGGGCTACGACAGTCCCTGCTATGTGATGGTGCCAAATGCAAAAGTATGTATCAACTACAACAAGAAGAAATATAACAGAAACATATACATATAAGAGAGCAAATGGTAGAGAGAGTGAGCGACACAGAGGGGAAGAGGCAAATTTCACCTTGCAGTTCTATTGATTTTTATGCATAGCAAAAAACAAAAAAACCTTTTAGGCTGTCTGTCTAACTGTCTGTCAAACGCAACTCAAAACTCAACTGTCAATCTCTGTGATTTTTTTTTTTGGTGTCAAAAAGAAAGAAAGAAAAAACCACAAGTAAAGACAACAAAGAGCAGAGCACATGGAACACAAGTGTGTAACGCCTTTTGGTCGCCATTTTTGTGTGTCTCTTGTTGTTGTTGTTGTTGTTGAGTTTCGTTCGAGCAAAGTGCAGCCAAAAAGAAAAACAAGATGAGTTTTGTTTTTTGTGTCTACCTCTCTGAGTCTGAACCCAAACGAACCTCGACCCGACTTGAAACTCAACACAGACGAACAGACAGAAAGACAGACAGACAAACAAACCTCAACTCTTAACTCGTCGCAACTGCCCAAACTTGTGGTTTTATTTGTCTTTTCTATTTTTATTGATTTTTGTATGAATAAATAATGTTAATGACAAATATGCACAGCTGTCTGTTTGAACCATTAATTATTTGTATATCCCCCAAACAAAAAAATGCCATAAATAATATATTTATTTATTATATTGCTTAAATTTGTCGACCAGTTTTGCACTCAACAAATTGCTGAATATTGAACACCTTTTTCCCACTGATTTTTGTATGCGCAGTTTCCTCTAAGCATTCCACGATTTCTAGCTATAAAAAAAAATAAAAATGTACACATTTTATAAATATATCAAATCTTTTGTTATTTATTTTTGGCGTTTTATTCACTCGCTATAAAAATGAAATAAATAAATCAAAGCAATTTGACAGACTAGGAATTAAAAGAATTATAGAAAACAATTTATATATATATTTTATATATATTAAAAGCAATTGATGTGCTATAAATTAATAGATTTATATATATTTATTAAAACAAAATACGCTCGCTCTAAATTTAATAGATTTACACACAATTTAAATACCCCAAAAAACGTGCAAATATTAATAGAGAGCAATTTAAAAATAAAAAAAACAAAAATAAAGTATTAACTGGCTCGTTTTTCTGATTTGGCCGTCGTTTGGCAGTTGGCCCGGCCAACACACTGAACAGAGTGCGAACATGCGAGACGGCCATGCCTCATACTCATCAAGCTCATAATTCTTATTTGCCACATTTGATGACTAAGTAGAGAATCGCACACGAAACGCGTGGGAAACGCGCGCGATTTGCCAACGTGGCAACGAAAATTATTTAAACAGTATTTTTGGTTGTAGCCTCTAACCGAGAATATTCCGGCACTTTATATGGTCAACTTTGAAGAGGGAAAATGGGAAATGGAAAATGGAAAATCAGGCCACAATGATGTGAAAACGATTAAAAGTAAAATTCGAGTATTTATAGAAGGAAAACATGAAAAAGAAAAAGAAAACGCTTCATCTCTTTTTTCACAATGAGAGTGTCGCCAGCTGTGTTGAGTAAAAAAAGAAAAGAAACAGACACACAACTCACCTGTCTGTTTTCTGTTGTTGCACGTGCCACAAAACACAGCATGCAACGCTTGAGTGTGAAAGAGACAGCATGTGCGTGACAAATCTGTCATTGCTTCTTTTTTTTTTATTACTGCTTCGACTTGGTATTTGGCCAATCTTTTAATGTTTGCTACTAAATTTTCATGACACTCGTTGCACGCGTGGCGTGTTGAGTGTTGGCATTGACATTGGGGCAGACTTTGCTTTGCTTACAACACGCCACACATCGACAATGATTTATGAATGAGTCGTTAACATTATTATTAGAAAAAACAATAAAGTACATAGCGTATTTAATGCGTTGCCATTGATTTTTTGGCATTATTTGAATATGGCGGCAAAGTTGGCTTGATATCGATAGCTTTTAAGTTCGATAGACGTTGACGCGCTGTTAACGCACTTTTGACGCTGTTAGCTAACATAATTTACGCAGCGATCAGACATCAGTGCAGTGTTGTCAGATTATAACTAACTAACATAGCTAGAAATGTATTAAAAAGCGCACTGTTAACTAACAGCGTAAGCAGAGTACAGACAACAGTGCGCTGTTATGCAACATGTTCGATCAAACAGCTTTTAAAATGCACATACATATATATAATTATTTTAAACACAATTAAATATTTATGCTTATACTAAATATATTTTTTATTTCTTTATTTCAGGATCTGGTCAAGTCGCATCTCATGATTGCGGTGCGCGAGGAGGTTGAGGTCTTGAAAGAGCGCATCTCCGAGCTAATGGATAAGATCTCCAATCTGGAGCTTGAGAATAACATACTCAAATCGAACATTTCGCCGGAGACGCTGCAGCAACTGCAAATGCAACTGCAAATCGCTGGCAGTCAGCAGCCAGCGGCGGTGGCAGCACCACCCGCAACGCCAGCAATTCAAGCGCCGCCAACAGCAGCAGCGGCGTCGGCATCAGCAGCGGCAACAAGTCCAGCAACGTCTGTAGCGCCAGCGACAATTATTGCCAATGGCGGCAGCAGCGCTGAGAATGGCAGCAACAGCGGCAGCGGCGTCGTTGTCGTCGACGCAGCAGTTTCTGCAGTCTCAGTTGTCGATGCAGTGCAGCAGACAGCAGCCAATGGCGGCAGCAGCAGCGGCGTCGCAGCGGCAGCAGCAGCGGCCGTAAGCACAAATGGACCAATGTCCTAAGCTGTTTGTTAGTTTGTTTTACTCGTAATTATTTTTAAAATGCAATGTGGCCCTTTGTCCTGGGCACTGGAATGTCGAAATAATGAAAATGTCAAACAAAACTTTGTCTAAATTCTAAAATTGAGACAGAGCCAAAAAGCGAAAAAGCAGCTTAACCCCCCGCCCACTACAACAGCAATAGCGGCAGCAACAGCGCAGCAAATTTAACAGGCAGCCAACAAAAGTATTACACAAGAGAAAAGAAAGAGAGTGAAAGAAGGAGAAGAAACTGCTGCTGTTAAAGTTGTGCGCTCTCTGCTGTCGTTGCTGCTGCTGCTGTTACGGTGGCAACTGCTGCAGCCGCCATTTTGTTAATTTCTCGATTGTGATATTTGTTTAACACACATACCTTCACACATACACACACATACACATACATACATAGACATAGATGGATAGACTGCGTCTGTTAACAGTCTGTTAACGAGCTGCTGTTGCGCAATTTAACATTCAGGTTTCAGTTAACATACAACAACAATTCTGTTTTATTTAATGTTAAACGCTCTTTTTGTTTTTTTATTTTATTTTTTTGTTTGTTTATTTTGAATTGAAGAATTTGTTTCATGTTAGAAAGTTGTGCAAATCAAATAATAATAAAAAACACACACAAATATTTGGCCTCAAAAACATACTTAAAACTATAGAAGTAGAATTTGAGCCGAAATAAAAAAGAATAAATAATTGTTGGCAATTGTGCATGTGGGGAAAAGAAAGAAATATAGAAAAATATGTGATAATTTGCATTGTGCATTGTAAATTGTAAAAAAGAAAAGAAGAAGCAAAAAGCAAAGCAAGAAAATATCGAAAAATAAATACAAAAAGAAAGGAAAAACACTTGAGAGTTCCGCAGAGATCAACAATTTTTATTCACTTAATTATAATTGATAAATAACAAGAAAAAAACAAGAAACACACACACACACACTGATTATAGATACATTAATATGTAAACAGCAAACTGCTATTTTTTAATTAATTTAATTATTTAACTATCATTTTTATAGTAAAAAACAAAGCAAAAAACATAAATATGTGCATGTCTCAAATTAAAAAACACACGTAGAAAATGTTGTAGTACTTTTAGAATACTTATTTGAAGATTCTAGTATTTTCACACACACTTAAAAAGCATGCATAATTATCAAATTAGTTACAGCTAAAGCAGAACAATTATTGTAAATATATATAATAATAATAATAATATAGTTTTGTGTGTGAAACTTAAAAAGTAAAGAAAACACACAACAATCCCCATTAAAACATGCAAGAAAACGAGTTGAAGAAGAGAAAAAGAATAGAAAACAGAGGGCTGCAACATAAACAGCCTAAATATGATATGTATATTTGATAAGCAAAAGTCGTCCTATTTTTTATTGTTATTGCAAAAATATATTTAGTTTATAATTATGATTAAATCTGTTGTAAGATTTCTGTCACTCTCTCACTCACTCTCAAAACAATCACAACCACAACAACAACAGCAGTAATAATAACAAGAAGAGCATTAACTATAGCTAAACTGCAAGCAAATATATAATTAATTAACAGAGAAAGTGTGTTGATCACCTGACTCGGAACCAGTGCGCCCCGTAGTTGCCACAAGTTTTGCTTTGCAACAACAACTGAAACACCTGCCACCTGCGGAGACTCAATTTGTCTAAGGTCGGCTAAAAAAGAAATATATATATATATATCTGTTCAAATGATGATAATTAAACTATAGAGATATATAATAGTTACTCTATAAAGATAACTCTACAGCAAACATTGCACAAAACTTGGGCAACTACGTGGCGCATTCTCGTTGCAAACGTCGTCACGTCAGGTGGCAACCCTGTCGCAGCCATCCAACTAAAAAGTAATTGTTTTTAAAGTATTCTTTTGTTTTCTTATTATTTTTAGTTTTTTTAGTTTTCATTTTTGCTCCCCATGATTGATTTAGACGCGTTAAGTATCTCTTTTTAAGTCTAACTATTAATTTATTAATTAGTTTGTAAGCGATCAACAAAATGATTAAAACAAAAAATAAATCAAATGCAAAACATTATATATTAAACTAAAGGAAACAATATAATTATAATAAACACCAAACAAAAAATACAAAAAACAAATTATTGTTATTTTCATTTGGGAAGATATGAGGGGATTTTTCAGTGCAGCTCGAAAAGCAAGGAAGGAGGAGGACCCCGACCGTAATATACCCTGCGGCTCTACAGGGACCTGTTTAAATTCACTCAAAAAAAAAACTTGATCTGCCTGCAAATATTACAGGTGTTGATGCTGTTCAAGAGTATATAAACTTTATGGGGTCTACCAGACTCCCTTAGACTTGTTACATATTTTTAACAAACTGTGGGGGTACCACAGGGTATAATAAAATAGAGCTTAATATCGAAGAGGGGATATTCGTTTCCCGGCTAGTACTCAGTCAAATCCTTGAGGATATCAAAAGTATATACCATTTTGTAATCAGCGCAAGCAGGACTATCGATTGGCATTCAAGGATTTTCAGGATTACACAAAAAAATATTACTGAAATTCTTACAGGGAGGACTACAAGGATGTCCTTCAGCCTACATTTAAAGCCAATCAGAAGGATGAAAAAGTAGCAAGAAAAAGCAACATTTTTTGATCTTTTGTATGTGTGTGTTTATTTACTGTTATTCGTTTAGTTAATATAATATGATTATGATTATTATGTAATTGAGTGCTAACTTTTGTTGTGGGATATCTGAATATCTTATTACAGGGTATCTCTTAGTGCAGCACGGCAATGTAATGATATGATAATACATTATGAATGCTATAAATAATCAAATGTAAATGCTAAGAATACAAAAAAGGCTGAAATGTACAGAACTAAAAGACTACAAATCGAAGAAGGAAAATATAACAAATGTTGGTTATTCTTAGAAATCCGTTTCAGGACTTTGTGGTCTTAGATCCAGAATTTCCTGTTGTTGATTTGCAGATGATGGAAGTGGGTTAACTCCATTGATATTAGTATCTGCTACATCGTAACCCTCGTGATCCGCCTGATGGGGGGAATGCTCCTCCACCGTCGTCGTCGCAGGCATTGCGGGATTAAAGGATTTCAGTGTGCCCAGTTGAGCACGCACATCCGACTCGGAGAGATGATGCAGCGGCACATTGGCCGGCACCGCCAGACGCTTGGGACTCGTGCTGCCATCGACCGGCTTACGCTTGTCGGGCGGAAAGACAACCTGGGCATAGGTGACTCCACTGCCATTTGGTTCCACAATACTCTGAGCTCCCGAGGAATCGGTCAACGAACTCGGATGCCGGAATACAGCTGCCTCGCTGCGGTACTCGGGCTGCGGTACTTGTGGCGCATCCCGACGATGCATAGGTGAACCCGAAGCTGCTGTCGTTGCCGTCTCGGGACTACCGCCCCTGGCCATTGTCGAGGGCGGCGCAGATAGGGAATCCTCATGCGGCACCGGAGCGTATAGCGAGGGCGTATAATCATTATCTGTAACCTTGCAGTTATAGAGATTTAGGCCCTTGGCGTAGACGTAGACCAGCACGTCAAAGCACACGGCCACAAGTATCAGACTGGCTGTCAGTATGTCCAAAATGTTGCCGTGCTTGGGCGTCTCCCGGAGAAGGCAGCGCTCGTAGTTGGGCGCCCAATAAACGCAGGTGGTGCCTGTCAAGAATGGCTTGAAATATTAATCTCCAATCAATTAAGTGACCCTTAGCATCATTTGACTTACGTGTAACCAGATCATAGCTGAGATGAGCCGGAACATAGGCGAACAGCCCCACGATCATCAGCTCAAAGGCGAGCGCCAGCGTCTTGTCCTGCGGCAGGACGGCGCGTAATGTGATCAACGTCTTCCCGATGGCGCCCATGCCCAGCAAAAAGGCAGCCGAGATGCTGAGCACCTGGAAGATGATGATCTTGCTCTGGCAGGTGTCGGCACTGCAGGCGCCGGGCGTAGCACGCGATGAGCCCGCGTGGTTGGTCGTCTGATCGCCCTGGCAGCTGCAACCCTCGTAGAGGGCAAAACTATTGATGGAGGTCTTTCGGGTGCAGCCGGCGTAGCAGGGCGAGAAGTAGGTGACACTGCTGTTCTCCGGGCAGACGGGCATAAAGGCCGTCGGAGTGCAAAGACATTGGCTGGCGCAATAGGGCTGCGTCAGCTTCCCACCCACAACACCGGCAATTGCGCCCACATCGCAGCTAATAAAGACATAGCCCACAAAGATCAGAACCAAATGGATGCCCAGGCTTATGTTAATGCCCGTAATAGTGCGTGCCGACAGCTGAGCTTTTGATATAACCAGGCCAGCGACAAGCATGCCAACGGCCATAACTGGGGGCCTAAGGAAATAGGCCACAAAGGCGGCACGCCATTCCTGCGTCAACCCATCCTGCTCGTTGTAGGGCAGAAAGAAGCGACTCTGCAGATAGTTCTCCTCCTGCAGGGCATAGTTGAGTACGCCACTCTGCAGGAACATAATGCTCAGAAGGTTGAGCATGAGCAGACGATTGGTAAACAGTCGTTTCAACGATGGCCAAAAGTCCGTATCATCCATGTACGTAGAGAACTGACTGCCAAATCCACGCAGATTCGTTTGTTCCATAATTCGTTGAGCTGCCTGATGTATCACCGTCTTGGGCAGACGCTTGGGGAACAGTCCCAGCAGCACAGCAGCCACAAAGATCAAGGGAGCCAATATAATCCAACCAAGCCACCAGCCAACATTTGTCAATCCCACGCCGAGCACTAGAAACGAACCCACCTGCTGTCCAATTGCCCGTGCTGCCAAAATGACACCAATCACAGCTGGACTGTCCTGTGACAACGAGTTGTCGTCAATATAACTGACGCCGAGTGTATAATAAGCCAACGATCCCATTCCCAGCGCCAATTGCAGCACAAACAACATGGCCAACGTCAAAGTGCTGCTCTGTCCATCCGTCAGCGTCAGTTTCTGAAACTGTTCCAGCGATGTGGCACACAGATTGGCATCCACCAATTCGTTCTCTGCCTTAGCACCATCGGCACTAAAGAAATCAATAAAGTTACAGACTGTTAACAGGCCAAAACGGGCAGCAACTACTTAGTACTCACAAGTTCATTATGGAGGGAATCACAGCGATGACGCATGCCACAGATTGTAGCATTAAGGTTCCAACGAGCCACTTGATCGGATGGTAGACGTCGGCCCAGTAGGCAAAGGCCAAGGCGAACACAGCCTGAAATAACCCACTGCTCACCAGCAGCCAATCTATCGAAATTTATAAAGAAAATGCAATTAACATTAACAAGTGCGTAACAGGTCAAAGAAAGTCTGGCAGACCCCCCCATTCAGTAGTGAACTTTCAACAGTCGGACAAATATCGGTTTCGGTATCGATGCGATTAATTCGATAAATGTTTTTATATCGGATTTGTCCTTCCGGTTTAGGTATTAGAAACAGTGTTGCCAAGTCAGCCTTTTTCCGGATAGACATGTCCTGTTTTAAACGACTTTAACCATACATCTCCTATCCGGAAATCTCTCCTTTTCTCATCATAATTTTTAAAAACTTGCATTTGTATAAATAACATTATATTTATATAAAATAACAATGTTGCATTCGATTTCACCTCGTGATATTGAGTTCAACAGCGATATTGTGTTATCGTAATGACATATATCGCGTGAAGTATCGGTTAATCGTGCAATTCACCAAAGGTAACACTTGCAGAACATTCTCTATTCTTGGTTTAATCAAGCAGACTTTAAAAAATGAATGTATGAATAAAGCATATGGCATTTTGTCCATCATTTAATATTATACCTCTATATAGTTATGTATGGACGAAGCCATAAACTAATTATTTATAAATAAACACAAGAACATTTGTTTGTCCTGATATTTTTACTTATTCCTTATAACAATTGTGATTGAATTCTAAAACTATACATATATGTAAGAGAAAAAGATGAAATGGACTCATGGGCCGCTTTCTATATCAATAAATTCTTTCACAATTATGCATGATATTTAATAAAACTACTCTAACACATGCAGTTTTATATTATCTTTAACTATGTGTATTTGTCAGTTATTCAATCAATCAGTTCTATACCGTTTCTATATATATACATAGGGTATACCTATGACAATTCTGACTAATCGTAACCATAAACGTTTCAGACAACTTCGATCAAAATGTGCTACAAGTTGGCCAACAATTGTTGTTATGATTACACACTGTGAAATACTATTATATTGTATCTGATGACACACACTCACTTACACACACACACACACACACACACACACATACTGTCTCAAAATCATAAACAATATCGCAAAACTGATAAACGTTCTCTATCTGGAAAACCTCAGCCCCATTCGACCATTGAGGCCAACACCTACGAGTGTTTTTTTTTTGTTACACTTTTTGCGATAAGTCTTTTTTTCTGGCTTACTCACCCACTAGGAGAGGATTGTAGCCAAACTGGAAGGCGGCCTGTTTGGCCGAGACCCGGAAATACAATTCGCAAGCGCCCTGTAGCAAACCGGAGCTGACGAGGACTATGATGAGGGTGCGGAGACGTGCGTATTTCTGGCAGGCTGGGCCACGACACCAGCCCAAACCGATGATGCCGCAATCGACGCTGTCTGCGGGGGAGGAAATACAAGGGGAAATCAGTTTGGAAAAGGCCAATTTAAACACTTTTTAAACACAAACCGTCGGGAATATTGTTGGCATTGACCGCAATCAGTGACAAGTCGGAATTTCGCGTATTCTGCGCCATTTCGTTATTCGTGTCGTATACTTAATTTCACTCAGTGAACAAATTTCTTTTTAATTCTTTTACTCTAATCGTTTTATCACTTATTTAGTTTCATATTCGCGCAACTATTCGAAACGATTGTCGTTTATAGACTGAGCACAGGTGGGAGAGAGTACCGCTATGTGTGCGCACCTTGCTTTTGTGATAAGCATGCTTATTTATCTTATCGTTATTTTCATATTATATTTCATTTCTTTTTTGCTGCCTGAATTCAATTTTATTGCAAGCCTACGCTCAGCAACATGTGGCTCACGTTTGACAGCAACATTGTGCCCCGAGGCAGAGCAGCGCTCTTCTGTGTCTGCCATCTCGAATGTTGACAGTCGCATGTACCCAAGCAGCTGATCTGTTAATTGAAGCAACATCTGTTGCTGTTGTTGCCAGCTAATGTTGAGAACAGCTTGTGCTTAAGCACATCGATTTGATTGGTTCAGCAACTTGTGCTTAAAGCATGACAAAAAGCTAACCGCTACGCATAAGGATTTTGTTGCGCTTCTATTTAAAACGCAAATTAAGAAATTATATTAAAAGAGTATTGAAAAATTTAACATAAAATCTAAAAAAAAATATTAATTTAAAAGACATATTTTCCTACAGTTTCAAACAACTCTCTAGACTAATTTATATTTTTTCTTTTCAGTTTAAATTTATAATAATTTTTACTTACAATAATAATTTGAATTGTTAATTTAATAATCGTAATTTGTAATGTTTTTATAGATTTCTATAATTTTTTGTCGACTGCTTTAAGTCGTATTAAATAAATAAATAAATAGATAATATATTGACAGTTGTTTTTAAAAATAACCCAGCGAAAAGTCAGAGATTTCATTTTCAAAGACAGAAAGATTGTCATCCATTAACTTATTACAAATTTCAACAAATTCATTAATTATTGGCATACATAATGCAATAAATAAATTAATTAATAATGTTTCTTATACATTTCTTCAATTTAAGAACGTATTTAATTGAAGTCTATCAATTTTAAATGTTACAAAAACTTCAGCAACTACTTTTGACATTTGTAGGCAACCCAAGATTGTTTCAGAAACACGTTTATTACTTTTTGTACTAAGCAAACTTTGTCATTAGTTTCTATACAGAAATCAACAACTTTTCTCCAGCAATTTTCAGCATGAATATAATTAATTTCTTTCTAATTGCTGCGATTACTACTACAAGTATTGTTGGAACTGAACTGCCCATTACACCGCCAGCTTTTATATGGGGTGTTGAATTGTAAGTCTGCAACTCTCAAGTTAATTACTGCCTGCTATAACTACTTACTCTGGTGCATGCCACACGCAGACCCAAGTCGCCGAGTATTTTTGAATTTGTTAGTACCAAAATGCTTGTCGATATGCTGCGGCCGTTGCAGGAGGAACATATGATTATTGCCTATTTTGCGACCGAGGTAAGTGGCAGTTGCAAGTGGCCCAAGATTTCAGACTAATGCATTTTTCCTTTCAGCTAACAGCCAAGGACTTTAGTTGCCTGCCACCCGATGATTGTTTTAGCTTTCTGCGTCAGCAGAAACCATTCAATTTCTACAGTCAGTTGCATCAACCGCTAGTTGCATTGCAAAGAGTCTCCACTGTAATTTGGCATGACAGGGAAACATTGCTGCAATTGCCGTGTCAAAAGCATCAGATACACGCCTACAATTTCACCGATCGCAATTTGCAGGATCATGGTAAGAGTAGCTACAGTTTTGCTGAGTATAACATAAAATTCAATTTGTCTTTGAATGTTTTCATCTCCGAGTATCATCTCAGTATCAATAGCCGAGTCGATTGACACCTGTTCGTCTGTCTGTCTGTCCGTCTGTCTGTCCGTCCGTCTGTCTGTTTGTCTGTATGAACGCGTCGATCTCAGCAACTATTAGAGCTAGAGACTTCAAAGCTGAAAGCTACATTGAAAACTATACAGTGTTTGAAAAGCTGAATGCTACTGGAGATGAACATTTTAACATGATATATAGTTAAACTTGAATTATAGAATATTTTCTTCTCTGTTACAATAACAATTCGATTCTCACTCCACAGACAATCTAATGAAAGCTGTTTCCAGCAACCTGACAACCTGTCCGCTCATACAAATCTACACAGCTCACTTGGAAGAGTTCTTGGCATTAAAACGACGTCGAGATCGCTTCTATCTCAAAAGCAATCGACGTGATTTGGCCAGAGATGATACAGTTAATACTCCTACTCCTCTTCAATCCGTATTGCGACATGTTATGGGCGTGGTTTCCATTGAAAAGATCGTGCTGGCCGAGGAGATAAAAAGAGGCTTAATCGTTAACTATAAACGCACTGAGATCACCATCAGTGACGATATTCCCTTGCGATTGATTGTCTTGGATGGAAATAATATTCAAAATGGATATATTTTGGGAATAAGCACCTCAATTGGTCCGCTCTATATCGAAGTATTACCCACAATGGGCAACTGGCGGATTCCTCGCATTGTTTTCAACGACAACGTGACATTTATACCCAGAGACTTGTTATTTTTTAGTAAAAAGTTTAGTTTCTGCTGTAGCTGCTTTACTTCTTATTCGGAACTCGGCGCTCGTCTCAGTTTGTATATGTTCTACATGGATGTCGTTTTGAGTCGTGAGTATCTTAAAGTCTCTAAGATCTAGGCGCTCATTCAGACAGACAGACGGACATGACTCGAACATGACTTGATGCTGATCAAACTTAATAGACCCTTATACTTTTTTAAAGTAATGGGTCTAATAACTTCTTTATACTAACTAATCAACAAAATATGCTTTCTCACACAGCTCAATTTTCCGCACTGGATCCGGACTATGTACCGAAGCCATGTTGGCTTTGCGAATCTTTTCTAACGCCGGGCCTCACCCAGGGAATTTTCACGGTACTCATACTGCTCTTTATACTCGGCATTGGTGCGTCTATGCTCCTGAGTATTGGCAGAAACAAGAGATTCTCTTCGGCAAATGAACCCGAGCTGTATGTGAAAGGGTATGCCGAACGCTAAACTCTTGTGACTGCCCACGAGCTGTATGTAAAGGGATATGCCGAACAACGATAAACTCTTGTGACTGCCCATGCATATACAACAACAAAGACAACAAAACAACAACAAAATATCGTTGCACATATTCTACATTCAGATAATTCACTTTGCTTACAAATCTAATCACAGAAATGGCACAGAACCTGAGAGGGGTGAAAAGGTTATTAATAAATGGTAATAGTGTCATTGTCGCATTTGTTGTTATTGTTATTATTGTACTATGAGCATGTTGCTGTTATTGTTGCTGCTGCGAATAAACCGTATATGAATTTGAATTTGAATTTGTTTTGAATTGCACGTGGACCATTGAGCACTACGGGGCGTATGAGTAACGCGCAACTCTTCAAATTTACAACGCGTATTTGCTGATAATGATAATAGCGTATTATCGAGCCACAATTATCGCAACGTCTACAACAACAACAGCAACAACAACAATAACCGTATCACCTGGTTAACTAATTTTTAAATTTTGAGCTGACAGTTTGATACGCGCCACGCGGCTGCACGGTTCTCATTTCTCCGTACTTTCGTCTACGTCTACGGTTTACGGTTTACGGTTTCCTGACCGCGACAATCCTCCCGTAGTTGTTGGCCAATTGCAAAAGGAGCTGAGCCAAATTTAATTATACATAAAGTGCTTTCGAGTGCCGATAAGATTAATCGTCATTTTGCTGCTCGCCTTGTGTGATAAAATGTAATAATAATATTCTTGAAAGACTACAACATTAAATTGTATTGCTTTAAGCTTTCTCATAAGTTGTCAGCAGCTGAAGTGGTCTATTAAATAAATATCCTGAGTAGTTGAGTTCCATTAAAGACAATTGACAAAAAAAAAAGGTTAACGGCTGAAACTTGTAGTTTCTTTGTTAGACAATTGCCAGCAGACAGATTGAAGTATTAATGAAGGCGTATATAAATAAATATAGTGCTTAACAAATTTTACAGACGAAACATTCATTTTTTTCCAACTTCCTTAACTTTTTATACCCTGTGGGGGGGTATATTAAGTTTGTTAAAAGTATGTAAGAGGCAGAAGGAAGCGTGGCCGACCCCATAAAGTATATATATTCTTAATCAATATCAATTGCCAAATCGATATAGCCATGTCCGTCTCTCCGACTGTCCGTCGGTCCGTCTGTCTGTCTGTCTGTCCGTATAAACAAAAGTATCTCAGAGATGGTAAGAGCTAGAAGCTTGAACTTGGTCCCCCAGCACTTGTAGTTTTTGCAGGCAGATCAAGTTTATCTTTTTTTCGCCCACAAATCGAGAAAAGGCTCATAACAAAAGTAGTTAT
The DNA here is from genome assembly GCA_958299025.2 of Drosophila histrio. NCBI lineage: Eukaryota > Metazoa > Arthropoda > Insecta > Diptera > Drosophilidae > Drosophila > Drosophila histrio. The sequence goes on along the minus strand of OY282580.2, from coordinate 614,510 downwards.
GTAGATATCTCAATAAAACTATGCATATAATATATTCCACAGCTACCATGGCCAAAATCAGTTAAGAAATTAGTTATTAAATGGAAAATTAAAACATTCAATTAGATTATTTTTACTGGAACACATAAACTAAACATTAAATGATAGAATGACCTGTTTATTTAACGTCTAATCGGATTAACTGATAATGCGTATTATCTATAAAAATGATAAAAATGATTATCTATAAAGTAAAGTCTGCTTAAATTGTCTAGTGATTTTACTATAATGTAAAATGTAATATAAATTTGTCGAATCTCAAAATAAGTAAAATAAAATACCAGAAATATATAAATTAAAAATTTGCGAAGTCTATTGAAATCTTACTAAATTTCTTATTAAAGCTAGTATGTTACTTAAATTGTATAAAAATCTGCAAAATTGCAGATACATCAAATCATTATTTCAATGTTAAATTCAATAATTTGTAAACGATGAAAAATTTAATATTATTGCAAAATTTAAAGTTACGCTAGGTCGTTTTATAACATGATTTTATATATTATATTGATATCATTTTATTGCCGAAACGTTCAAGTTAATCTTTGTTATTGTTTGCAGTCAATTTGCTGATCATTTTGTTAGTTCCAAGAACTAAAATTTCTACACTCTCTAGTTGAGATTTCGTGGGGTATATTAAGAGTAGAAGAATAGGTATACCCTACTATAAGTTAGCAGTTGTTGATTATAATTCATATAGGGTAAACCAGTAGGGTGCAGTGAGTTAGTACTCTTTGTTATTTTTGTCACGCCAAAGGTTTCATACCCTTGCCGAATTCTGATACACTTTTCAACCGATCTTTCCTATGGCAGCTATATAATATAGTGATCCGATCCAGCCGGTTTCGACATATGGTCTGCCTGCAGCAAAAAGAACTGATCTGTACCAAGTTTCATCCAGATAACTCTAAAACTGAGAGACAATCGGATAGACAGACAGACAGACAGACAGAGAGAGAGAGACAGGCAGACGGACAAACAGACGGATAGGCAGACAGAGAGAGAGTGAGACAGACAGACGGAAAGAAAGACAGATGGATAGACAGACAGACGTACCGACAGACAGAGAGACTGACAAACAGACAGACAAGCGGACAGACGGAAAGACAGACAGACTGACAGGGCTATATAGACTTGGCTGTTCATGCTGATCAAGAATATATATACTTTATAGGGTCGGAGATGTCTGCTTTCATGCGTTACACATTTCGTGACAAATTTATAATACCCTCTGCAAGGGTATGAATATAATCGAGCTCTTGAGTTTTCGAACTGTCCAAGCGATTAAAGAAAACCTAGCGGAGAGTTGTTCCTGATAAGATAATGCATTGTTACCAGACAGTCTCAACAATAAACGCCAAGTCGACGATCGACGATCCACGATCGTCGATTGTTTTGCCCTTAGTTGTGGCCTTTCTTTAGGAATTTCCCGATTTGATTCGATTGCCAGAGATCGAACTCTCAGCATTAGTTGCCAATTTTGAGGAAGTTAACAAAATGTGCACGTTTTGCAGATCAGTTTATGTGCCCCCCATAAATGGAGAACTTATCTAATCTCTGCGTCTAACGATGATTCTAAACAGTGTGTGGCTATTTTAATCAATATTATACTTTGAATACTTATATCGAACCATTCTAAATGTTTTATATTCCATTTGAGTTAAGAACAGTCATCGTTAAGCGACTTTTTCGGGAGTGTCGAACGATTATATCGATGGTGATGCAATCAGAAGGAGTTATGTATATATATATTGTAATACCCCTTCAGCTATAAATTCTCCCCTTTTGTTAATCTTATCGTGACAGATAAATTCTAGATTGTATTTGCACAAAGAAGAAGAACCCACAATTGGCCATGACCGAGTTGAGGCGACAGAATCCGCCACCGGGCCAATATCTATGTGGTTTGGCCAATTGGCATCCGGCTTGGCTGCAGAAATATGCCACAACCAAGTCCTTTATTGCCGTCTATGGTCTGCTGGGCACCATCCAGGCCATGTCCTACATGTACTTCATGGTTACGCTGACCACCTTGGAGAAACGCTTCAAGATAACCAGCCAAACAACAGGTGAGTGTGTTGGTCGGGTTCAGGAAACGATTTCCACTTGATTGATAGCTTACGAGAGACACATTTATCAGTTGTTTCGATTCGTAAGAATCATTTTCTATAAATGTAACTCTTTTTTTTTCTGTTCAACAAATTACGCATTTACAATTTTCATTTTCAACTCATTTATGCTCATTCATAAAACATTTGATAGGCATCTAAGAGAGAGAGAGAAATATACCAGATAATCGACTATGACTGCAATGGTTAAAGTGTCGAACTCTTGCGTTGTGGTTCTGGAGTTCAACACCTACCAGAGGCACACTTATTTCTAGGTTATTATTCTTTTTAAAATGTATTTATTATTTACAAATTTATTTAGGTTATTGCTATTAATTCCTTTTTGAAGAATAAGTAAAGAGTCTCTCATAGTCGACTTCGACTTAAAATATAGTCGGAAAAGAAAATGTGATAGTTACACAAATTTCCACATAAGGAAACATCTTAATTGATCTGTAATTCGACTCAAAATTTTCTCTAACTAACTTTCAGGTATCGTGCTCAGTGGCAATGAGATATCACAGATATTGCTGTCCCTCATCTTATCCTACATTGGAGGACAACGAAATCGTCCACGCTGGATTGCCTGGGGCATTGCGATCTGTGGTCTCTCCTGTTATATTCTAGTACTTCCCCACTTTATCTATGGTGCCGGCGATGAGGTTCTGCAGTTGACTAAAGAGTATCAGAATAGTCTGTTTAATGCCACGTCAGACTTTAACATTACACTGGCTGTGAGTATGAAATACTTGATATATATTCGAAACTAAAACTGATCTAATATATACTAAATATATTTCTACAGAATGCCAATGCACTGAGCAGTCAGGCGGGACAGATGTGCGGCGTGGGCAGCAAGAAGGAGAACTGTGACACTCTGTTCAATTATGTACCCCTGGTGCTAATCTTTTGCTCTCAGTTTGTCCTGGGCATTGGAAATACCCTGTACTATTCACTGGGTCAGACCTATTTGGATGACAATACCAAGAAAACAAATACGCCACTGATGTTGTCGGTTGCGATGGCTTTGCGTATGATTGGACCCGTTTTTGGTTTCATTGTTGGTAGGTTAATTGCTTCTATTTACTACTTATATATATATATAAGTATTTAATATAAAAAATTTGATAAAAAGTGTGTATAAATACAAAACTTGGAACATATACTTTGAAGTGGAATGATATATTATTCCACAACAATTCTTATGTTCTTATTTTTGATGTTTACACATTTTGCATTATTATACATTTGATGCATTATTTAGAAATGTACATTTCTTGTCCAACAAAAAGCTAAAGAATTATTGTTATATATTCTCTAGTCTATACTCTAGTGTATTCTTCTATTCCCTACTTATATTTGCATTTCTACACATCTTATACAATGTTATAAAAGATACAAAAATTAAAGGAAAATAGTACACAACTTTGTCGCAATATTTTAATAAGAATTGAAGCCTTCACTCACCTGTATCGTCGGTTTTTTGTAATCCCAGGATATGTTTCGCTGAACACATTCATTGATCCCACAAAAACGCCGCTGATCGACGACAAGGATCCACGTTGGCTGGGCGCCTGGTGGCTGGGTTGGGTCATCCTCGGTACATTGATGTGCCTGCTGTCAGGTCTGATCGCCCTGTTCCCCAAGCACTTGCCCAAGAAGATTGACGCCGAGAAACACAATTCCCATTTGCCGCACGTATTGCGCACTGAGGAGCTGAAACGTGAAGAGGGTTTATCACTGACCAGTCGCTCTTCCTCCAATGCCACCTTGGATCACATTACTGCCACGGTCAACAAGGATTTGCCCAAGTTAAAGGACTTTCCCCGCGCTCTGATGCGTTTGCTGCGCAACAAGTTGTTAATGTTCAACATCATTGCCGCTGTCTTCTTTGTTATGAGTGCCTCGGGCTTCATGACTTTCCTCAGCAAATATATGGAAGTTGTTTTCCACAGATCAGCGCACAAGGCCACGATTATCGTTGGTCCCGCCTCCATACTGGGCATGGTAATTGGCGTGATTACCTCCGGTTTGGTTTTAACCAAGAAGAAGCCTTCGGTTAGCAAAGTTCTCATGTGGAATATCTGTGTCGGCGTTTTCTATATTTGTGGTAAGTTTGCTGCACTTCTTCTTTCTTCGATTTAACCATTTTTTAAATACTCTTATTTTGCTTCATTTGTAGGTCAGATTTCGTATGCTTTTCTGTACTGTCCCGATTCCGTATCCATGACTCATGTGGGCAAGTAAGTAATGCCAAGTGTAAACAGCATTCTTTCAAAATATAATCAGGCAGCTAAACTTAAAAATAACGTAACATTGCTTTACATTGACTTATTTGATCTTACTTTCTTTTCCCTGACTATAATGTATCTACCTCTTGCTCTTAGCTTAAACCTGTCCAGCAACTGCAATGCCAACTGCTCCTGCGAGGGCGCCAGCTACTCACCTGTCTGCCATGTGGAGAGTGACACCACCTACTTCTCCGCCTGTCACGCCGGTTGCCGCAGCTGGAATCCCGATGCGAAGGTCTACGATAATTGCAGCTGCCTCAGCGAAAACCTCACCGCAGACCTGCCCAAATTTGGCATTGCGGAGAAATTGCGACAAGGCGAATTCGAAACGACACTGAGACCAGATTTAGATCTCGATCTAAGCTCTGGTTTGCCATCGGGCATCGGGCCAGACATAGATCTTGATCTCCGCAGTGTTCCACTGATAAACGATGATGATTATTTAGCAGACATTGCCGATGATTTCCTATCGCGCAGCAAACGAGCTGTGTCCAATCTTGTGCTGGAACCCGGAGTTTGCATGAAGGGCTGCAATACGGCCTTCTGGACATTCTCGATTACCTCAATAGTCATCAATTGGTTGGGTTGTTCCGGACGTGTTGGCACTGTACTGGTCAATTATCGTGCCGTTGCACCCGAGGATAAATCATTTGCTCAGGGCCTGTCATTGATGATGCTCAGTCTGTTGGCCTTGATTCCGGGTCCAATTATCTTTGGTCGCATCATTGATGCCACTTGTCTGGTGTGGACCAAGACTTGCAATGGCATTGGCAACTGTCAGCTACATGATCAGACCAAGTTTCGTTTCTCGGTTAACTTTTTATCCGGCCGTAAGTTTTGTTGTTGGCATTCACAGTTTGATAAATAATTTGAAATCCTTTTCCTTGCAGTCTTCACATTATTTGGCATCTTCTTTGATTGGCTTGTCTGGTATTATGGCCGTGATTTGGATCTCTATGGCGATAAGGAGACGAAGCGTCTCGAAGAGTCCAACAGACGTGACCAGCCCATAACGCCCTTGTTGGCCAAGAAAGCAGCGCCCGCAGATCGCAAATACTCAGTTTCCTAGTTAGGATGGATGTTAACAAAACTCCATATAGTTAGCCATATGTACAAACATCTCGCAGTTGTATTGTATAGTACTGGAAGATACAGAAATTTGTATGTCATATCATATCATAAATACGAGAATTGTTTAATCAGTCTTTACAACATCAATAGATTTAATTATCGAGGTTTCAAGAAGTTTAAAAAGAAAGGTTTATAGTACTTCTAAATGCGAACAGTGAATTAAACAAATTGCATTTGTATATCGAGACTTATTAAACAGCCCTCGTATCATCAACATGCGTGTCTTACATATTTTGTTAATAAATTTAATTTAAGTTCTTTTATAAATAATAAGCTGAATTTATGTATATGTATAAAATGTATATCATTAAAGAAAACGATAAATATTAAAAATTCAAATCAGATTTTACTGATTACGATGTTTTTGCACTTCGGACTTGCGATAACACTGCTTTCTTCATTTATCGATAACACAAGTTGCATTTCTGTTGTTTGATACTACAAATTGTAAGCAAATAAATTGAAATTATTTACAATTGATGTAATATGATGAAATATTCGTTACAAAATTAAAAAAAAAATTTGTCTCATTAAAAAAACGATAATTATTAAAAATTCAAATTAGATTTTACTGATTACCATGTTTCCACTTCAAACTTGCGATGACACTTCTCTGTGCACTTATCGATAACAAAAGTTGCATTTCTGTTAGTTTGATACTATAAATTATAAGCAAAAAGCATAAAATAAATAGAAATTATTTACAATTGATGATTAAAAAAGTTTTTTAATTTTTTTTTGGTTCGTTTTCATCTTTTTATTTTCATTTTCTTTTCGCTTTTTTTTATTGATAAAAAATGTTCAAATTTATACGGATCCTTTGTTTGTTTTTGTCAATTATGTATAATAATAATACATTTAATGTTGTATAAATATTCCCGTTTTTCTTGTCTATATAATTTCTATTTCTTCGTTTGTATCTCTATTTCATACAATTCATTTATTCATTTATCAGTTGCATAGTTCTTTTCGTATTATGTCTGTATATATATATATATATATTCATTTTAGTAAGTGTGTGTCTTGAGAAACATTTAAATATCATCAATCATCAATCATCATCATCATGTATAACTGTCGGAGAGATTTTTAACAATTGTATTTTGTATTATTTCTGCTGTTCGCCTTGTTTTTTTTTATTATTAGAATGCGCGGAAAGCGTTAAAAAGCAGCTTGAGTTTCATGCTTTTCATGTTTAGTTGTTTTTTATTATTAAATATATATTTCAAGTTAATTGAATTAACTCAAATATGGGCGACTGTTTTATTATTTTATTGTGTAATTAATGGATTAACAACTTTTCAATTCAACTTTAAACTTAGACACATTAGATACGCAAGTCGGAAAGGCTTAGAATAAAATATCTCGTAGGGTATTTAACTTGGCAACTAAGTACTGAACTGAATAAACTGCTGATCGATGATGAGAGCTCATAATTTTAATTAGTTGAAACCGTGTCTGGGCGTCTTGGTCCTGGCTGAGTAAAAGAAATCATTGAAATCAAAGCAGAAATTAGATACAAAATATATGTGTTTTTTCTTTGCATAGAAAGAGCAAAAAAGGCATTCTTTATTTCGGTTCATAGTTGGTTTGTTTTGTTGCCTTCAATTAACTAAATTAATATGTTTTTGTTTGTTTATAAAAGCAAATGATACTCTTTACATCGAACATTAACAATAATAATAATAAAAAAAGTTAAGTTATTGATTTCCGTTTACTATTTTTTCAGTTTCATCATTTTGAGCTTACAAATCAAATCAAAACGTACTCCAAATTTAAGCTTAAACTTAATTTAAAGCGTTTCTTTTGTTTTTTTTGGGTGTATCATTGATAATAGAATAAAGTGTAATAGTATTATAGACAATAAACATGATATATTATTCCATATTATGCGGCGCGTAACAAAATTTAAAGGCAGAGAAGCAAAAACATTTTGTATGTGGGGGGAAAATTGGCAACTATTTTATCGCTTACGTTTTTCTTTTGTTTTTGTATAAATATAAAAATTGTTTAGCTTGCAGCTTTAGTTTTTAAAAAATTCACGACTCGCACACTATATAATGATGCTTACAAGTTACAAAATTATAAGTTAATAAACCGACCGACGTCGACTGCAGCTGCTGCTCAATGTCCTTGAGAGTTGTTGGCCCACAACAAAAGCCAATTACCAAAACGTTAGCTCAATCATAACCCGACAATATCTCTCTCTTTCTCTCATACATATATGTTTGTATGTATGTACATACAGACATTGTGTCAAAATTGAGTCTACACATTGTATGAGATAAGACACGATTTCAACTATTAAATTAGAAATATAAATATGCTTACATTTCTCTCTTATTATTTCAAATAGTGTCTTCTCTATACAAAGTGTAAACGCATGCCTGACACAGACTGTATATAAAATGGTACATGTTTTAGTTATACATAATATAGTTTATATTTATATATATATATAATGCATTTCTGTTGCTCTCTGATCGTTCTCTTCTTCCTCTCGATTCGTTTTCTATTTCATATATACTTGCTATAAACCCTCTCTAACCGTTATCATAATCAATTGCTATTGTTGCTGTTGTTGTTATGGAGAAAGTAACTTAATTGTTGTGTGTGTGTGTATTTAAGTGTTTGTGTGTCAATTGTGTGTGTAGAAAGCGTGGCGTTTATCATTTCTGTCGTCTGGCATACGTTGAATGGTGCATGGTTGCTATAAAGCCGCAGTGAAAGGCGTGGCGCTCGAATATAGCTGGGCTCAATTTATTCGATAACCTTGAGTACCTTGCCAATGGCAATGGTTTTATCTGCAATAGAAATTAGTTAGTTAGTAATTACTAACTGCCAAATGTCAATCAATTTGTCTACAACTCACTCTCATCTCGCAACGTAAAGCGTCCCATTTGTGGGAAGAGCTTAAACTGTTCAAGGCAAATCATTCCGTAGCATTCAATGCGCATTATTGCCACCTGATCCTGTTTAACGAACCTTGGACGTGTTTTTGATTTGTCACCAGTCTTTTTGTCGACCAAACAGATGAGTGCCTAGTTTGTGTATTGAAAATATATCAATTAATGTTGTGCAAAAGGTAAGAAAGTATCAATAATTGGCTTACCTTCACCGTCACCTCCTCAGCGGCACAATGTATGTGCATGACAGCCGAGTAACCCGCACAGATAATTGATTTGTGTTCTAATATTACGACCTGAGCATCAAAGATTTTGCCTGTTTTAATTGGATTGTTGGCATCACAAAGCACAAAACCAGGCGAAACGTCCTCCTCCTCGATGCCCTGTAGTGTAAATTAATAATTTTGTTAGATATTTTCTTTAGCTTTGACAAATTTAAAATTTTTTAAATGTTAGCTGTCTGACTCGAAGGACCAACAATTGCTCTCATAAGTGTTGAACGTTTCAGAAGTAAATTTTCTTACTAAATAATATATTACAAAATAATAAATAATGAAAAGTTAGCTAGCAATCACATACTTTCAGCTTGATCTTGACGTTCTCGCCGGGACCCACAGATGTCACCTCGTAGTCGTCTGAAAACAGTTGATCCACGGCCACTTGCGTCTGTAATTAAGACAAATTCATATGATATTTATGCATGCTTCCAGATATCATTCTCTAGTTACTTACCCGATTTGGCATTACGAGCAAGTTTTGACCTTTGCGCGCGACACCGGACTCCACTTTGCCCATGACAACGGTGCCCATGTCTTTGTATTTGTCCACAATGGGCATGATGAAGGGACCATCCTGGTTGCGATTCAGCGAAGGCAACTCATCGATGAAGGGAATAAAGGCGGGACCTCTGTACCAGGCGCACAGCGTCTCTGGCAGTTGTTCCTTGAGGCCATAGCCGCTGAGGCCCGAGCAAGGCATAAAGGTAAGATCCTTGGCTGGATTGAAGCCCAGCTTCTTGAGGTATGGTAGTATCTTGTCTTTACATTCGTTGTAACGCCCCTGATCCCAATTAACTGTGGGATCGTCCATTTTGTTGACCAGCACAACCAAATGCTTAACACCAGCTGTTTTGGCCAACATGGCGTGCTCGCGCGTCTGTCCGCCCCGATCGAAACCCGTCTCGAATTCTCCCTTTCGCGCCGAAATGACAAGCACTGCGAGATCTGCTTGCGCCGCACCACCAATCATGTTTGGTACAAAACTCTTATGGCCCGGCGCATCCAGAATGGTGAAATGCTTGCGTTCTGTTTCGAAAAAGGCGCGTCCGACCTCCACAGTCTTGCCCTTGTCGCGTTCCTCCTGATTTGTGTCCAGCGCCCACGAGAGATACCAACTCTCACGGGATTTCTCGCGTGCCTCGCGCTCATATTTCTCCAGCGTACGTTTGTCCACCATGCCCGTCAGCGACATGATTTGACCACCAATTGTTGATTTGCCAGCATCTGTAAGATTTTAATTTAGTTACTTGCATTTCCCAATTGATGGCATATCCTCATCAAGCGTATTTACCAACATGTCCAATGAACACAACGTTGACATGCTCGCGCTTGCTTCTGTTTTCCTCCACCTTGACGACCTTCTTCTTGGAGACCTTCGGCGTGGCTTCTCCCTCCGTGAATTCAGCGTCCTCCGCCTCCTCATCCTCGGGTGTTATGACCGCATCTTCTTCCACATCCCAGCTATCAGCAGGATCGGTTTCTGAAAATATATATTCATCATTAGTTCTCAATACTTATGAGTATGTTTTTTATTTTACATATAGTGGTGACTCATGCACAAACTGGTATCAGTGCAACTTGCAATCTACATGCATAATTTATGCAATAAATAAAAAAAACTACATACAGTATGTCAAGCAATTATTTTGACAAAATACATAATTCAATAAAGTGTTTTATTTTTAACCAGTCTACCTCGACTATGAGAGACCCTTTACTTATTTATCAAAAAGGAAATAATAGTATAAACCTAAATAGATTTGTAAATAATAAATAATCTTTAAAGAGAATAATAACCTAGAAATAAGTGTGCCTCTGGTAGGTGTCGAACTCTAGAACCACCCCGCAAGAGTTCGATACTCTAACCGTTGCGCCAATGCAGCCATAGTCGATTATCTGGCAAATTACCAGTTTCCTTGCCTCAAGTTGCTGCCCTGAACCATTTTTTTGACAAACTTAATAGTTCCTTATAATTTTTAAAAGGGTCAAAAAATAATTTAATTCAATGGATCTCATATATTTTTTTTTACCTTGTTCTATAACTATAAGTAACTACAATAAATTATGAAAAAGCATTAAAAAGCGAGCAAACGTTTCTCATTTTGGAAAATAATATATTTATACTCAAGTAATTGTTTATATTTCTTTTCTATCACAAAAGCGTGATTTAATTTAATTTTTTATTTTGAAAATAACTATTTAATTTGTGTTATTGTCCAAACAATTACTTAAGCAAGTGTATGTTAATTTTTTCCCTGTCAAAACAATTACTTTACATACTGTACATGCATACGAAAACATACGAATACGTATGTATGTATGCGCACATGTATCTAATGGCAACGCAAGCAATTTTCAGCTGTATTCAGAGTTAAAATTTCAACACTAAGGCCTTTGTCTGCAAATTTAGGTTGTTTTTGTAATATTTCTGATGAAATTGCAAAAAATATTATAATTTGTAATACTGAAAAATGCCAAAAACAAATATATATATTCTTATCATTTTTTGAAGCTAACTTGACGAAATTGAATACAGCTGGTTATTTGCCCTTTCCGCATACGTATCGATAACGCGCAGCGGATTCTCTCTCATCTCTCCTCTTTCTCCTCGTATCGATAACGCGATCCTTTCCTATCGGACTTCAATGTTATCGACCTAATTATTATCCTCTCCTCATATGTGTATCGGATATGCTACAGCCCTGGTCTGAAGTTATCTGTGATTTGTTGTTGTGCAATTGATGATATGATAACGTGCGTGTTGAGAAGGAGGGGAAAGTGTGAATTTGATGTGAGAAGCAGCCTGCCTTCATAATTAACGCCTCGTTGGCGAAATGAGTCATGGTTGGTGCGCTAGTTGACACTAATACGTGCTAAACGTGTGCATTCGATTGCTAGTAAAATAGCAGGGAACACTTGCCAGGTCGCCACGAGGCAGTGAGTGGGGACAGGTCAAAGCCACAAAACACAACACCAACACCAATACATACGCACGCACTCGCGCCTTTACATTATGCTGGCTCTCTATAAGAAATGTGTGTATGTATGTATTTCTTATATATAGTATTTGTGAGCCACAACTTGATGCTTGCAGTTAAAACTGGTCAAATCTGGCCACACATTTAGTTTGTCTGCGCGCGCAGATCACTTTTCGAGCACTAACTTTACCGTTACTAACTTTTGTGTAATTTTTTTGAATAAATGTAGCGATTACCGCCACCGCCGTCTTTCTTTAACATTTGTCTAAATTCAAATAAAAAACGACTATATATAAAAAGGTATAAATTCTGTGTACGTTGTCGCGTTTCAATGTTCAACCGTTCAGCGCGCAAAGCGGAAAAGCAGCTAACACAACGAGCGAAACTAACAAAAAACGAAAAAAACTCATTACTAGACGCTCGCTACGTTGCTGTTGTCGACGTCGTCGCCGCTGCTGTTGTCGCTGCTGCAAGCAGCCAACTAACATTCAAAATCAAGTTGAAAGCGGTTCAAACCGCAAGGGAGCTGCAAAAAGCAAACATACACATACAAACACATGAGCATTTGGGCCAATACAATAGAACAGAGCCGAACATAGCCACAGTCACAACGCGCGCAGCGATAAAAACAACAAGCACAAAACATAGCAACAACAACAACTGGCTTATGCCTGGCAACGACAGCAGGCTGAATGGGAGGCGGCGGCCATGTGACGAGTGATTGCTCGCCAGCGAGTGCTGCTCCAACTTCGTAAACCAGCAAGAACCGCTTTGAGTTGTTGTCGGCGATCGACGAACGAATAGCGAATACCGTAGGCAGCAAGAGACGACAATAAAGGCGAGTGTAACACGAAAACGTGTCAAAACACGACGACGACGACAGCAACGAGTAATAGAGATGAGTGATACAACAAAAACGATAACAGTTAGTCAAGTAAATATGTTGATAAAAACAAAATGTGAAAAAGGTGAATAATAATTACTATTTTTAAATAAATAGTGACACCCAATGAATCTCATTATTTATTTTTTAACTTGTTCAAAGAACAATAAGCAACTATAATAAAATAAGTCGACTTTAACAAAAATAATATTCTATATCTTTAAAATAATATATTTGTAAAGATCGCAATAATTACATTAGTATTAAAATAACATAATCGATAGTATTAAGTAATGTATGTATCGATATAGAGAATACGAGCTTCAAGAGCACTTTTCGAATACAGCGTTTGAACGGAAAGGTTCTGCCTCATTGTGAAATTAAATAATAATATAATAAAAGAGAGAAAAGACTGCAAAATTTACATATTCATTATTATATTTTAAAAATACTATTTTAAATAAAATTAAATATGTTAATTTTACATTTACTTGACTAGCTATACATATGTACATACATATATTGTATACAAATCGCAACTGATTATACGATATGCACATCTCTAAGGACAAGTGAATGGCAAAAGCAGCGTACGTGAATTGCAGCACAATGTGAACAGCTGCGTTGATGCACGTTAGCAGCGGGGGGTTGGGGGGAAGCAGCAGTGTGAAGCATAGAAATTGCAACTTGCATGCAAAAATTGCCATTAACAACACAACACGCTAACACAAATGTACTTCACACACACACACAGGGGAGAGAGAAAGATGCACACACACGTACATACATACATATACACAAATAGACAACGCTGCTGGCACCGCAATAACACTTTTAGGTTATGTTATGCGATAAGCCGATAACCTAAACATATTTTGCATCTTTTTGCTTGCAGTTGATAGACAACAACAATAACAGGTAACAAACGGCAATGTCTATGTTTGGCACTAATACGCGTAGACATGCCCGTGACGTCACAATAACAGCAACACAGTAAAAGTTCAATGCGCCCAACATTTTCTAAACTACCCCCAGGGCGCCCCCTCCCCACTATTCACACACATACACACAGGTCATATATGCATGCATGTATTCGTGCGTATTTCCCCCATTATATTTACCATTGTTGGCTGTAATTTTGTCCGCCGCATTTATATTCTCAATCGGTGCCGCTGCCGCCGTTGAAGGCGTGGTAACTGGTGAACCTTGCGCTGGCGACGCCGAGTTTGATGCGGCCGCCGATGACGGCGCTCCCGTTCCACCGCCCTCGCCGCCAGCGGCATTCAGTGCATTTGTGGAGCCAGCGCTTCCCGTAGAATCGGGCGTTGTGGCAGGTGTGGCACTTCCAGATACCGGCACAGATCCAGTTCCAGGCGCAACAGTGTTATCCACTGGCGTTGAAGACGGCTGCTGCTGTTGTTCTTGTGACGTCGGCGGCGCATTGACAACCGCTTGTGCTGCGGCCGCTGCGACAGCCGCTGCGCTGGCAGCGCTGCTGTAATTAAAGCTGGGCACGAATTCCACTGCATTTACATTTAGAGTTGAGAATTTTGTTGTAACATCCGAGTTTTCTTGCGCGGCCATTGCTGCTGTTTGATGTTTTCGCACAAATCCCCGTCGAATTCTTTGTGGAAATTTTCACTTTTTCGCTTTTGCGCTGCACACACACACTTCAAACGTCGACGACGACGACAACGACACACTTTCGCCCTCCTTCTTCAAAATGCTTCTGCTTCACTCTCACACAAACACGCGGTTGACTTTCGACGTCGTGACTGTGACACGGTGGAAGGGGGAGGAGGTGAGAAGACAACACAGCCTTTCGATTTGTGATATTGTTATTGTTTCAACGTCGTCGTAGCCAACTTAGACGTTGACTGCTGCTCTTGCTCTGTG